>PTEX01000057.1:712251-819830 GCA_003342815.1 Eudromia elegans | reverse complement strand
CTCGCCGGGCCCCATGGGGAGCCCCGCGGCGCGGGGCTAGCGCGTCCCGCGGCCGGGCATGGAGCGGCCGCTCAACCTGAGCTGCCTCGGCGCCCCGACGCCGCCGCTCGCCGGCAACCGCAGCGCCGGCCTGCCCGGCGCCCGCGCGCCGCTCTCCGTCTTCGGCGTGCTCGTCCTCACGCTGCTGGCCATGCTGGTGGTGGCCACGTTCCTCTGGAACGGGCTGGTGCTGGCCACCATCCTGCGCGTGCGCGCCTTCCACCGCGTGCCCCACAACCTGGTGGCCTCCATGGCCGTGTCGGACGTGATGGTGGCGGCGCTCGTCATGCCGCTGAGCTTGGTGCGGGAGCTGTCRGGGCGGCGGTGGCGGCTCGGCCGCTCGCTGTGCCACGTGTGGGTCGCCTTCGACGTGCTGTGCTGCACCGCCAGCATCTGGAACGTCACGGCCATCGCGCTGGACCGCTACTGGTCCATCACCCGGCACCTGGAGTACACGCTCCGCACGCGGCGCCGCAACTCCAACGTCATGATCGCGCTCACCTGGGCGCTCTCYGCCTTCATCTCCTTGGCCCCGCTGCTCTTCGGCTGGGGAGAGACCTACTCGGAGGACAGCGAGGACTGCCAGGTCAGCCGGGAGCCGTCCTACACCATCTTCTCCACCTGCGGCGCCTTCTACCTGCCGCTCTGCGTGGTGCTCTTTGTGTACTGGAAGATCTACAAGGCAGCCAAGTTTCGCATTGGCTCTCGGAAGAGCAACTCCATCACCCCCATCACCCCAGAGGCCCTGGAGGTAGGTTGTCGTGGTTGGGTTGTGCTCCAGAGAGTTGCTGGTAGCAAATGAGCACGGCAAAGTGGGGATGCGTAGGGAGGCATGGATCCCATCTGAGCTATGGGAGATAACCTGGGAAGCAAGAGTGTTTTGGAGGAGGCTGTGTTTACCCACACAAAAGAAACAAATATCCATGTAAATCCATCCTAAATCACGGCTAGATGGGGTCGGCTTATCCCCAAGCTGGTTGTTCGTGCACTGCGAGGATTTCTTGGGGATGTTGTATGTGTAATGCTCTTTTTTCCCTCATCATATTAAGGACTCCTAATCTCTCTGTGTCCAGGGAAAGCAAGGACACTTTTGCATGGCATGTTAGTGCGTGCCTGTTCTACTGACCCGGTTGTAAATCATCAGTGTGCTCAGTGTGACGCTCCGTGTGCACACATTTCACTATGTCCTTAGTTTCTAGCCTCACYTCAGAGTAATCCTGTTGCCGAGAGYTAGGGCATGGAACCAATCACCCTTCCATTACAGTGTCATGTAGATGGAGMCATTTCCCTGCAAACTCCCGCTCTCCTGTGCGTGATYCGGTCRGTTGTRGTCCTGCTCCGTGCGATCCGATGGCCAAGGTACACATGCTACAACTTGTCCTTGTGTTTGGCAGGAAAAGGAAGCTGCCCAACAGCCACAGATGATCTTCAATGTCCGTCACGCCACTGTTACCTTCCAGACGGACGGAGACACGTGGAGAGAGCAGAAGGAAAGGAAAGCTGCCCTCATGGTGGGCATCCTCATYGGCGTCTTTGTGCTCTGCTGGATCCCTTTCTTCATCACGGAGCTCATCAACCCCCTCTGCTCGTGTGACATTCCCCCCATTTGGAAGAGTATTTTTCTATGGCTAGGCTATTCAAATTCCTTTTTCAATCCACTGATCTACACTGCTTTCAACAAAAACTACAACAACGCCTTCAGGAACCTCTTCTTCAGGCAGCACTGAGCAGAGAAAGGGAAACTCTCCCGCTTCCCCAGGAACCTGATTTCAAAGTTCGGTGAATCCAGTCAAACTCTTGAGGAAGTTCAAAGCCACAGACGATGCTCCAGCTTTATACCTATGGGTCCTATCTAACACCAAGCAGTGCTCCCAGGTCCTACACAGCCTCTCTGCCCCAGCTTCCAGGCTGGTTGCTATTTGTTCTGCAAAGAGCATGCAAGGGCTCTCTGGCCGGCAACGAAACCTTCTTCTTCCAGACGTGGACTGCACCCTCCCACCCTCACCGTGACGCCCCTGGGATGTTGGGTGGCAGCAATGCKGCGGAGGAGTCTTGTGGAAGAGGGACGTACTTGGAGCTCTGCTTTGGCCCGTCGCTGCCTTCTCCCTCAGAGCATTTATCAGCTTCGTCCCACGTGCAAAGCTGTGATGCTTTGGTGTCGGAGGGTTCTGTGACTGTATGGAAAAGTAGGTGTTTTGTGGTTTGGTTGGAAAGACCAAAATTATCTTGTCTTTCACAGATTGGGATTGTCATGTGCTTATATTTGGGGCATAAACCCCTCAGTAAGGATGAAAAGCAGATGCTTTTTCTCATGTCCTTTATCAGCAGTGAATTGTGCTATTCACTTTGGGATTCCATATAGCAAGTTCTTTCTTTTTTCTTTTTTTTTTTTTTTAATCATTTATTGTGGAAGCCACTGCATGATTCACACCGGAATGCACAGGAATGCCCGGGAAATCCACTGCTCCTTCCCCGCCCGCTCAGCGACAGCCTCTGCCCGGGACCCTTCCTTGCTGAGGTTGGGAATACACAGGTGCTCCTTRGTTGTGAAGGTCAAACCATGTTTCACAGGAGAAATAATGAAATCTTGGAGGTGTTCTGAGCAGTTGTAGGGCTGATTTCTCATAGTTGTGGGGAGATGCAAAGGGTGTGTTTCAGACTRTCAGTGAAGAATTGTTTTTGGCTATTTGTAAGTATTATTGAATTCTTAATAAAATCAGAAGAGAGGTCCTATATAGTTCCAAGGATTTGCAGGYGAAGTGTAGTTAATGCAGTTAATTTTCATACTGGAAATCTAAAAAATCCATAGAAATAATTCACCGCAAAGACCAGCCTGAATTCTTCCTCCCCCTCCTCTCCCTCTCTTCYCCCTCCCATAAGCTCCAGTCCTGCTAGCTGGTTGTTGCTAGTTGCCTCCCCATCTTTCCACCTTGCCAACRTAATTATAGTGGTTAACATTTCACTGCTAGAATTAGAATTACACACCTTAGGCTGCACCAGTGTCAGAGTGACAGGCCTTGGAAAAAGGAAAAGCACAAGTTTTAACCATTGATTTTTAAGGGGCAGCCCTGAAATGAGGGCTGGGGCTGAAATGTGGAGGAGAAAGATGGAATTGGAATGACATGATTTCATCTCAGATATCTCAAGAAGCAGAGATAACRGGGAAAAATATCTAGAAGTCACTAGAAAGCTGGTGGATGGGATTAGTTCTTGTTCTAAGTACTAGGATGATCATGAGACATCAAATGTTAAAGTTGTCATAGACCCTTTAAACCAGTCAAAAATCCTAATATTGTCCTTAAAAAAAAGACCTTTACCTTCTCATCTCTTGGGACAGTGGAAATGCTTATTCTCAATGTGCTATAAAGCATTGCAGCTCTTTCAGGATCARCTGGACAAAAATTCACCATGAGCAATATAGATGTCACTGATCCTGCCTCAAAGCAAGAGGAGGGATAAGATGGCCCTCGAGATCTTTTTCAATTGTATTTCGTAAAAGTCTATTAGAAATTGTAGGTAAAGTCTTGCCCTTACTGAAGGCAATGGAGAAAAATCAGGAAAATCARAATTTCAGGAAAATCGGAATTTTATCCAGCATTGTCTTGTGAAAGGATTGTTTTGAYGATAATTGATTCAAGGAGAAGGTGGGTGGGATGGTGGGATTCGCAGTCKGCAAATTCTGCTCAACTGGGGTGTCCAGCCCAGCTCTTATGCTAACTGTGGGCAATCTCTCTCCAGCATTTTCTTTCCTTTTCCTTTGTTCCTTAAACTGCTATCAGTGACATCTTTGACATATCAGAAATTTTAATAAACTCCCGAGTCACTTTTTACCTAACTAATAAGGTTGCACGGCGTCCCGTGGACAGTCCATCACCGAACAGGGTTGTTCTTTCTGACAGCTCGCCGCTGCCGTCGTGTGAAGGGCTGCTCAGCCCAAAATGAGTTGGGGAAAACGCTCCCTCGTCCTGCCAGCCCTTCAGTTCGGCTTGCCAGGGCCTCAAAAGCAGATGGGCTGCTTGATTCCTCTGAACAGCCCTGCTCTGAAACACAACGCACGGCACTTTGTAAACCGTTAGGCTTTTAAACACGTAAAAACTTCAGATCTTCATCTATATCATTASTATCTCCTTGCTATCCTTGGTTTTTAAGTTCTTCAACCACTTCAATTACTCTAATGCTGCCTGTCTAAACACTCAAGCAAGAGTTAACCAGGAAGCTGGAGCAGTTGGGGTCTTCAGTCCATCATTTTAACCCATGATGTCACTTTGATGCGGGCCCCAGTGGCAGTTAGGGTCATTTTTTTTCTGTCCCCATTTTTATTTGCTCTTTCACAAATATCACAGATTCTTGGTCATTTCTGCTGTTTTGTTTGGTGGGGGATCTTTGCGCTGGCCGTGGAACAAGCTGCAAAATCAAATGTATGTGCTGTATAAGTAGACACAAAATAAACTCAAATCAATGGGAAAGGTTCCTMCTTTTGCTCCACTCCGTGTCTGAGATGAAGGTTCCCTTTACTACACTCTAGATTTATTCATGATATGCCTTACAAAGAGATGTGAGGGGCTTGTATCACGTCACCAGAGAGTTGTGATTTGTCTGTRGTTGTGGGTGGCCCTCACTCTCCTGGCCTGCATCACATCCACATTTCTCTGACAACCCACATCTGGTAGAATCCATCCTCGTCTTCTGCAGCTAACAGCTCCCAGCTGGTCACAAGTTTTGTTCCTTGGAATCTGAATCCAATTGACAACTACATTATGGGCCAGTTCCTATAGCTCTTGCTTGAGACTTAAGACCAGAGGTTTTGCTTTTAAATATAATTCTAGCAACATAGTGTGAAAACACAGGAAAAATATTAGCATTGTGGTGGTCATGCTGAATTTGCATCTTGAACCCTGCAGCTCCTATCAGAGCACAGTGAAGGGGCCTGAGGAAAATGGTTCTGGCTCAGATGCCCTTTACCAATCTCCCAGTATTCAGACCCATATTCTGAGTCAGTTCCCAGAGATCCAAACCGTGTTTGAGGACAACTGGTTCAAAGACCCTTTCTTGTATCTTCAGGTTCCCATTTATAAAGCAGAGTAAGTGGTGTGAAGAGGTCTACCTCGCTGAGGCTGTGTGAGGATTAATTAGTCAATGTTTATCAAGTAGCATAAGGTGGAACACTCTGCTATAAACGCCAAGTRGCATTATAAATTTGGCTGCTATTTAATTTCTCAGAAGAACATTATTGCCCATTATTATTGAGTTTCTCTGCCATTCAATGGCAATGTAATAATTCCAGAAAAGATTTAACTAACCTCCTTCCATTTACAATGAATTTATTTTCCCCTCAACGCTCTGACGGTTCAATGAGCTGTACAGAACATCTGTATGGAGACTTGATAACCAGAGCAAATAAGGGCTGCGCTGAATGCCGCCTATTGAAAGTCTCCTCGCGATGCTGAATACATATTGTCAAGGTCCAAGGAGCAGCAACTCTCAAGGCAATCGGCTACTGCATTTCCTTTATTTTTAGAGAGAAAGACAGGTCGCAAAAGAGTGCCCGTGTGTTAAGTGGCAAATTCACTTAGCACCTTCCTCCTCCACCCCACCCTGCTGACGTTTGGGTTCAGCGTAGCCACGTCAGGCAGGTGACTCCGGGATAGGTGCCGATGCTTTGCAGCCAGAGATGGGCCGTGAGTGCTTCCTGATCCATTAATTATCCTGCGCTTTTCCTAAAAGTCTTGTCTGGAGCTGCTTCGCTTAAGAGGGAGACAATGCTTTGGACTTGGATCTGTTCTTGTGCTTGTGCTGATGCAGGAGCAACCCGGAGCAGCATCCCAGGGATCACACCTCCCTGTGAGSACAGGAGGGTAAGTCACCTATGGCAAAATCCACATTCCCACCGAGACACACACCACAACTGCCAGTATATTCATTGATTTATTTAAAAGAGGTGGCCAAAAAGCTCTTGAAAGAGTTCTTATTGTCAGTAACACTAGGAATGCTGTGGAAGTTGCAAAAAACTGCAAGAGAGCTGAAGTTGTGCCAGGATTTCAACAGGGCAAATTGAGTGAGCCAGGTATTTATAAGGCTGATACTGTTACTGCTTTGCAGCTTGAAATCGATCCCTGGCAAAAGTATAAAACAGCTGATAAAGGACTCAATGAATAAAAAATTACAGGAAATAAATAGAATTAAAATGAATTAGCTGGATGTCTTTCTCTGCTTTCAGCACATGGTTCATTGCTAATGGCGATAGAGCATACTCGTTCTTCAGTAATGAATCTGGCTTGACGCTTTCATGAAGAAGCAAATACAATCAATACAGGGTTCAAACTGTGCAATATCTGCAAATGACTCATGGAGTGGAAAGGGTGTAAATAAAGAAAATKGAGTCAGTTTTGCAGCGAAATCAGGGTGCAAGTCCATCGGGGACATGCTGATTTGGTGCATGTAGAACCATCCATACAGGAGCAGGGAGGGGGGTCTGTCCTTGCAGCCTGGGGACTGGGATTGTGTCAGGGGCAGGAGGCTGCATGGCACCTAAGGAGCTCAATAGTGCAAAACTTTGGTGTGATGAGGAAAAATCAACATTTCACCTGTGGCAGTYTGTGCGTAGGAGTGGATCTGAAGCCTGGTCGCAGGAGGGCAGAATACTATTTCATTTTGGCTGTTTGCCCCCCTCTGTACCCACTGCTGGGCTGTCCACCCTGAGTCCTTCAGATCACTGCCCAATATTCTTACCCATGCTGGGCTAGTCAAATACATTCCCTAACCAACCTAAAAAGCAAGACGGATGGACCCTCTCCCTGCATCCCCCCMGGCATCACTGCTTCTTCCCAGCCTGGCTAATGATTTTGGTGSTGGGAACAGCCTCATCTGCTTGTCYYGGGTGAGGTGGGAGCACCCAGGGCTCCTGCACCAGCAGGTTTGGTAGGGATCAAGGGAGAAAATGGACCATTCTCAACAAATTAGCCCAGAACTTTTCTTCTTGCAGAGCTCCGTGCTTCTGGCTAAAGCAAGGCCAGMCGTGCTATTTCAGCAGGGTGCCCAGGCATCTATGCAGGAACAGAGAGGTGAAAAACATCTTCTCATCCTGCTCCATGCTGCCCAGGAGAAGGAAGGGGGGTTGCATTACTTAGTATCCATTTTTTCCAACTCAATCCCCTTCCCACACTGCTAGATGCAGCAGGTGAAATCTCTACATCATTCCTAATTAGCTGCTCTTGGCCAAATCCTCTGATTTGTTGAAGTATCAGCCTGCAAGCTTGCACTTTTCATCATTTCCATGGTGCAACCTACGATCTACACCCAGTCACCACCCGCGGTGGAGGCTGGAAGGGTGGGAGAAGGTGCCTGTTGGGAAGCTGCCCCTCCTGTTTTGCTCTGGACTCTGCTCCCTCAGGTTACTGCTAGATTAATGCATCGTTTCTTCYCCCAAAGAAATCAGGGAATTCTCACAGAGGGGTCCCACATTGCCCGCCTATGGCAAGGGAGGCAGGGGAAGGCTTTGGTAAGGAACAGGGCAGCTTGGCTGCGTATTTTCTCTTGCAGTCGTCCGTGATGTGCAGGTCTATGATGCCTTCCTCTCCCCAGCTCCCTACCTGATGCWGAGGCTCCCAGGTGGGTCATAATTAAGTTTCCTAAGGGTTTTTAAGAGAGGGCAGGTAGAAGTTGACCTAATGTTGTGCAGCACSCAGCCCCACTCCGCTGCTTCCCCAGTCTGGCCCTCTGTTGAAGCCTGGCCCTGGTTACAAAGCAGAGTATCCTGGCTAAAGCCTCAGGGCTGCTCTGTAAGCCAAAATGAAGGTCAGCGCTGCTCCTTATTAAAATGAGTACCTACTGCATCCCGAAGAGTTAATAAGCAGCATAAAGCCTTTAAATGCCTCCCCAAACCCTACCAGGAGTCAATATTAGTATTCAGAACAGCATGAAACTTTCCAACAAAAGTTATTTCACAGCAAATCTACGGCTGCTCCTGAGCACAGGCTTCTCCCTTTCACCTCAGTCACTTGTCCAAACGTATCTTCGAGCTAGCACCATAGACTCTCCTTTAGCCCTAGATCCCRTTAGCCAAATCCCTCTTTGGAGCAAATTTACAAAATCCCAGGAGAATGAGAGATTTACCATAACTCTGTGTGCAGACCAGTGGGAAAATAAACAGCTTTTAGCAGGTTACACCTTTCCTTTGCTATCGGCCACTCTTTGTCATCGAGAACATGAATGTCCAAAGGCAAAAACATTTCTTCTTTTCAAGCTCCTGTGGTTGGAAATCGCTCTCCTGCAGCTGGTCTCAGAGTAATACCAGAAACTTTAAAGTGCTACGAACGTTTTTGAGCCTGGAGACAGCACAGTAGGTTCAACCTTTGACAAGAAGCTGCATTTTCCTGCCAAAGCTGCATGTTCTAAGGAGATGGGGGCTTGCCTCGATGCACTCGGTGGAAATGGGAGTAGATTTACCRGCTGAATTGTTGGTATCTGCTCAGGAGGGAGCTCTCTGCTCATGGGGGACAGCAGCGTGTCAGATGYGTCTGGTGGAAAACAGGTCACTTGTGGCTTAATCCCTCTTAGAACATCTATAAGACAACTAGCAGTGTCATCTATGGGTAACACGTTGCATGTCATAGTGACTGCCATTTCAATGCAATTCTGCACTATGCAGCGGTATTTTTTTTTTTCCCAGAGCATTTTGAGGGGTTARCAAGAGCTTAGAGCTGTTGAAGAGCAGGATTAGTGGGTTAAGAGAGGTTAGTGTTGAATTTCATCAGTTCCCCTGCCCTGGATGGACACGAGGGCTTCCACAGGAAAAAAATGTGATTTCAGGGCACCGAGATGTGTTGCAGCACCCACTCCTGTGCGTGTGCACTGAACATTTGTATCTCCTTGAACYGTGCAAAATAGAATCTCTCGACTCCTGAATCTGCCCCAGCGGGTCCCTGTGAAGGGCAGTACGACAGAGCGAGATGTTCTGGGCCTCCTTGGGTGCCCACCTCACACGTGCTTGTTTATCACGTGGAACCATTTCCAAGCCAGAAGAACTTGTTCTGAACAGCCAGATCGCTGCTTTCCTGGAAGCTGGGAGTGCTGCCTAYGTATCAAGATATGAAGTTAATACAAAAAAAAGGAAAAAAAAAATCACCTTCTTTCTGCACTGAGTTCCTAGGGAATAATGTGGAGCTTCCTGATGCTSTTACAGTCCCTTTTCTGCAGCTAACCACGTGTCAAAGCTCCTTCCGTAGCCGGTTTTAATCCTTCTGCATCRTCTCTCACACAGGGAGATTCTGACATTAGGGGGCCCTCTCCTAGCTAAAAACCAAAGTGAAATAGAACCACCAAGGGAAAAGCTGGTATTTTTTGAACTACATGAAAGCAGTTCACTCTTAATTGAAAGAAAATATGCTGTTAATTGAAAAAAAAAATCTACTTTTTTCTGCTTCCTTTTTTTTTTTTTCCCCCTAAGAGATTCAAACCAAGAAAAGAGAAGTCTGAGGTTGGTGATTGAAGCAGAGGATGGGAACCTATAGCAATTATAGTAATAGGAGGCTTAGGAGATGATCCAAATGGATCCTCCCGGGCATGGAGATCTAAGGAATTACTTCTCCAGCTTCTGCCCAAGTTCTGATCCCATGCAGGACTCCTCAAACACCACTATTTTAATCCTTTTTCTTGTTTGTTTGTTTAAAAACACTCCTGAGGACCAAACTTGAGAGGTGTTCACGTTAACATTAATGCAGCCYTGGAACCCGAGCCTGCTAATCCAAACAGCCCAGCAATAACCCACCCGCCTCATCCAAGCAGTGATGACGTGCTGATATCTAGATAGCACAGAATGAACAAATGACCCTGGGCCTCTGCAGAGGGGCAGGCACCTTGGGCACAGGCAGCTCCTCCCTTTCCCCACAAAATCATGAACTTTGTAGATCTACAGGCCTGGCCAGAAACACTCAGCAATGTTCATTCACGTCGTTATCACACATACAGTGGTCCAGGTACAAACTGCCAGTTATCTTAAAAAATAATGACGTGTCTATAAGATAATTCCGTGGCATTTTCAATTACATTTTTTCTCTGTAACTGCAGACATAAAATATGGACTCTGGCTTTCTGCTTCTGCTTAAGAAACATCAATGAAATGGAGTCATCAGGCACTGAAGAGTTTCATGTTTTTACATTATCTCCACAAAAGAATCACTTACTTCAGTTAAATAATGTGTTCTGTTTTGATTTCTAAACTGTGTTTTCATGTCTCCTTTCCTGTTCCAGTGTAAACTCTTCATCGAGAAAATAATTTCCCATTTAAGAATTCATCATCTGAAGAATCCTATCTAAATTATCCTTTTCCAAGCAATTACTATTCAAGGCTGTGCTTTTGCCTCCAAATAAATGAGTCTGCCTTTGGAAGGCATTTTGGTTTGGAAATGCRTTTCAGAAATATTACGTACTAAATAGATCTTACAGATTACATTTTAGTTGACTTTTCCTTAAAGTAAGAATTATTGGCCATAAAGTTTCTTCTTCTCCAAATAGCACTGTCTAAAATTAGCAGCAACGAGCAACAATTTAAGGCATGGGACGTTGCTAATCAGACTGAAATTAAAAGAGCGGATCATTTAATTAAATACTCCAGCAAGGCACCCTAGATCAAAAGGCAGCGGGGAAGGTGCAAAGAGGTCAGTCACATAACGATACCAAAGATCTCCTCCTTGGCTCTCTGAATTATGCTTGGCAGCATCTGGCAGCAATCCTGGAGCTAAGGAACATATCAAAACCTCACTTAAAAAAAATAATAATCTGACCTTTCTGACTRCTGCTGAGATGCTCTAGGCAAATGGCCAGACTGCCTCTAGTTCCCTGTACAGACATCAGCATCCTCATGGGATGTGCAAATACATTCATTAGGGCTTGCTATCTACGTCCATGGGGGAAAAAGGCTCTCTGCAGAGAGGTGAGAGGAAGGAGGAGCAGAGCACACGTGCAGGAAGGGAGCTCTTGGTGTGCTGCTTACGCTGCTCTGGTATATCTGGCTGCTTGCTGTGGCTACTGGGAAGAACAACGCTCAAGGAATTTCTGCACTAGGTTTTGTTCCCTGGTCTAAGGTGTTGCTGGGGTGGGTCGGGTGTCTCCTCTTTCATGTCGTGGTGCTGATCTGGGGGATTAGGTGTCCTCCCACCCAGGGGTGCCTCAGCTTCCAGCTGCTGCCACTTCAGACCTGGCAGAAGGGCAAGGGGAATCTCTCAACGCTCWCACGCTCCTGCTTTGGAGGTGGCCCCTGCAAGGGAAATAAGGAGTGAAATMGCTAGAACCACTGGTCTTGCCTCTTACTGCACTGCAGGAGTAAAGCGTCACCCCTTTTGGAGCATGCTCTGGTGTGTCCTCTCAGCCCTGCCGCCACATGGACAGATCTAGCAAAGTTCCCCTCTTTGGGCTTCCTTAGTGGGTGATGGAGAGCCAAAGAATCGTCTCCATGAGCCCTGTCACCTACAAATGCCATTTCCCTTTGCGGCCCCAACGCACTTTGCTTCTTGGCCTTGGATCATGCTTGGACTGAGACCAAGGGCCCAAAGCTGCCCACGGCAACTGCCTGGACTTCTCCTTTTGCTAAAGCACACTGAGATCCTCAAGGCATGTCCCCTATCCCACCGCCTTCCCTTCTCAAACCAGTGACGAGCAACATTGCATTGCAACAGGCCATAACATCAACCATGAGTTTACCCAACCTATGCAAAAGCAAACTGCAGAAAGGGAAAAATAGCTGAACAAGCCAGTGGAACACAACATGCCCGGGAGCGAGGAGAAGAGCAGAGCTTTTTCCCCTGGTGGGTCTTCAGTCCAGTCCCAATGACGGCACAGGTAGGAAAGGCCCTTTGGAGAAATCTGCTGTGTCTCCATTTGCTGCTTTACAAACCAGACTTTTTCCAGGAGTTGTCAAATTTGCCCTCTGAGGAGCAGGAGGAGTAGTTCCTGCTTCCCATTCTCCTGGAGACTCATCCTTTTTAGGCAGGTTTACTATGTCTCATCCTGAGAAATGTGCCGAGGTTGAACAGCACACAGCTGTCTGCAGCACTTGGGATGAGCCGTTCCCTTAGATCCAGGTGATGGAATTTTCCTCCTTCCTCTGCTCCAGCATGGACGTCGGCCTCTGCTCACGGCAAGACAGGGCTGATTTCACACACAACCCGTGCTCATGCACTAACACCAAGCCCAAGAGCAGGCAGGTTCGGTCCCTGGGTGCAGGGAAGATGTGGATGTCCTCGTAAAATGTTCTGGAGAAGTCAGATAAATATCACAGTATGAAACGGTTCTCCTCATACCCCACTGTCTGCTCGAGGGCTGTAATTCCTTCTCCACCCCGCTCATTGTAGCAGCTGTCTTTAGACAGAAAAAGATTGAAAACCTCAGTAATATGGAGTGTGGGGGATTCACATGGTCCACTGCGTTCACAGGCTGCAGGTGATTGAAAATAAGCTATGGAAGATACTGAGGAAGGTCCTGTTTGCTGGGTAAAAAAAAAAAACCCCTTTTGTATCAAAATTGCTGGAGGATGTTTTACGGTTCTGAACACTCATAATTTTAACTAAGTACCTTTTAAACAATATTTTTCAAATCTATCATACGAAATACTGCTTCAGAATAATCCACCCAGTCTGAAAACCTAGCATGGTGCTTAACTCGTCTCTTTTAAATATAGAATATATTTATTAGAATATATTTATCTTAGAATATATTTATTCCCAAATTCCTTTCTCAACAGGAAGGCTGCCCTGATAGCTCTGGAGAATAGACAACCTTAAAGCAAGGTATATAGTAAGGGCAGTTACTGCTTTTATATAGTTGTCTRACTGAGTATGAGCTCTTCATGGAGAGAATACTACGTTGTTCAGTGAGCGTTCTTATGTTGCTGATGTATACGAATGATGAGAACCAGCCCTATGTATGCTTGTCTGGTGGTATGCAGATGGGTGTTTGCCTGGATTTGGGACTCCAAGCGCAAGTATTCCCAGAAAATACACAGATGATAGATTCATGAAAAAGGGGCAAATTTAATTTTGGAAAGCAAGCTGAATTTCAAGTTTATGGCCAATAAGAGATGTAGGATGCTTTTAATGATCAGTGCTCACAAATGTCCAGTCACAAGGAACAAGTGAACAGGAGGAGAACAGGGATGCCTGGAGAGTTTGGGACAAAATCTGTGAATTGAAAATGATGAAAAATGCTCGTAATAGCTGAAATCAATCAGGTGAACGAGAGTCTCATTTRTCAAACCAAGGCACATGGAGTCCCTTTAAAAACAGCCACGTTTTAGGTTCCAATCTTCACTTTTGGAAATGATTTTGGTCTTTTACCTGCTGCATCTGCAACTCTCCGGGTGTCACTGTTATCTCTCTATTAGGATTTCTCTTGTCGTTGCCTCTCAATCTATTCTATCAAGTGTATCTGTGCTGCTCTTGTGTGTTGAGACACCTATTCAAAGTGCTCACATCCCACACACCAAAGCACCCAACAGGCAAATCCAGTTACTTCCAACCAGCATTTATATAACTCGGTTCTGTAGTGGGTTCAATATGCAGAAAAGGTAGAAGATATTTTCAATGAATAAATTGAGAGGCATCTAGGTGCTTTAGATATCTATTTGAAATTCAATAAGCTCACCRTGTATTGCTCTCTCCATAAAACTCCTCGATATGCTGGGAACAATGCACAAACTGAAAACCCTCATTTTAAGCCACCACAGGCTTTGTTCTGCTCTAAGAGCAGATTTTCCCCCATCCTCTGGATTCACCTCTATTTGCAGTGGTTAAGATCTAACACAGAAAACCAAAATGAACCTGCTACAGTCTTCAGGGAGCCATATGTCTGTGCTAATGGACAAGAAYCTTAAAAGTGACTTAATTTTGTTTGCTGCCATCTGCTTCTCCCCAGTATCATTTTTTTCTTGGCTGAACCAGTGCAGTACAACTTGTATCAAAGTTATGTCTCTTCTGGAGCAGGAAAACAGCTTTTGGTTCTCAATTGAAATGTCTCTTAGACCATTTACTGAGGATCCTCAGAAAGTGGCTGACTGGTACTTTAAGGAAAGTTAATTARCCTTGAGTTCAGCTTCATCAGCCTTAAGCTCCTTCATTGTTACCTGGATTCTTCTTCCACCGTCATTATTTGGCCCATTGGACCATGTTTTGGTCTCCATTCCAAGGCCATCACCCAGCCCATGAAGAAGCCCCTGTCCTGCCTCACACATGGGCACAGCCAAGTCCTCCTGTCCCCCTGYCCCCAGAAAGCAGCTTCTGCCCCATGCTGCCGAGCTGCTTTGGCTGCAGGAAGCATCTTCCCTGCGAGCCAGCCAGGCCATCCCTGAAACAGGAATTCCACAAACCCACCTATAGCCCCACACATCCACCTGCATAAAATCCAGCCCCATGGCTTGTTGAGGAGAGCAAGGCTCTTGCTTTGGGTTCCCAGGGTCCAGTGTCTGCTTCTCCYTTGGGTGGYTGCTTGTTCCCATCTCCACCTCTRGTGGTGACCAAGGAGGTGGCTGCCYGTAGGATCCATTCCTTTCAGCRTGTCCAAMTTTATAGATGTTGCATYTGAGTCAAACACACCATTAGTTCCACACATTTTATCTCCCTATCCAGGACTTAGGAACAACCCAAGTCTTACAGCAAATCCTTGGCCCTCAGAGTGCTGTTAGCCTCTTTTCACCRATGTCTGGCTGCAAATACAACTCAGCAGCACATTTATAGCTAGTCCATTAGAGTTAGGAGCGTTCACTGATGCATGGGGATGACAAGGAAACAAATCTCTGCAGGTGGATGCAGAGGGGGTCCCTTCTTTGCTAAGGTTTGTGCTCTACCCAGCAGAGAAACACCTGAATCTAAACTGCACTTCAAGGGGCGAATTGAACCAGCAAGTCTGGATCGTGCAGCTGGAAATCCTGTTTGATGTTTGTCTTACCATYCACTTAAAGCAATACTTAGAGAAAATAGATATAAGCTCCTGTTGCCAGGTTTCCCTTCAGTGTCTGAAYAGGGATAGGGAGAGGTGACAGGAATCCCTGTCTAATTGCTGATTGCCAGATGTTCCTTCAAACATAAATTATTCACTGATTCAGTGAATCTGCTGTAAATGCCATGTCTTTACACGTACACCAGCTGGCCCGACTGCATTTCCTAGTGTCCTGCTCACATTGCCTTTTCTGCTGATGAGTTTTCACCTTCTGCGYTGCCTTTCACATCTGTCAGCATATTTCTGGACAGTCAATATATCTCTGCTTTCCTCTGTTTCAAGGGAAAATGTCTATAGAAGGTTCTGGATCATTTTTCCGACCTGTCTCACTATTCCAAGGTTTACAGATGGGCTTCCAACACATGCAGATGTTCAGCAGTTTCTGTTCACATCAASATGATGTCTGGTTGTTTATCTTTTTCCAGGAAAAGTGAAACCTCTTGGTGGATATCTGGCTTGGCGAAGTGTCTTGGCCTTAAAGTCTTTTGCCATGTCTAGTTCTGCAGCTCCTTCCATGGGCTGGACTAACTCACAGATGTCCTTAAAAGAGTGGACTACCTCTACTCTCTTACTCATCACTTCTTTTTACTTTAATGATATTTTAATGGTATATGAAGTAGGGATCCTGCAAGGAATGCAAGATTCAAAGCCAAAGGAGATGGAGCTGTCCGTCTTTGACACCAGCGTGCTCACACGCAGAGATACTTAGAGCCCTGGTTACAACAGCAAACAAGCTACTGGAAATTATTTCTTCCCTTACTGTCCAGCCAGCACGGGTCCCCAAACCCCTAATCTCGCGGCTCATCTCAAGACTACCTCCCTTCCACACGAGGCTGCAGGTGACCCAGAATTTTCTTTGCTACCTCCACCACCTGCTCATGCCCCTTCCAGTCTCCTCCCTGATGCTCTTGGGTGGTATCATATTGGCTTTCATGAGTTCAAGCTCCTGCTTTACCGTCTGTAACGCTGCCTCACGTTGAAGGTGCTGATTAAACCTCCCACTAGCAATGAGGTTTACTCCAGCTCTGTCCCCTCACCCTGAGCAGCTCCTCTGGTGCTCCCGAAGTCAAAGCATGGCGAGGGGAAGCGACCCTGGCCCTTCTCCTTGGAGGGGACAATCTTCCGTCATCCCTGCAGCCTTCCTGGATTTACTCCTTTATTCAGCAGCCTTCCTCCACCCGAGCCCTAGAGCATCTCCRTCACCAAGGGAAATATAGCGACTGCATGAACACGAATGGCTAAGTTGCATTATTTTGTGATACTACGTGGAGTTTATTTCCACCCATGCCTACAGCATACAAAGTGTGGGTCTATTGTGCACTGAATTTTCTTCTCTAAAGTCTGCTTGCCTTGGTCTGCATTGCAAACAGTATTTCAATACAAAGACGTTTGGAGCCTGTGAGCCTTAGGGACATCACAGCATGCTGCCTTTCTGCAATGTACTCACCTGAATCTCACTTTACCACCAGAAATCCCCAAAATTTACAGTCAACGGATAAAAAGCTTAATCCCCTGCCTCCACAAAACCCCAAAATCCTCCCCTCTTAAAACYATTTTAGCAGCTGGAACTCCACCCATGCAGGCAGCATCAATAAGAGAAATGGGATCTGGGCAGGCAACAGGGAAAGAGTGTTTTTAGAGGAAAGACTTGGAGGATTTGACTGGAATTCTTGCACTATGCTACCCCAAATACCCCCGGGCTGCTTTTAATTCATATTTTGCTTTTTATGGAGGTCTCCTCTATGTGGAAGAGTGGGATGGCTGCAGGTTGTTCACCAAAATGTCTGTTCCCACTGCACCTGGATGAGTCCGCTTCTGCTCCGTCACGTATGGGATGCATTTATTTTCAGTCTTTTCGTTAAATTTTAAATGATTTTTAAATGATTTTCTCTTCAAGTCCTTGGAGTATCCGATGAACTAGACAATCAAATATGTGTATCAAGACTTTCATCAGCCCAGACCTTGCATTTGAGCACAAGKCATCAGTTCTGGGGCTTCCCGTGGGCAGCTGCAGGTCCTGTGTGGAGTCAGGGTCCCTCCAGCAGCAAAGAGGAGGGACTCMTCTCATCCACAGCAACACTGTTGTGCTACAGGGCTGGTGAAAGCATCAGCACTTATAGAAGCCTCAAGTATTCAAAGGCCATAGCTTTGACTTAAATATACTGTGATTTAAAATAAAAAGCAGAACATAAACTTTTTGAAMCAAGGATCATCAACATGGAACTCATGCTGCATCCTTTGGCCCAATATAGAGGTATGCAATATGCTACTGTTTAAAAAAAAAAAGTGTTTTTTACCAATTTTCATCGCAGTAATTTATATTAATTTCAGTTCATATTAAGACCTGTGGAGTTTTACTTTGCATCTATTAAGGTAGACTTTTTAYAGGGAGGAGTGAAGTTCTTGTCAAGCTGCCCCTACTCCGAGATACGGGGCTTTAGAAATGGCACTGAGTGTTATGAAACTTGCAGAAAAAAGGGAGATATGGACAACCTCTGCGATCTCCATATACACGTAGCTAACTACAGATGCAGCATCTCTTTTAGAGGTGAACTGACAGAGAGCTGAACATTTCTGTAGTTCTGTCAGAAAGTACACAGTGTATTTGGCTGTGCAGGAAAAGCATTCAGCTGAAATATATGTGTTTATCAACACAAATCTCATCAAGATGGATTTTTTAACAGTAAAATCTCTTCTAATACATTTTATTAAACTGAAAAGCATATTGCAAAAATGAGCTGCCTATGGAGATAATATCTTGCAAAGAGCAGTCTACAAAGCCTCACTAACACTAATTCCTCAAATACCTAAAGCTCATTGCAAAGTGTTGTCGTAGCCACTGAGCATGTGAAGAAGAGGCACATATAGAATTTCAAATGAAAAAACTGCCTATGGTCTATAGGGCAGGAMATCTGTCACCTCTGCCTGGAACAAGGAATTATGACCTTGCAAAAGAAGAGCCCGTCTAACAGAACACGTTGCAATGTGATGCAAATACAACAYGCAACCATAATCACTTGCACCACCTTCACGGACGGGTGCTGCCTTTGCTCTGTCACTGTGTAAAGGAAGGAAACAGCCTCCAGTGTTAACCTATAGGAAAGTGAACACAGGCACTCACTGGGCCTCACCAGGAAGGGTGGCTTTGGGAGTCAGGAGCAGAGATCCAAATCTGGACAACCCTGAAGAATGGGAAATCCAGGAGGATGAGGCAGGTTGGCTTCCACCCCSAGAGACTGAGGGAGCAAGTTGTGTTTGTACCACGGTGTGCTGGGCATGCTGCTGGTCAGAACCGTGGTGCTGGGCATTACAGAGCCCTGGGGACACCACACGCAGCCCTCGTGCATGCAGCATGGCCAGCACTGCGGGCACCCGGAGCCCAGCACGGCTCCCGCTGCTCTCCGAGCCGGAGGAGTTCCCTGCTCCAAAGCACGCAAGACRGGGGAAAAAAAGGCAGAAAATGACTCACCAGTTTGAAAAACTCGCAGGAAATACCAAAGCTATGCAGCTAAAAAACACTATTTCTGCTTCCTATTGTAGAAATGAGCAGTGTCTACTCTGCTCTAGAAACTGAAGTTTCACTCTGCTAGGATGCCAATACCAGCTGCTGCTCACCCTGAGCTAAAGAATAAAAGGGTAGGAAGGAGGGAGGGAAGATACTCASTGACTTCATGGAAGTCTCCAAGAAAATGAGGAAAATGCCCCTGGGATGGAAATTCCCTGGGAGGAGCCACCTTGCAGCTGGTGGAAGAAGCTGCTGGGTGAAGGCAGGCTGGTGCAGCAGAACCTCATTCGTATCTGGGCTGAGCAGATGGTAATCATGGCTGGGAAACACACGGGTGCCTGGTGGGGTTCACAGATAGCCTCATGTTACTGCTGGAGAGGATAGTCCCTCGAAACAGCAGCCCCCTTCCTCCTCCTGCCCCCTTGGCCAGCAGCCACGTGGACAGTAGCTGCTGGCAGAATATTTGAGGAACTGATTGTGCCTCTCACCGAGGCCCTGTTGCASAATTAGGGGTCCCACTCGGATCTGAGTTTTCAGGTGGTGGGACCTGAACAGGTTGTAAACTTTTCTTCTGGAGGCGGCAGCCCTCAACTCCAGGGCCAGCTAAACACAGATCTTTATGCAAAAGCCCTTTATTTTTCTGCAGTTCCATTTGCTGCCCCAAGTAACTCCTTCCTGCTCCCCTCAGCGGCTTGGGTTCAGAACAGGGCTCTGGGAAACCGTTCTGAAAAGAGCTCTTCTTCTGAGAGCTGCCTCTCCATCGTGCATCCTTTTCCTTGTTTCTGACATAACAGACTTTTATGAGGAGCTGCTCATCTAGAGGGTAAAATTCTAGCTGCTACTTCCAAAAGCACGAAGAAAATCGCCTGTCATCTGAACAGGAGGTAGGTCGGAGTGTGTCCTTATGTGTATCCACCTACCTGCTGTGCACATGCAAAGGGGCTGTAAACAGCTCTAACCTGGAGGCAAGGAGGAATCTGCATTGTGGTACCTTCTGCATCCAGCTGCTCTGTGACGCAGACGATGCTTTCCCCATGACACAGGTCCTAATTGTTCCTTCCTTTCCTTTATTCCTCTGCTAATGGTGACAACGAGAAAAAAGTCCCGATCATCTGCTCATCGTTCTGGTGGCCGCAGCCCACTTGTTGCTCCAAGAGCAGGGGRGCACAAGGTGTTTGCTTGGAAATGCAGCTCCTGTTGCTAAATATCACCCAAAGGGTGCTGAGACCAAATATTCCTGAGACTCCCCACCTGGTTTTGGGTGCGGGKTTGGGGTTTGCATTACATTTTTCATCACGCGTTCCCAAGATCGGTTCATTCATTAAGTGATGCTTTTGCCCGAAAATTACTGCCTAGCTGCTACCTGTGAAACAATGGTTCATTTTAGTGGAAAACCTGATGGAAAAAACCTCACTGCATAAAGAAAACAGCAGAGATGTCATGTTTATTAATGCTCGGTGGCTGCTAAACAGTAAATGCCTCTGCAGACAATACCCAGCCTTGCTCAGCAAGGATGTAGAAGCAACGCACGTCTGGAAACGAGCTCGTGAAGCAGAAAMCGTGGAGCTGGGAACAGATGGGAGGCAATCCGCCGCTCACCGCTGCCTTCCGAAATTAGAGATAATTTCCAAGTAAAAACAAAGAGATTGCAGAGCAGAAATAGAGCAGCTGATACGATGCTTCCACTCTTTGCTTGGGAACACTCAAGTTTTCCCAGAAATGCCTTTGCTTTCAGTGATTATCTGCTTTTTCTTTTTTTTTTTTCTTAAGTGTTTAATTGCAAGAATGTAATTGGAGAGGAGTTAATGGGGTGGGCTCCCCGAATGCTTCTTCTCTGTACCCTAAATATCCTCAAGGAAATCCTGGATGTAAAGAGTAAATTGCAAGCAAGGTTTTTTATAGCTGCAGGATCCCTCTATGAATGAATGGAGGAGTAACAGGAAAAAGGGGGGGGAATAACCTCTTCTCTGTCCCATGTCTTATCTGGCTCAAATGGCAAAAAAAATCATCTTAGTTTAGCRGTGGGAGGAAGGGCTGATGATAAAGAGGGAAATGATCCTGGAGAAATAAGGAGTGAGAAATGGGCAGGGCTGGGGCCTCTGGGGGACAGTTGTGCTTTTGATGCCAGTGCAGGAAGCAGCCGGTGGGTTTYTGCTGCAGGGGAAGACCCTCCTGTGGTCAGGTTAGTTCCCCTCCCTGCTGTGACTTTTTGTTTGTTTGCAGAACAAGAAGCATCATAAGAAACACAACATTTGTATGGCTTTGAGTTTCACTCTAAGGCCGTGCAAATAGAGTGTACAAATGCCATAGTGGGTCAAACAGGTGATACCCAACCACTGATCTCGGGGCCAGATACTGCATTTACACCATTTACATCAAATTGCCCCCCAGGTACCTCTGGAGGGGCAGGAAAACATTCTGAGGGATACACAGGGCACCTTGACCTGCCTAGTGCTGCATGGGGTGGAGGGATCRTCCTGCTGAGGAGAATGGGACCTAGACTTGTCACAAAATGATTTGTAGATTGATATGGAGAAAGTAAAAAGAATCAAAGAGGATAGGGGTAGTTACATAATGCGGTAACACACATCTAATGGAGATAAAATGGCAGAGAATAGAAGATCTTTTTGCTTTTTTTCCATTTCTTCTTCATTTTAAAAATACAAAGATGAAAGACTTGGAGTATGCCTGAGAAACAGGTATTACCAAAGAGCAGGAGCCCCATGAAATTACCTAGCACCTACTCTGCAAAGAAAAGAGCCTTCCGTGCAGAGCAGCCCCCATACCCGCTCTTCCTCCCTGGCATAAGCCCGGAGATCCATCCCTGTCCTGCTCTGAACCCCTCTGGAACRGAGCAAGAAATAAAAAGGGTTCTGGGCCTTGGGTCTGGCGGCTGCCAATATCTCTGCAGGAAGGCTGGGCAGGGAGTCAGACTTACTCCTTCTTGTATCTTTGTTTGCTATTCTTCTTTTCACTTGATTTACAGGAACTCTTATAGTCTCTGCAGCAGCTCCCTGGAGTAACCYAGCTCTGCTACATGGGAAGATTTTGATCTTTCACACACTGGGACCAAAATGGGACATTATTTAAAAGGAAGAGCCTCAAATCCCCAGCAGCAGAGAAGCTGGGTTCTGCCTCACTTCGTACCGAAGTGTTTGGTGTCCAAATATTTGACTAATGATCTCACGCTGGCATAAAACTTCCCTCAGCACCTGAGTCTTTCAGGCTACAACATCGAATCCATGTTAAGGACAGCACAGGGCCACAGGAGGTTACACAAGATGAATTACATGCCTTCTCTTTCTGCTCAGAAATTGCAAAGACACTTCTGGTTAGAAGGATGAACTGAGCAGGAGGTGTGCGCTGGAGAAGCTGCTGCCACAAACGAGGCTCAGGATGGATTGGGATATAGCTCCCCATGGAGACCTGTTTTATCCGGTTCGAAGTTTACACTGCTTAACATAATTCATAGAAAGAAGGTCCTGATTAGCTCAYAATATGTTACAGGCTCCTTTCCTTAAATGCTCCCTCCAAGTTGTTGAGCCTGGAGCTTTTCTTTCCATACGTGCTGATTCCTGKGTTGAGTGGCCACGGAAATCCTGTACTGGTTTGAGCTGGGGGCTTTGGCCTGGCAGAAACACTGTCCTCCCTGAGAGACTCTGTGAACAGCACAGAAAATGTCCTTGTGTCACCAGCACACCTGGATACGCTCCAAAGACCAGCTAGTTTTGATACTGCTGTGGCTCATGCTCTGCAGCAGCTTGTAGGCTTGAAGGACCTGATAAATCTCCAAATTTCCTTGGAGCGAGAGGGGCTTTTGCAACACTCAGTTCTGTTACCCAGCCCATGATGCAACACACACATTGGAGAAGCCATAACTTAGTCTTCAAACACATACGTGCAGCGCATCCGCCTTCATGAAGTGGTGTCAGTTTTGCCACCAGGCCTGCTCAGAGCTGCCTTTCACTGGGAGCTTTCATCTTGCTGAGCTGGGCCAGCTAGGGAAAGGAAAGTGAAATTCAGCAGGAAGAACCAAACAGGCCTCATTCCTTGCTCTCTGCATCCCTGCTCAGCTCTTCCTCCTTCTCTTATCCCTCTTCATCCCTTCTAGCTTCCCAATATGACGTTATGCTATCTTCCATATCCCTCTGTGTGTGGATTAGCTTCCCAGCTTAATGCTCAACATCCTGCCCAAGACAAGCTCCTCTCAGTGAATCACTTTACCAAATCAGTATTACACTGAAGATTCCATCTCCATTTTCTCGTCAGTCCCGGAAGGATCTTCCTTTATGTATCAGGACCAGGCACTGCCAAGATAATTTTGTAGTCCTCTTCATAAGTCASCTAACTTCCAACTTAAAACGTACAGGAGACTTCTGCCCCCTGGATCTCATTACTTGCTGCATGGATRATCAATAGGTTTTGACTCGCTTCCTCATAGCCCGGTTTGTTGTTTTGCTTTGGTGGTTGCCCTCAAGGACATTTACTTTGGAGAAGTTCTGACGGTGCCCTGACAAGGAGCCCAATGCTGGATGCCTGGAAAGCATCCAGCATTGGGACCTGGGGGGCGGGGAGGGCAGCAGGGACTCACCAGCTCCCCGCGAGCGCTGCAGACAAGTGTTTGAGGAGGAGATGGAAGGAAGGAGGATGCTCACCAGGGTCAGCAACGTGGCGGTGGGAGGAAGCTCTGAGCCAGTGCGGAGCTGCTGAAAGCCAGAGCTGGAGGAGCCTCCTCGAGGCCATGGAGAAACCCCAAACTCTCCTTCAGGTGAAGGAGAGTCCCGTCCCAAGCTGTAGGTCGTTTATAYATGACTCTTAATAAAACATGCCCCATATGTAATAAATATTTTCACCACCGTCTTCACTGCAGCACTTTACATRTTCCCTCTGTTTTCTTCAATATCCCCATATCCCAACAGGGGAAAACCGTTCACATAAAAGTAAAATAAAACATTTTAGGCCATGGGAGGAWATATTGAACACTGAATGTGCTTAGMAGCAAAAGAAGAAACCCCCTTGATAGGAGATCACATTCACAATTTGAGGAGAGCTAAATACTACCTCTTACTTTAATACGTAGTTGTGATTGATTGTTTTCTGCTTTACATTGATTTTGTACTGTGTGAATTCACTGACTTCTATACAGCAACTATTGATCTGTATTGGTGAAAGAAAATGGAGACTATAGTCCTCCCAAAAAACAAGGTTCTTTGGGTTTTACTGCAAAATTTTTGCTGCAGTGCAACTACAAGGGAAACAACCAGTTTAAACTGAAACATCATTTTTTTCCTCCATTTTTTGCCTTCCTTCTGGGGAAGGAGCTGGCAGAACTTGTTTTACCACCTGACAGCAGTGATTTTAGTATCAAGGGAACTGAAAACCTCTTCAAATGTGCAGCTGAAAGGAGTCGTTTGTGGAATGGCTGCCTCTTATATTCCTCACATTTTTCAGGGTAGTCACAGGATGCACTCCAAACAAGGCTCTTGAGGGCAGTTTTTTCCCTCTAGCCAGAGAAACAAGTCAGAAAGTTTAGCTTAGAAAATTGATAGAAAGAATAGAAAAAATAGGAGAAAAAAAAGGAAAAATAGAAAACAGAGAGAAAAGAACAGGAAAAAAAAAAATGAATGGAAGAAAATAGATAGTAAAAATGGCATTCTTTGCTCAGCTTGTTTCACCTGCCACCTATTAATCTTCCTGTCTCATTAACCTCATACATTCCTCCGTCTCAGACGTCAATATTTCCTTTTCCACCAGGATCCTCCCCTRGATCCTTCACCTGGACCCTGCTGGGACCAAGCCCTGGCTCCCAGGACACAAGCTCTGACGGGCTTTGCTTGCCCTCCACAGCAGAGCAGAGGCGGCTTGTTCTGCGGTAGCCCRGGGTGGTGTAGAAGGGAAGTCTGGAGCAACCACACGCCCCTGCTGTGGTAGATCACCCCAAACCCTCCTGCCCACCMGCACTTCCTGCACAACCACCCACAAACACAGCCTGCAGCCTTCAAGCACTTGTTGCTACCATGGCCCTGTCCTTGCACCACTCTMTTGGGGGTCTTGCTGGCCCAACTTCTACCCCTTTGGTGTCCTCCATAGTTGCCCCTAAAGCTCGGTCAAGGAAGCACCACACTTGTTTCTGCAGATGAAGGGAGCCCAGGYGCTCACTCCCACCACCCTTACAAGGAACCGTGTCCTGCCTTACCTAATCAAAATCACCAACTACTGTCTAATTGCAGACACTTTATTCGCCATCTAATTCCAGTTCCTGGTAAACTGCATTGCTCTGATTCTCTGCTAAYCAGACTTTAATGATTAATCAAATTAATTGATGGTCCTAAAGGCCAAAACACAGGTCTGCCTGCCTGTGTCATTGCGTTTGATCATCTGTTCCCCTGGCCACTTTAATTTATGTTTTGCCTCTGTAATCTGGAGCTGCTGAAACATTTCCCAGATAATAAGACCCAGTTCTGCTACCACTAAAAATCAGCAATCCCCCTCRTTCTGTCAGGAAGAGCAGAGAGCTCAGGGACGTGTGAGTCATTGGAAGCTGGAGGTTGTGAGTGACCCAGTCGGTCCCTGCTCYGTTGATCCTGCTTCAAGAGGTTCCCGAGTCCTCAACGAACAGCAAACCCACAGCAGCACCCAGAAGAGGTGGTTGTATGTTGGGGATTCTCGATTCACTCAAAAAGAAATGACTCACGCTTGTGGAACTTGAGCTGGTTTGGGGATCCACGCAGATCTACAACGGGAGCTGCATTTGTTCAAGTAGCTGCAGTACCCAAAGCAATCRTCAAGGCAAGAGCAAGATGATGTTCGTTGGTTTGTGCAGGAAAGGCTGATAAAGCAGCAGCTGCCTGGTACTGACCACTTTATGGATTGAGTTTGTGTTAAAAAGTGGTTGTTCATCTACAACAAAACAGGGCATGCAAATAAACCCAAACTACTGGAATAGCCCTGAAATTGCTAGGTATGACATCAAAAATAAGACTTGACTATGTCTTCAATCAACTCCCTGCTGTCACCACCGTGCCAGCCCTTGATTGCACCTCTCTGCCCTCCCAATATCACAGCTCTGCCAGGGAAACGGGGTCGACAGGCAAGACCGYGCTCCTAGCGATGTGTCTTCTCCCTCCGGTGAATGTAGGTCCCTCTAGGCTTGTTTAAAGCACAGCACTGTTGCATTTATATGTCCAGGGTAGATCCGCTTTCAGGTATAATGCTCCACAAGCCTAAGGATGTGGTGTCTGGGGCAGGCAGAGCCTGAGTGCTGAGCAGCAGGAGGGAGCGTTTTCTAAGTCAGGCACGGTCAAAGTAATATGTCACATTAAATGTGCCACATGGATCAGAGCAAATTAGATGGTTTGTTCAGCCTAATGAAAAGGAGAAATAATTGGCAAACAGAGCAGCTGTGAACGGCTCCGACCTCCAGCCGGCTCCARAAGTTTCACTGGGGGACGTGGATAGCTCGCTAGATGAGTTATGAGATGGTGCAGCTGCTGTGCCAAGAGGAAAACAAGGTCCCTGCAAAACAGGGTCTCACACTGATCCTGAATGCAATGGCTAAGCAGAGGGATGGTTTGGAACCACGGAGCAAGGAGGGAATGGCAGATGCTGTCTCCTGCCTACGTTCTCAGCTGGATGGTGCAAAACAGCTGTAACGTTGCGTGGTCAAACCTATCCCCAGGTCTTAAGGCAGTTCTACAGAGTGGCCCCTGCACAGCTCTGAGCCTGTGCTGGGATGTTACAGGGAGAAAACAGCACAGATGACTACGAAGAGAAGAAGCAGGTGGGCTTATTCTTAAGGCAGGGTGGATCTGCTGGGATGTGCTCTAGCAAGACATTCATTCAGCTCCAGTCAGGAGAACATCTCAACACCCACAGCCCAAAGCACCAGCTACTTCTGTTATCTGTTGACCAGAACTCCTCCTCTGTTGAGATATCTGAAAAGAAGACTAGCACATGTACGTCCTGGAGTGCTGGTGGATCTCTGATTGACTGGGAAGATTAAAGCGGGGTGAATAATCCATTAAAGAAATCATTTATATGAAAAATTCCTCCCCTGTTTTGTTTGGAGGCAACACCTTCAAAATATTTTACTGTTTGTGCKGAAGCGTGTGGAGCCTCTGAGCATTCCTGGGAGTTAAGTCGACGACCTGAATATGCCTGAGAGCCTGGTACCAAAAAGCAGSAGCACAGCCTGCTTTGCAGCCAGGCACATATGTTCATTTAATTGCCTCTGCAGCATTTCTCTGGCTTTGGAATTAACATGGGAAGGGAACCAGCCAGATGGAAATAGGAAAAGAAAACCCTTTGCAAAACTCAGAGTGTCTCCTGGCTTCTGGTTCCTCAGAAGAAAAAGCAGTTATCTTGTTCTTTGTGGAAAGAATAAAAAACAAAATAAATAGGTACATATTTGACATTTCTTCTGGCTTTCTACCCRGACAGAACCATATTTGCAAAAAATTCCTTTGTTCAAGCATTTGTTCAAGTTTGACATCACTAGATATTACACATATAAGTTATATCTTAGAGGTCACATAGATTTGGAACATCTAAGCTGCATCGAAATAAAGGTCAGGGTCCTGTCAGTGCCACGTTCCCAAAGGGACAGGCAAAACCCTTAGCTCATCAGTGCTTTTACTTCACCCGTGTATTTAATGTTATGTCTTGTTGCTTTAATAGAAAAAGAAAAGCCACTTTTTGCAGGTGCGCAGGGACCACAACACCGCACCCAGCTCAGCTGGGCACTGCCTAGGGACGTATTGAGCTGGGAGATTTTTTCAGAAAAAATTTTTCASAGTTTCCTCCTCCTTTGCCTTGGCAATCTTTAGAAATCAGTGCAATCACACAAGCAGAAAGCAAAATTTCAAGGTAATACAGATTTTTTTCCAGAACCTTTATTGTGAGCAAAGACTTGTCAGCCACCGGGGACTCATTCTGAAACTCAGAGAGTCTGAGTTAGCTGAGCAKCAGTGGCAATATCGGATATTTTCATTTATGAAGATCATCCACATTTAATGTTACGTGGAAAAAAAATACAGAGCATAGGGAGGGATTTATTCTTCAAAATTACCTGTTTTCTCGTGAAAATAATAGCTAGACTCTGACAGCACCATTCCTGTAACTTTACATAGGGTTCAGCTGAATTTTGATGGGTAAGAGCAGACGGCAGCTAAAATGTAATCCTGTGCTTTGGGGCAAACAAGAAAAGAGAAGTATAATTTTCTTGGCATGTGGGAAATTGCCTCAAAGCCAAAAAGTCATAGCTTAAGTGAAGATCAATAACTTTAAAAAGCCTCAAAGTTGAACTCAGAGTATAAGACTGAAGACAACTGCAGATGTTTTGAGACCATCCTTATAATTATGACAGATCTACCGTAACTGTGAATTCAACCGTGGTAAAGCAAATGAAAGTTCGCCCTGCTTTGTGCTTGCATCTCATGGTCAACATTGATACCAAAGAGATGGAAATCATGCCAAAACCAGACTTGATGCTAGCAAATAAACCAGGGTCTTGCTGCAGTCCCAGGAACCAGGTCCACAAGGTACCAGGTCCGCAAGCAAAGAGGTTCTTGGAGCAAAGAGAAGAGGAGCGATTTCAGTTTATAAAGTGAGGCTGCTGTTGCTGTTACGCTTGTAGACCCGGTTTTCTTCCACAAAGGTCTCTTAATGAGTAAAGCTCTCAGCAAGGATCACTTTATTCAGGATATTTCAACCAGATGAAAAAGACTGCAGATGCRGAAGTATAAATCAGACTTGGAAAAAGGGGGAAATAGGTGATGAATCGCAGTATTTATATTTTATTACTCGAATGAAGAAGTGACTATCAAACACTCTGAGATTGCTGACAGTCTCAGGAAATGTATTTCCAGGATRCCCATAAACCACCCCCAGACCAGATTACTCAGCACCAGCACAAACTGAACGTGCTGCCCTTCCATGTGGGTGCCCACACGCACAAGAACAGTCCTGTGCCTTTCCTCTCTCACCAGCATCATCTTTCTAGACCCAATCTCCATTAAAAAAGTACCCAAAGCCTAATAAACATAGAAAAAGGATGTAAATCTTTCATGATTTCAAATAAAGGAAAGGCATCGTCTTTGAAGGAACTCCAGATATAACTGCATGAATCTTTCCATATAGGATTTTGGAAATCTCAAAGTCATATTCACAAAAATGTGCACATTAAAGAAATATAAATTTTTTCCTGATTTCTCCTCATTAYCATGGTATTCTGAAAGCAAAAAGATAAAACTCAGAGCTCCATGACCACACTGGGCCCATCAGACATCCAGTTCAGAGAGTTCTCCTCAGTACACACGGGTAAGGAACATCCTCAAACCTTAAATCTAGAACCTGTTTTTGGTAGGAAATACAATTTTTATTTCTTAGACATCAATGTATTTACTACATTCTTTGCTTTTCAGTCACAAGAGTGCCTCCAAACTATCCCCTTTCCCAGGAAGGATTAAAGAAAGTGCTTTGTGCACATGAGGAGGAATGAGGGAAAGAAAAGTCATCTTGGATTAAAAAGAAAATAACTAAAGCAATTAGCAAGAACAATAAAAAGGAATTATCATGCGAGCAGACACGGTACAAAATGCAATCCTRCAGCATGACCCAGGTCCCTTTAAAGTCAGTGCAGCTTTGTTCATTTATACATTCCACCCCCAAATACTCCTGTTGGTTTGGTGCTTCCCTGAAGCTAATGGTGAAAATTTTCATTAAAATTGGGTGAGAGCTGAGTGAGGCCTGTAGTGGCTGCTATAAATAATTTCTCTCTCATAAGCTTAAAAATAGTGTTAAAGCAGAGCTGTGCATGCCTTATGGATGTCTGAAAAATATAATCATTGTTTGCAATTTCCTGTAATTGGCAGGAGAATGAAAAAAAATGCAAGTCTGAGGAACAACATCCCCTTTCACCGCTCTACCATTTAGACWAATTCCATTTCCAAAAAGTGGTCGAGAGAAGAGAAAATCAGGGCTCCAGACAGGGGCTCTGCAGCGCAAACCATTCAGCTCTGCTGGAAAACACATCTCYGTTTGTTTGGTGAAATTCCCGCCTCCTCCCCAATTGTTTTTTTTATTTTATCCACAGCTGCAGACAATTTCAATGCTGCCTTTTGAGGAGGGAAAATGAAAGAGGAGGATTTTAAAAACACAGCCATCTCGTCAAGAGTTTGCTTTCGACACGCGTCTAAATGGGTGGTTCTCTCGCGAGCTCTCGGGCAGGTTTGCTCGGAAACGTTGCAGACACTATTGCTTGTACTGCTAGAACGACGCGCTTGGAAACCTCCGCRATGGCAGAGTGGGGGACACGAAGGGCAGAGCTGCGCTTTGCTATTAATTTGCACTTTTCTCAGCTTACGGACACCTCTCAGAGGCRTCCGAATGGTGTCAGGGAGGAATTTTCCCAGTCAAGGGGAGAGGCGAAGGTGTCGGCCTCTCCGGGAGGCAGAAAGCAGTTAACTCTGCAGCTAATTACAGCGGGGCTGACAGTGCTTGACAGATCTATTGTTCTAACAAATTGCTTGCCTGGATCCCTGCCCAAAGAGCAAAGCCTCGCTTTTGCTCTCAGAAGGCCCTTGACACCAGGGAACAGGAAGACAAGGATGTCAGAACTTCTAATTAGACACCAGGAACCTGGAAAATAAGAGCGCTAAAAGTGTTAGTTAAAAATAATGCCCTGAGGTTATGGAGTTGTGCGGTGCAATATGTAAAACAGAGGGAGGGAATAGGTAGGAGAGGGGACCGAAGGCTGCTCCTCCTCTTGCTGCAGCCAAGCAGAGCTCCTCGTGGGGGATYCGTGAAGCTCCCATTCAGGCTAATATGTGCCAGCCCTTCCAAAGATTTGCCTGCATTTTCATTTGGGAGGTGTTTCCTGAAGCAATTTTAAACTCATTTTAAAGCCACTTCCATTTCAAATAGCCTCTGTGTGGGTTAGMTAGCCCATTGTCCTCTAGGCCTTTGGAAAACTGCTTTCCTATTGCATATTCCTGTTGCATTTTCCTTTAGCTTACACACGTAATGAGGAGAAGAGAGATTCAGTGGTTCTGATTTTAAAGGTCTGTGCTTGATTCCCAGCTCCACYGCAAGTTTATCAAGGTGAGACATGAAGAGTTTCTCTCAGGTTTCCAAGCTGGAATTCTTCTGCATAAAAAGGAACATCTGCACACTGAGGTTTTGACTTAAAATTGTCTGTTATATTAATAGAGGTCACCAATACCAGTTTAGAAGAGTGTTTACTGGAAGTCTATCTGCATCCCCACTAAGTGCTTATCGTGTAGTGGGCAAATTCCACGCTGTCCTACACTACTTGGCCAATTACTCACCTTGGTCTGCATGCACTGCTGTGGCCTATTCGTGTTTTTGTGGGYAATTCTGCCAAGGTGATCTTTTTCAGCTCAAATAGAGGCCATGTCCATCCTTCAGCCTCTTCACTAGYAGTGACAGTTCCCATGYTGAAACACTCCAYGTCACTGGAGCAGGAAGCCCAGTACAGGGACAGACGTCCAGGGGCAAACACTGGGATCTCCCATGGCTGCAGTACTGTGAGACTGTCCCCGTGCTATGGACAGGAGGGAGAATTTGCACTGTGCTGAGGGGCCTTGGSCTATAGCACACAGAGTTGTGCATTATGACTCCCTCATTCATCCTCAGATCCAAGTTTTTATTGACCCAGTGGCCTCTGAGGCAGACACGGAATAAATTATTGGCTGTTAGTTGGACAGCAGACTCATATTCAAGAGGGATGGCCTAGCCAGTAGACAACAGGCTCATTCTCAGTCATGTMCAGCTCAATACATAAAATACTCTGAAATTCAAAGTAGATAGCAGCAKTAGGAAGGACAGAGAAACTCTTTTTACTCAAATGCTCAGCTAGCGGCCCAGCTACCTTGCCTGATGATCGTCTCTGCAAGTCTAAGAGAGTGGTCCTGTAGAAGTGTATGAAATTGTCCATGAATTACAAAATTGGTTGAGACTGGTCTAGAGTGGGTTTGAATCCTTCAGGCAAAGGACATGACTAAGTCTAGGTTTCCTGTGTTCTATATTACCTCCATGAGCTCTTGGGTCTTGGGYGAAAAGATCCATCTTTCCCTCTCTGGTTTTGTAAATTGAGCTTTCCAAGTATCAGCAGTGTAAATTTGGCCCAAACATTCACTAATTTAGCACTAACTGAAATCAATTTTCTGGAGAATGAATTATTATTCATTTGGCCTTTTTCATTAACCCAACCAGCTTCAAGTGCAATAAGGAACAAACCAAATAAATATGTATACTTTTATGATCACCTAGTTGGTGTGACTGCTCATGCCCTTCAATTGAAAAAAAAAAGGGAGGGATGGAAGCACCAAGTTACAAGTGGTAGAGTTCACCCTTCATCTCCACTGCTTTCAGCGTGGCACAACTGACACCCTCCCAGATGGTGGCATCACGGTATTTGTGGGCCTGCTTGCAGGAGAGGTACTTTATTGGACCATATGTTGAAATGAAGCACTGCCACCATAYAGCTGGCTCCAGGCTTCATCAGTGCCCACAGCTCAAAGCCAAAATGAAGAATTAGGAGGGAAGTCACCTCTGTGTATTCCTCACAGGCACTTATGAAGAGAAAGCAATCTTAGGRAAGACAGCAAGGAAGTCCGTTTTCTCCATGGTGGAATTCTGTTACCTCGTGTTGTGCTCTACTGTTGCCCATCAGTGTTAAGYTAGATAAATGAGAGAGACAGGGAGAGCAAACTAGGCAGATGTAGTGCTTTATCACAGCCCTCAAATGGCACCGGAGCAGAGCTCTCTTTGTTGTGTCCCTGCAGCATCTGACAGCCTTTTAGCTCCATACCGGTGTGTGTGTGAGACATCTTCCTTGGGACAACAGCACAAACCATCTCTCCTGGGTGTGGAACTTCCCAAGAACAATTCTCAATTATTCTTTTAAGGATTTGCCAGTTTAGCATCCTCCAAGGACATGCATGAAGCCTGAAGTGCACAGACACCCCAACCTGCCACCCTCTGAGGAARTGCACAAGCAACTGCTGATATTCTCCTTGTGTTTGGTTTGAGGATTATTAAACACCATCTAATCTCCTTCTAGCAACTTATGCATAGTTCTCACTTGACATCATCACGAAATGTTCCCCCTTTTTTTTTTCCTATAACTTTCCAGAGAACTCTTTGAAAGGTCACAAGAGCCCTGAACCATATTTCCATTTTGCTTATGATGGGGGATACCCCATTTGTTGGTTAGTTCTGCAGCAATCTTGCATGCATACACAGAGTATTCACTAGGACATGTAAGGAAATGAAACACAGCAATGTGACCAYGTGCTGATGACGCAGAAGATGTGAGGTTCTCCAGCGACCTCAGAGCTGTGAAAGGAGTCATTAGAGCAACTAGGGTTAAATATGGCCTTGTAATRAAATTATGATCATGTATGGAAGGACGATGGATGAGAAATTATAATAGAAATGGTCTACTGTAGTAAGAAAGGTGATGAAGGAGGAGCAGAAACGTGCATTTGAAAGAAAGGAAAATAATACTTTGTAGAAATTGCATGAGCCTGGTGCTTGCTTAGAAGTAGCAGRGGCCAAGACCTGACAGCTTCATCAAAGAAATTGTTTAGGAACTGACCAAGGGAACCTATTTCGTCACTCAAATGTCAAACTGCTCTTCTTTAGAGAACAGTGTGGAGTTAGCAGCAGTAGCTATACACACTGCACAAGGAAGAATAGCAGAGAAACTGAAAATTTTATCATAGATCTGCTGTGACTCAGATATCCCCAGTGCTACGTCTGAAAATACTATATGGGAGAGGAAGATTATTGTATTTTCTAGAATAGAAAAGTTATGGGCAAATACTGAAGATGATGTAAAACCCTGACAGAAGGAAAATAATGCTTTTCCCACCAGTGAAAATGAGGATGCATGATCTCAGTGTGACAATAATCAACACAGTCGCATGTGGTATAACTGAAGGCAATTGAATTGGGACAATCGTGATTAGACTTGAGGATTTAATCAAAGGTCAGAGAGATACCATTGGAAGAGTTTATTCCATAAAAAATGATAGATTAAGACATATATTCCAAGAAAATATTCTACAGAGAGTAATTTTTCTTTAAAAGAAAACCTTTTTTTTTTTTTTTTTTTTTTTTTGTAAAAATGAACACTTCAAAGGGAGTAGAAGGGGGAGAAATGTTATGCCAAGAATATATGTGTTGTTTGCATTTAGCCAAAATAGGAAGAAAACTGCTTAAAACATACAAGCTTTAACTGATCAGAAATGGACCCACTTTTGGTGAGTAACACCAGGGACAACCACCCATCCAAACTCAGCAACCTGGTTACTTCAATTATATACAGACACTAAAAAAAATTTTAAAAAGTGTTGTATTTGGCCTATTTCTATCAAAAGATCCCCAATACAGGCTCACTCTCAAGCCAGTGCTGTTTTTCACTGTGTGTCTTTATAGATGCCATCCAGAAAGTGATACCAACATACCATCAAGCTAATCCTCACTTTGCAAGTAGGGAGAGGAGGCCCAAAGTTTTGTTCTTCAATATTATTTTCTAAGGGCTATCTGCTGTTCACAAATAAGTCTTTAACAGCATATTATCATGAGACACTGAAGCTGAAACAGTGTATGGGGRTGACAGATACAAGTCTTAGAGGTTTTTCATTTTGCTTTTAAGTCAGTATAAATAATGAACTGATCCATCTGTGTTCTATTCATAATCTGCTCATATCCAGACCAAACTACTTTGGATATTTCTTAATTAAATCTCAGGAAGGCAATCGAGGTGAATAATTAGGATGGAAAATTCAGAGTAGTAAACATAAGACTTAAAGTGTGAAGAATTGTAAAAATATTACATGCCACTAAATATCCAAAAATAAAACGACCTGTGAATTTCTATGTAGATAAATGTAGAAGGATGTGAATGGAAGCACAATTGTAATTTTCCTTGTATAACAATGGACTGTAAACTATCACCACTACGGAACAAAATCTCAGATTTATAATAGATGGTTGTGTGAAAACATCAGTTTGGTGCAAATGGAACATTGGGAAAGGTTAGAAAAGGAATAAGAAAACAACAAAAAAATAGCATTRTACTATGCTGGCAACTTGAACACAGTTCTAATCCTCTGGCTGCAAGTTAGTACTGTAGAAAGAGGGAAGGGTGATGGTAGGACCAAAGAATGGTTTCTGCAGAAAGAACAGATTAACTTTTTTTCTTAATTTTGTTGGATGCTTAGACCACTATTCATAGCTCACACAACATAGAACAGTATGAATGCTTTCTATCATCCCTAACAGCTCCCACAAAAAMCACACATGCTTGAATCCCTCCTAATTACCTGTTAGAAACAACAACCTGTTAGGGCTCCTGAATGTTCTCCTTTTTCTATTGCTTCCAGTTAGAAGTTATTGCCCTGARTGTTATTATGTGAACCAGCTCCAGCAAATGCATTAGTCACAGCACATTGCAAGGCACCTGTCTCCCTCTTCTTTCKCAAATGCTCAATTTTCAACTCAAGTTTCTTAAGAAAGCCCCTCCACAGTGGGAAACTTTGACATAGCTCCATAATATAAGTACACCATGGTAAAGAATGACTGSCTGGAACACTCAGTACTGTGGTTTTGTTTGACCCGGACACTATAATAAAGAGTGATTCTTGCAAATGGCAGTTACATTTGCCTCCTGAAAGCCAAGTCAAATGAAGAACTGGAGTTCACAATTCCTTRTACGGTGAAAAGTCATCAAGACTCCCATTCATTTTCAGAAGCTACTTGTATACTTTGCACATTGCTCTGATTATCAAACAGGCCTTTTGCATGGATGCAGATATTCAGTTATCTCCTGGCTCCTAAAACTTTCAGRTTAATGAGGAAAAAGTCAATGAAGCAACAAATGACTTAAAATCATGCACCACACAGAGAAAGAACAGAGGAACACAGTATATTCTGAATACAAAAGAAGATCCAGAGGGACAACTGACAGTCAAGCACTWGAGATGTATAAAACTTTGTATTTATGGTCATTTGAGATGCAGTTGACCCCTAAGTGAATTCTGAACAGGACTGCACAGCCAGTGAGAGCTGGTGAGTTGCTGGTAACAACCAGCTGGTAGGTTGATAATTCAGTAGCATGATTCACACTTGGGAAATCTCTCATGTATAAATCCTAGCATTTTATACACAGTCACCAAAAGGCTGAATCAGTTGCCTCAACATAGGCACCTGGTGCCATCTGACATGCCCTTAGTGTCCTGCCTGACACTGGCTCTGGAAAGGCACAGGGCTCCCATCAGTCCTGTGCTSTATTTGCTGCATCATGAAGACGTTGACCCTCATGGGGAAGCCTTGGATGACTGAGGCACTTCTACTTGACCATGTTTAGGCTGCTACCACCTGCCTCATGCTTCCATGTAAAACAGGCAACCACCGTCAATGTCTATTTCCAAAGAAATTAGACTCAGATGGGTAAGATAGTCGAGTCTTGCAAGGCAAATGAACGGTGAAACTAGAAGGGACTCCCAGCTCTCTGACCAGTGTCTTTCCTTCCTCATGCAGTTCATGACTCCATGTAMTGCCCATTGAAATGGGCAAGCTTTTCTTCCCAATATACAGCAGCCTGGGCAAGGAMAAACACAAGATGTGAGGAGTTGTTAAGTAAACACAGTTCCACGAAACTGTACATTAGGAATGTACAAATAACAAGATCATATATTTTGAAGACACGGAGAAACTCCTCTTCTTTCTCTYGAATGAAATTTGATGTCTCCTTAGTTCGTCATGCAAGCTAATCCTTTGTCTCACTTGTAAAGAAAATAGTGATATAAATGTATAGAGCTCTCCAGATAGCTACTAACAGTCATGTTGCAAACCAATTTKCTGCTTCACTAACACTCTGATGCTAATGACCATTTTTCTAAATGATCTCTATATAATACTTTATTTCTCCCTCCTCTCTGAAACATTTACTTGGAAACTCTCATGCCCGGTCACACACCCTACCACTTATTTATACTCACTGATAAAAACACATTTCCCAAAGATATTACTGCTAGCTGTGGATTCCAAAGCTGAAGAACCTTCTCCCAGGCTTGTTTTTTCCTTAGCACCCGAAGCTGAAAGCRTCTACAGATGCTACGTCAACAGAACTGAGGAGCAAGAGGATAAGGCCAGGGTGCCAAGGCAGATTTTGTAACACAGGAGGTTTCCTGTACTACCTCAGCAAGAGCACAGGTTTGTGTTTCCCATTGCTGTGGGCATTCTGGACTCTGCGAAGGAAATTTCCTGCCATATAATCCAGCCCAGGGGTAGCATAACCACGCAGGAAAGGACTGGGTGGACAGCCGAGCTGTATCCTCCTGAAAGCCAAGGACAAGCTGGAAGGTCATGATGTACAAGCTCAAACAGTGGCTTCTTTAATAATTCCCACTTGAAATCTCCATCCAGGTGGGTGTAGCCTTCTGGAGTTTCCTGATATTATCAAATGATCAAGGGTCTAAAGCTGTTTTTGCCTAGAATCGAGACCGAAACCTTTGGGAGATGCTGAAGGAGACACCTGGGTGCAGTACCTGTCTTTCAGGGCATTTGTAGACCTGGGGCTGAGAGCGCCTGAGTTTCTATTAAGTTTTGCCATATTGCTWTCACCACACTGTTCTGTGGCCCTTCAGGGCACCCTCTGTAACAATTGGTATTAAATTAGCCAGCTTTCAGTTTTCTGATAGCAAAGCAATTTTCAGATTTTAAAGACCGTATACCACCAGTAGCTCTTCAGCTCTTTCATCCCTGAGTTCAGTTCCCTTAAAGCTCCCAGTTAAATGTCATCTGGTTCTTGCTGTCACTGTTTATTTTGTGGATTTGTTGTATAAACTTTGTACCAACACTTCAGCTTGAGATGAAGTCTCTGAATGCCTCCYGGTAAATACAGAGCTCCCCAAGATGAACCTTTTAAGATGAACTTTTAAGATGAACCTAGATGAAAAAAATAATTCAGTTTTTCTGCAATGGCCTTATCTTCCCTGAGTGCTCCTTCTATACCTTGGTTGTCTATGGGCTTTACAACTCCTTGACAGGCCTTCAGCCTCTGAAGTGTTTGGAAAAAGGATTTTGTGTTAGTTTTGATGCCTTTCGCAAGCTGGTCCTAAACCACTTTTTAGTCTGTCCTATTTCATTTTGAAAACTTCCAGAGTTTATGGTCGTCTTTAATCCTTCCCTTTCCAATATTATTTTAGCTCTTTTGAAAGAGGCCTTCTTGCTTCTAATAGGTTAAACCATGGCATTTACGATGACTTCTCACAAATAGGTCATCTCAAGGGCCTTTCTTTAAAGCCCCTGGAGTCGCGGGCAGCTGCCCCGGCTGGCTCCCGATGGCCCCAGGGAGGGTGCAATGTGGCACTGGCTGCCCACGATGATTTCTGAACATGTAACTACCATATTAACAAGAAATTGTCRGAAAGGACCCCATATCTCAAGGAGAGGAAGACTAAGCTGTGAAAAATATAGAAATAGGGACATTTACTGGAAAATAAAAAAGAAAAACAAAWCAACAACAAAAAAATAGAGCCACTGCTTTTCCTGAGAAGCTGATACATTTTAATTAACTTTGTGGGCTTCCTCACAAACACAGAGGCTGAACACTTTAATTTTTGTTTATCTTCATTAAAAAAAAAAAAGCCATTTCTCCACTGGCTGTAAAACCATTGCGTATCTGGAACCTTCTGGAAGGCAACGACTTCATTAAAGAGCACCTTTTACTACTAAATTCAAATCCAATACTGTGTGCATGGCAAAAGAGCCAGGGCCTAGCTGAGATCCTAAATATAAGGAAAACATTGYAAGCTCTCTCAAAAAAATCTTGCAAGGAGAAAAAGCTACTAACAGTTTATTAACTGTGGGCGTCTCTGATGTTGTGATTACCTGGGTTGTGATAAATACCACAGTTACCAGACAAGAATGGKTTTGCAAGGCTCTGGAGTAGACAAGATGTAGAAAGAATATTAAACATTTTCAGTTAAATCCATTTAAGAAAAATCCTGRCTAAGATGACTGAAGCTTCTGTTATTTTGCATATATTGAAAGAAGAATTAATAATTTTCCTAGTAGATCTGTCGAACTACATGATTTCATTTTTCAGATTTAATTCAGCTCTTATCTGAGTAAGATGAAGTCTCAGAGAGCGAAATCAAAGAAAGTCCGTATAATCCCTTGCAAATGGCATCCTTCAAAAGAGTCTTTCTATTACATATACTTCAAGCAAATCCTCTCAAGGATTGCTGCAATATCGTGGAAGATTCAGAGATTCTGCAAGGAGTAAAAATAACAGATTCCAATTTATGCATTTCTAATATATAGYAGCATATTTCACTCCTGAAGCAGAGAGGTATCAAGTATATACATGAAAACAGGTCAAAAAAATGCTTTGCCATTATTCAATTAATAAAAAAGATAATTTTCAAAATTTCAGTCTAAGGATAAAATACAAAACAAAGTTAATTTCACCCCCCAAAAATCTCTTTTTGGCATTCTGAGCTCTCGCCCCAGGAACTCGCCAAACAGAGGTATAAAGCACAAAGCCTAGAAGCCCTGTGTATCCTGCTTCATTGAGACACTAAAGGGACTTTCTAGATCATCAGACTCCTTCCCCAGTATCATAGCAACCTTGTCTTCAGATCATTTTAATAAACCAATCTATCTCAAAAGCATTCAGCAGGAGTCCTGTGGGAATGTTGTGGGAACATTATAGTCCTGATAATTAGAAACTTCCTATTAATTTCCGGGTCAAATGTATTTGTGGTCATTTCGTATCCACTTGTTATCCTGCCAATATAAAATCCCACAGCAGAGTCTGGAAGTGCTGAAAGCTCCAGGGGTAGCGYGGCTGCTGGCCTGCTTGCTTACCTGCACTTAAGCCAAAGCATATCAAAATCTATATGTCCCATCAAAAACTTTGCCATTAGTTGTGATCTATGGCTTAGCCATTGCTATTTCAAGAAAAATATCTTAATTTGGGGAGATTTTCAGAACTATTCAGCTGAATGGAGGTGCAGAAGGGATTCAGGTGTCTAAATGTAGGTATCTAGTGTTCTKCCAGATATGGATAGATGCAGTCCAAGACTTGAAAGGGACTCACTGCTCTGGAGGTTAAACAGGATATGTCAGGACATCTGTGTTGAGACACTGCGTTCCATGCTAGGTGTGCACCAGAGCACGAGCTGAACAGCTCTGTTAGCTCCATCTCCCTCGACAAGAATATCCTCCTAGCCATGTTGCTCACTAGCACCTATGTGTACACACAGGAGCAGAGGTGCTTAACTTGTGAGCTGAATCCCACCCTGATCTTCCAGTATAAACTGGGGAAGTGTGATTTTGCTCAATAAAGAACTAATGAGCCAGTGTGACACACTACACTCCCCGTGCCCACTCAAAGGAGSACATGTACATAGGCACAGATACACATCAAGAGGCACCTAAAGACATACTGCTAAGATACGTGTCTGTCTGCAGCTCAGTATTCAGTACTGGGGATAGCCGTGATGCTAGAGAGAAACAGGATGGGCACTGGGGACAAGAGCAGGAGAATGGCCGTGTCCACATGACACTAAACTCAATGAATCTCACATCCAGCAGGACATGATCACCTCCCTGCCTGAGGTCCTCAGGGCATCGCTGGTTCAGTAACAAGCATTTTAAGGTAATTTATGCAGCCAGGAGTGGCATTAGGTGACTGGAGTATAGCTCATTTTAGAAAGAGAGAAGGAAAGGAAGGAGTAAAATGACTGGCCTTTATGTCTGACCTCAAAAACATGTAAGACTTCAAATCAGAGTTAGAAATAAAGCATAATGGAGATAAATGGTATAGTAAGAAGCATGGACTTATAAAAGTTATATGATGAATATAATTGGCTTTACAGACAAAGAGAATGACGTTGAGCTCACCCACGCCATCTTCCAGAAAACATGTGATGGAGATAAGCTCAGATGGGGAGGACAGTAGCTAGATGAACTGTATACTGGGTATGTTCCTAGCTAAAGGGGAGATGGAAACATGCACCGCTGCAAAAGTAGGAATCAGGCTGGAGGGAAATACCTAAGAGAGTTCCTCAAGAGTCCGTCCTGATTCCAATTCTATTTAATATTTTCGTTAATTACTTTGGTACATAAAATGCTTGATAAAATCTGCTAATGAMAAAATTTAGAGGCAGTGTCAATATGAAGGTAGACAGAGATAATAGGAGGAAAAAGTACATGAGCCTGAGGACTGAGCAAAGAGGAGAGAGAGAAGATTCCCTCATATGAAAAGCAAGATAATGTATCTGGGAACCACCACCAAAAGTTGTGTATCAAAGCCTGTTGATACAAATGTAGAATTCATGACTTGCACGTGACAGAGGATTAAGGCTGAGAACTACCAGCAGCCTACAGAGCGACCAGCACAATGCAGCTSGGAGTGAGTCTTAGACCGGGGGTGAAGGAGATCTTAAATCCCTTGGATGGACAAGGAAAGATGCAGGTAATTGTGGTAGGAAATACAATTGGGCATGTGCTGAGCAATATTGACCCAGCACCRCTCACAATTGTAATAATTCATGCTCAACAAGAAGGTGAATCCAGTCAAAAAGGAAGGAAGAGAGGGATCCCTAGGACAACTAGAGTGATTGGGAGATGTTCATACAAGAAGAGACCAAAAGGCTTGACTTGATCAGCCTAGAAAAACAGAGATTACTGGGGAAGCTGTCTATAAATGCACAAGGGGTAAATATACAGAAAGGAGAAAGGGGTTTAAGTGGTAACTGATAACACTGTCAGAAGAATGAACTGGTGCACTTGGTCATTAATATGTTGGCCTGAAGAATAAAATTTCTAATTATTTATCAAAAGAAGTGGTGGGGGAAAAACCTGCTTTCTTGTAAGAGGGATTTTGACCAGTCCATGGAAAGCATAAAATGCCTTTGCTCATAACCAAGGAGAATGAACCCAAAGACGTTAGCAGGCCCTTCCTGGCCCTTTACTTCTAAAAGGGAACCTCAATAACASTGCTGGGAGCAGTCTAGTCCCATAGGAGGAGGCTTGTAATCCTAACTTCTCACTTGTAGCCGTGTATAAAACCAGCGTTCCCAGGCCAGCACAAACTCAGGAAACACGAGAAAGGCAACAAGGGCCCCRAATTGCCCAGGAGACTTCAGAGCAGGTCTCTTGCCGAGGGGCCTCCGATCTTATTTATTAGGCCGTGCTCTCCCACGCGGGAGCACAGAGGCTCCCTGGGGCCTTGGTACCCAGCACTCCAAGAGGAGCAGCTGCTGCCACCTTCCCRGAGGGAAATCTGAAGTGAGAGGGAGTTCGGAGCGAGCTGCTGCTGTGCCGCGGGAAACAGAGGGAACTGTGTCATTATCCTGCCTGCCGAGGCCGGCTGGACCCCAGGAGACAGCGGCAGTAATGGTGTTTTATAGTAATTCAATAACTATTTATGCCGGGAGGATGAGTTAYGTTGACTGCCCTTATTTGCTGAGTTAATAGATAGCAAAATTAAGGGAATTTTCATTGCTGGTGTAGAGAGGCCACTTCCACTGCCTTTCTCTTAATACAGGGAAAATTAGAAGTTGATGTCAATGGAAAATTAACGGAATCCTTTAAAGTCATTAACACTCCTCAGCTTCGGAGACGGACCTGGTGCTCTGSAGGGTTAACAGGGCCAGGAGGTCCCTGTACATCAGGATGGGGGAAAGGGACAGCCGGGAATTCAGGACCAGGACTGAAACAAGGGACACGGGCATCTACTCCTGTCTCTGGAGCCTCTTGGGTGAGAGTTTTTACCCCACACTATCTCACAGTTTGTGGGCAGCAGGAGGTGACTCAGAAAAGTCACATTCGTGTCCTAGYAGGACACTGCAGCAGGGCACATATTGTACCGTGGCCCCATCCTCCTGAAACCCCTTTARAGGAGACCCACAGCGTGCAGAGCAGAGACCAAATCAGATTTAGTGCCCGTGGTCCCAGGGCTCCACAAGCAGCCGGAYGCACCAGCTGATCTAGGAGTCCAGGTGCCCAAGACTCATGGCCTCAGCTCCTCCATCAGGCACTGCCATGAAGGCTCCTGGCTCCTCCAAGGTAGATACATATAGATATCCCAACTGACTCCCCAAGCCTCTGTCCTGCTTGAGCCCCCTCCCTCCTACTCTTGGTGAGCTGGTTATCTGGTCTGTTGCCAGATAAGCCTATAAGATAAGGAGATAAGATAAGGAGATGCTCAGAAGAGTCTAATTCTGCACAAGAGCATCTCCACGTTTCCTTCTGGTAGGAGGAAGAATTTCACCTCCTTTAGAAAATGAGGTTCTGCTGGAGGGAAGCTCCCTCCGAGTACTGCTGTTTCATGGGAATTCAACCATCAGAATCAACCAGCAGTCCCTTTCTTGCCTGGCCAAGAGGAAGGGAGCCACAAAGTCTCTGGAAAAGCCTGGGGCTGAGCCGAGCTCTTAAGAGAAGCACTCAAAGGTTTATCTGCAACATTGTCTGTCTTTCCTGGGAGAAAACAAAACCAACCAAACAAATAAATGAAAAGAAAATTACCCTCACAAACATCAGTCATTATCCAAACTTTCCAAAATCCASTGAAATTAACCAAAATTCTGCTTCTCATGCCATGTACTGTGCAGGGATGTATTAAGCAAGCTAAAAAAGGCATACTCTGTTTGGACRTGCTGACACATCCCCCTGTCAAATATAATTAAGGCTCCCATTCTTTGTCTTTCCTACCACTAGTTCTATATATTAAGTTCCATTCTAATTTAATTACCCTTATTGCAGCATTCCTTCGCTCAAAATGAATAGCTCCTAGGAATGGTGCTTTCGGGGGAACACAGTGGGTTTGGATTTTTCTTCCTTTCTTTTAACACTGGTAATTGGCATTTGCTGTAAGCACAGGGAAATTCCAATTCCCATTGCCAGGAGGAAGATAATGAAATTTGAAGAGTGTTGAGAAATTAGAATGGATTGGGAGRTTTAAAACAATTTTACAAAATAAAACAAGAAACTTAAGTTAGTTTTTGTTCCAGGCAGCAAATGAGAAGCTTGCAGAGAGCTAAAGCTTTGCAAACCAGTGCATGTCCCATATTAATGTTACTCATGTGCTGCAGCAGCAGCACCTAAAGGCCCCATATTAGCCTGGGACCCCATCATTCCAATGCAGTTCAAGCAGGTTACCATAAATCACCTGTGTCACCTAGAGCTCACAAGAGCTTCCTGTAAAATTCCCCCGGGATCAATATTTCTGATGCAAACTCAAATATCTTCAAAATTACCCATTTCAACCCAACCAGGAGTATTTTCAATCAGTGCAATGAGTTTAGGTAACTTCTGCTCTGATGCTGCTTAAGGGCTTCTCTGCACCGGGGTTTCTGCACACACGTGCCCCTCTGCTCCTGGGAATGCTGCCTGCCCTGGATTTCAGGGCTTTCTGCCTTTCCCTGGGAGTCCTGACCAAGTTGTCCATGCAAGGACACCAGCAATGAGTGTGATGCCTCCAGGACACCTCGGACCTGCCAAAGGCCTCTCCACACACCCACGAGCTGCTGCTCCCCAGACRAACCCCCAAGCCTAGAGCACCTCACTAGCAGTGAAGCAAAGACATTAATTKCTGCCAGGGAAGCCCTTTTGCTTAGCAAACAGCACAGTGTTTCATGAGGCATTTTTTGTCCCATTTCGGGCATATCATTGAARGAAGCTAAAGCAGAAACCTACCAGAAGCAACTAGGTCATGATTAAAAAGACTTTAAAAAAATGAGTTAATAAAATCTGAGTGTAGCTGAAAGGCTGGTCTCGCTTTTTTTTCTTATATAAGAATAAAAATTGTTGCATTTTCTGTATAATCCTTTAAATTTTGARCTGAAAAGCTACATAAATACAATAAACAAACTGGAAAGAAATGTGTCAAGGACAGCGCTCTCAGGTGGCTCAAACCCCATCACCTTTTTCTCTCAGCTCTAAAAGTTAAAGCCACCAATTATCTGGGATGTTTGGTTTTCTAGACACCCACATAGGTTTGTAATTTGCAAAACTGATTTTTGACACTTCCCATCAAACAGCTTCTTTKGAGAGTTTCCTCAGTGTGCTGCGAACCCGTATTGAAGTCATTTGGAGGACCCAACCAGTTATTGGCGTTTCCTTGAAATATTATACAACGTATGGGTGATGTAATCCGTCATGAGAATGAAAGCAGCTAATTTCTTGGGAACACTTTGGATTCCTGCGTTCAGTTTTCCTGCTGGTTAAGCCCACCYGCTGGTCCCATTGTTTTGCTGCCTGTTTGAATTGCCGCTTATAAATTGCTCTGKGTACAACTAACTCTTGTGTAAAAGGCTTCCGCAACAGCAGACAGTCAAATGCACATAATTGCTTCTGCAAAAGGAAAAGAAATCACATCAAGGAGCATAAACCTCATTCTCTGTGTGCTGTGGTTTAAAATAGATTATGCCCTATGGCTGATTACGTATTCCAGTTATAATCATTGTGGGTCTACTAAATAAGAAGCCAATTATCGTTCTAACAAGGCATTCATTAGTAACCTGGACAGAGAGCGTATAGATGGTATAAAACAGCTGGAAGTGGCAAAGAAAAGCAGAGATGGGACGGGATGAAGGCATAGGTATAATAAGGGGAACTGCAGCCCGTTTCAAAGAGATGGTGTTAATTAGGAAGAGCAGCAGCCAGCCGCCAGCAAAGCGAGCTCCATCTTGCTGGATTTCAGGCTTTCCTAAGCCCTCATCGCAATAGGAAACCAAGGAACAGATCCTTAAAATAGCCACCACTGCAGCAAGCATGACCCAGCACCGGCCCCTTGGCCCTGGCGCTCTCCGGTTAATGGCAGTGGTGCCGGGGCAGCTCCAAGGCATCAGCCACGCTCGGAAAACAGCATCRTGCTGATACAGAACAGGCCATCTGAGGACCATTCCAGGATCGTGCCATTCWTTCATGCACCATAAGGCTGATCTATAAACTTCACCAGGTTCAAGTGATGCTTGAATGACGCATGAGTCACAGCCCCATGGAGCTGTGCCATCGCATGGGTCAGCTGATAAAATGATTGATTCCCATTGCTGAGGGATGTCAGGCTGATCCTGCAAACACCAAGTCTGTAAGGGAATCTGGCCTGCAAGCCAACAGCAAGCTCCTTCCTGGTGCTGTCATCCCTGTGCAAAGCCACAAGCCCAGACAAGGAGCAGCAGTGATTTTGGTGGGGTGTTTCCCCTGCAGCACTGACACATCCACAGAGACTGAGAGCAGAAATTCTCTAACATTTAGGGCCCTTTTTTGCTGTTGTTTTTGTTGCTTCTCTCCAGGTGAGGTGCACAAGCTTTGGTSAGTGAAGCTCTATGGAAGAAAAATCCTCTCCCTGAGGACGGCTGTGTCAACATCTTAGATCAGAACAAGGATGCTCTTGTGAAGGTCGTGGTGCGGTGGGCAAGAGGTTGTGGCTTTGCCCTGCAGCCRGGAGCAGGGTTTGTCCTGGTCTTTCTCATGTTGGAGAGAAATATACCCAAGGGTCTCTCGTGCACAGAGAAACTGACAACCTTAAGAGAGCATTCTGGCAAGTAGATGTTGCTTTTAGACCATCTTCAAGTGCTTGGGAAAAATCMTCTTCCACACAGTCATGCAAGTGAGCAGGTAAGTCATGGAAATGATTCTCTGAGATCGCGTGCAAAGAGGTGTCAACCACACAAAGACTGGAACTGCACAGAAAGTATCTCTGGRGGGTGATTTTTTTCCATTTCTGTTTATCACATTACCTATCCAGAGGATGGAGTAGAGAAAATGGAGCTCCATCACCCCAGTTGGTGTTTGCCATGGTGACATGCGACCCTTGGCAAATTGCTGAGGGCTCACGAGGTCTATACCCAAACTGAGAGCAGATGTTGTGTTCATCTCCCCAGACCATCTCTGGGAGCAGYGAGGGGCTGAGATCTCGAGGGATACAGAGGCCATCACAGCTTGTCCAGTGTGTGAGGTGCAGGGTGCTCCTGGGGTGGCAGCAGCAGCACTAACACACTGAACACCGGGTCTGCTCGCTCGTGCTCATGCTGTGTCTTCTCTGGGTCCTGGCTCTCCCAGGCCTGGGAAGATGTGAATGGAGCTCAAAGAAACCAGGGCTCTGTGGTGAAACCTCAGGGCAGGAGAGGACTGATTGTGGGTGTTCAGTGGTCACATCAACACCTGCCTGCTTGRAGTACTGACCTCTCTCCTTTACCGTATCTCAGGCAAGGGCTCCTGCACCTCCACATGCCTGGAATACAATCCAAGATACTTGATTTTGGTTGGGAATGATGGCTATGCCAGCAGAAGCTGGGAAGATAGAGGAGAGCTCTGATCACACTTTSTGCTGCTGGAGAGAGGGGGGAAAGCAAGTTGCTGTCTTTGCTTTCCAGCATGGCATTGAAGGAACGACTCCACCATCCTTCTTCCACWGGCACTTCTGAAGATGGAAAGAGCAGGTATTCCCTTTCTAATTTTCCCAAATTAGTCTAGAGCGGTGCAACTATTCTCATGGGGAATGACAGCCAAGGGCCCTATTGCTCAGGCAGCATGGAGAGGACAAAATAWAAAGGCAGGGACATCCAAAAGGCACAGCAAAGAAGAACTGCCAGCTCACACCAGTGCACAAGGACTATGAACAGAAAGTCAATGGTGGCATTTTAGTGCAAATCAGAAAAAGGTGACTTTGCACAAAGTCTCTCACACATCTTGCTCATTAAATTCTACACTGATGCAGAAGATGATTTTAATTCTACACAACAATATATCTCCCAAATCTTCCTGTTTGGATCTCCCTCCTGCCTRCATTAGGAAAATGCAGCTGTTGATACCTTGAGAAGAAAAAGACAGTAGTAAATCTGATTACAAGCTGAACACATTTTATAAGGCACTTTCCAACAGCTTTGGCTATCTCTAAACTGGCTAGAGATATAACAGTAACCCCAATGATGTGATCAGATATTTCTGGGTGAATCACCCACAACTTCCTCCAAGATTTATTGAGGAAGGAAAGGTGAAGGGCTTAGTTTGCAAAGATGCAGTAGGAGGTTATCAGTCAGATGGATTCCCAATGGGACGCATTACACAGTGCCTCAACTCATCTGAGATGGCAACACGGCTTGCCAAGGGAAAGTGATCTCAGCGTTCCCTTGTTCGTTGGATTTGCCTGTGCCCTGCAAATGTTTCATCTTCTAACTCTTTAGGAAGCCAGGGAATTGTTGGTTTCTTTATATATGCAAAATAAAAAGCATGCAAATGCTGAATTTGTAAGCAGTATCTTACAAAAATCTTTCACTGAAGGGCACGGTCATATCGTCTTGTTAAAATGCTGTCATGGGGACCTGAGCAGCAGGTGTTGACACACAGGCACCACATCCCCTCCTTTGCCAAGCTACATGTATTTTCAGGTTTTTGACAGTAAGTGCAGAATTCGGTTGTATTTATTGGCTCTCTGCTTTTCACATTTTCTGCAAAGATTGGTCCCTTTGGGAGGGACACAGTTGGCTTTATTGTAAGGGATTCATTCAGTTTCCAGCACASAGACATTGTACCCAAGATGCCCACRCAGSACGTACACGGACTCACACCTCCCATATCTACTCTTCCTTGCACAGACCCTCGGAGATGGGTCATCTCTGGGCTGCTTTCACCACACTTCACATGCAATGGAGAGCTAGGCATCACCAATGCCACCTGCACATGTAGACACCTCCATCCAGTGTTTCCACATGAAGCTGAAGCCCACCTTCAGTTCCTTCACACTTCAGGAGTCRAGACTTCCATTCATCTGACTCTTTTTGGAGGTCCTCTTCAGCATTCCGTGTGAATTGCATCCATTTCCCCCTGACTTGATCCCTGGGGATGGTTTGAAGAGGTGGCTACCTCCAATGTGGATGCCTTGCGCGGCCCTCCAGAAACACTGGAGAAGAACAGAAACAACAGAGAGAAGAGGAGCTCCATTGTGGACATGCCTCACGGCACTGCTGCACCACTTGGGGCTGAAAAGGGGAAATATTCCAAAGAAACTGAGAGGTGACCCTGTGCCCCATSCTCTGGGTGTCCCTGCTTGAGCAAGGGGYTGGGCTAGATGATCTCTAGAGGGCGCTTCCAACCTGAACCATCCTGTWCTCTCTGTGCACCACTCTCGGTGACCGAGCCCTGGAACAGGCTGCCCAGAGAGGTTGTGGAGTCTCCTGCTCTGGAGATCTTCCAAACCCACCTGGATGCCACCCTGTGCCCCATGCTCTGGGTGTCCCTGCTGGAGCAGGGGGTTGGACTAAGTGATCTCTAGAGGTCCCGTCCAACCCTAAAGATTCTGTGATTCTATATGTAATATAAAAAAAAAAAAAAAAAAGTTGGGTTCTTCAATGGCACAGGGAGAAAAGCCGGTATCTCCATCCCTAGCAAATCAGGATCCCCCTCCCCAAACCCCTCGCTTCCTCTGGCTCTCTCATCTAGCTTACGGCAGCAGCAAGCCAGTGCATCATCTGCTGTATTTTCAATACAACAGCATCCAGAGAGCAGCAGAGTAGCAGGTAGAGACATATGAGCATCTCCAAGAAGCCTACACTTAAAAATATGTTTGTTGAACCCATTCTCCCAGTCTGGTTTTTACAGCTTAGATAAGGTTAATCCCGCTCTCTTTTCTGCTGGAAAATATAGGGATTTCCAGGAGCTTCCACAGGTTGGAAYGACTGTGATTAGCAGCACCACTGCATGCAACACCTGCTGCTTTCTYCTGGTTTTAGCTCTTCCAGAGAAGCTGTGTAGGGTACAAGAAAGCAAAGTCGACAGCCACGAGTGCAGAGATACGCACTACAGCACCTCCAGACCCCTGCCGTGCCTCAGTTTCCCCACAGATGTAACCCAGAGCTCCCTATCCACCCCGCCAGTGCGCTCAGGACTGGCTGGTTATTTGTGGAGTCGGCGGAGAGATGAGATGAAAGGTTCCACATCAGTGCAGAGTAAATTATTATTAAATGAGAGCTAATGGATGAWCACAGGGATCCCAAACTGGAGCAATTAGCCGTCCTGCAGCTGCCAAAGGGTATTCTCCCTGCTGCTGCTCTTGCCTCTAGGTGGCTGGATTTTAAATTACTCTTTCCTCTTCGCTTCACAAGGTTGCCTTGGGAGCCAATCAAGCCTTTCTTCCTGAGTATGCCTGAGTGCTCATTCACATCAAGAGCTGTGCTCCTGGGCCGGCTCCGTGGGGCTGGCCCCACAGGCTGCACGYTGTTTATTCCTGTTGAAAAAGCTGATTTCCTGAAGAGGAGATGAGGATGCTTGGAAGGCACCGCTACACAGACACACCTGCGAGAGAAGCTGTATCCAGGATCTGCCTCTGCAGGACGTCGGGGCTTGGGCAGGTTCATGGTCTGAGGCAGCCCCGGTACTGCCCTTCGTGGTGCTGTTGCTCTCTCCATAAGGCCTCTCTGTGCTGGAGAGGTGTCTGCTCACGRAACGAAGAGCCAGGGAGAGAGCAGTTGTTGTGCTGGAGACAAAGCCTAGATTACTCCCTGTTTCCTAAATAATTTTATTTCCCTACAAATAAGCATCTTTCAGACTAATAGAGAAGAGTTATTGGAGGGTCACTGGGACAACAGTGTGATATTTTTTCCACTATGGGTCCTCTTCAATTAGAGATTTTTTCTTAATGCAATTTTCTTAATTTGTTACAGAACTTCTCAGTTTGATATAGCCACCTTGCTCCTCAAAGAGGTGCTTAACTGCTGGTTTTATGTCAGCGGGTAGGGAAAGTGAGGCAGGACAGCTAAGGGAGTCTCCAACATCCTCCTTTAGGCTGGAACAAGGACTCCGGAGTCCTGCAGGAGCCTTGAGCTCCTGTGTTCACCACTGCTAATTGCTTTAAATGTTGATGAGAAGTAGGAACAAGCCCAGCTTTTTCAGCTAGGAACAGGAAAAGTCCAAGTGGGCTTTTTTTTTGGCTTGAAAAAGTCACAAGCATAGAAAAAAAGATCCTCACTTGTTATTCCTGATTGCTTAAAAATCACCATTTCAGCATGTTTTCAGCACATGCACCACCACAGCACGCAGCAGCCACAAATGCTGGGTTTTCTGCAGTCGGACGATCCCAAGCTGCAGGCACTGAAGTGGGATCTAGCACCAAGAGACATTGCATGCAACCACAARTGCTGGCAGCTCTGGGCCTCTTCCCTGAATTTTCATATCTCATTTTCATATTTCATGCAAGTTAGGTCCATTTTATGTGTAAGGGGACTCTGTATGTGGTGGAAATTATTTAGGCAAATGGTTTGCTGGGGCCTTTCCTTTTTTTTTTTTTTCCATCACAGACCTCAGAAATAAGCATTGGAGGAGAGAAAACGCTGTTTGCTGCAGCGTTTGCTCCCCTCGTGCAGCAGTTGTCTCTTTTACGGCTCATGTAACAACTTTTCTCCCCAGTAAATAAGGMCCATTGCTGTCCATGAGCTGTGCAGCCACTGCCTGACACTGCACACGGCGCAGGAGCCTCATCCCATCAGTTACTTCCATGGCTCCAGMTGGGAACACGTCACTAAGCCCACCTGGAGGGCACCTCAGCTGCAAGCCAGCAGGAATCAACCCCTTTAAGCCCATTTTCCTGGTTAATGGCACCTTTCCAGGGCTTACGTCGCTCTCTCCTTGAGGATGCAGTCKCTCATTCCTGCCTTGCCCGGAGCACTGCTGGCTAAGGAGGGTGTGCTCGAGGCGGAGGGAAGGGCAGGATTTAGCCCGGCGCYGCTGGAGCTCCGGCTCACGTTTGTGAGTATTTCTCCTGAGGTCGCAGCTAGTTCATCAATACGAAAATAAATGACCCCATCGCCATGGAGACAGCTATGATTTGCATCTTAATTAAGCAATGACAGACACGCTACTGATAAAGGCAGTCTGTGGCTATGGATCCCCACTGGGTTAAAGGTCCCTCTTTAGTGTTTATTACCAGGCGCTTCCAAAGTTGGAATTAYGGTCAGGGAGCGGCACGTTACCGTGCTTGTTGTGTGGATGTTCTGTGTAAACACGTCTCGTGGGTGAGATAGTCAGATACCCTGGGCTTAAGATGCACCTGAACCTGTTCTCAGCCTGGGGCKGCACATGGGCCTCAGAGGGTTTGGGGACTGAACCAAACGGGTCAGCTCCTTAGAAATGAGACTTGTAGCTCATCTCCGATGAACTTTATGGGCAGCATGGAGCTTTGGGGCTTTTGTTTTTGGCAGCCCAATTGCTTGTTTGTGTCAACAATGTTGTTTCATAGACATCTAAATGGTTTTGTGGGCTGAGTCACTGGTTGCGTACAGAGAACACCGCCAAGTACACCCTTGTTTGCCATTGTAAGGGAAGTTTAGGAAAAAAGAGTAGTACTTTTTAAAAGAAATATTCAATGGCAATACTCAACTCCCTGTTCATCCTGACTGATTAGGTGGAGGCTGCKGTAGAAATAGGAGGATCTCTCCTCTAGCCAGCTGAGGATCTGCAGAACGTGCCAAAACCATCACAACTGCTCTTTGTGTGRGTCTATACATGTTCTGTGAATGCTGTGTGAACTTGCTGGTACTTGATGTGRTCTGAACACACATTGCTTGGCTAAGGTCCACAATGTGACTTTCTCTTCTATCTGGCCACTTTTTCTCACCCAGATACAGAAGAACTTAGTTATCTCTGCAGCCTTTTCTCACCTAACAGAATTCGCTGAACTTGGCCATARGCTCAGAAGTAAAGGTGAAGATGAACATAGAGGGGCAGCAGACTGACACATTGACACCYACACACATTACTGGAAACCAAAACAGAGCAGTTGTAATAAATTCTGGATGTGTTCTGTCCTACAAAACCCAGTAACTCCTTCATGGGACATATGGATTAGGCCAAGCTGATAATGGCCCTGAGAGGAGATGTAGCTGCAGCTGACAGCAGAAAACCTGCCCACCCTGCAGGATTGTGCTGTGGAGCTGTGCTTCACCGTGCTGCTTTTTCTGTCTTTATGGCAAAAAGTAGAGAGGATGTTTCTCATTCTGCCAAGTAAAACTGGAGTTAGCAGTCAGGTCAGGCACCTCCCGGGAGGATCATTTAGCCCTCAAGCTCCTTTGAGCTTTATGGCCTGCTGAGCAACTCCTGCACTTGAAGGGCAATACACCCATGCCAGAGTAGACCAAAAAGTTAATTGGAGAGAAGAGCAGTGAAAAAAAGCTTGACCTTTTCCTGAATTTCAGCCCAATGCTGAGTAGCAGAGGTCATCCAATTAACAGAGAAACTGATGCCGGAAGAGAACTTTCTGCCTTTAAAGAGTGATTTTGAGGATTGTTAGTGGGGCCCCATTGCAGCACACTGCGTTTCAAGGCAAGATGTCCCTCACAGTGAGGAAACAGACACTTCTGCCCTCTGACACAGATGATCATCTCCAGTGCTGAAATAGCAACTTAAGCTCCAGCAGTGTTGCTCGTCTTTGTCTTCCKTGTCTTTACGTGCCAGCAATTGGGYACAGTCCTCCAAGCCTTTTAAAATGATGGCCTAAATCCCCTGAGACTGTAGCTGTCAGTTAAATAGAACATTATTCCAAGTGAAACAGCCAAGTAGGATGAAGGTTTCTGGGCCTACCATTGCCTATAACAGCTGAGAGAGAAGAGATTTCTGTATCTCAAACTCTTACCATATTCAAGGACTAACAGGCTTCCTGGTGTCTATTGGCATTGAAAAGAAGCTCCTCTATCAACATTTCTCCTGGAAATATTCCCAAGTTATTCTCCAGGCCCCGTCAGGCTTGAATCAACAAGAATTTTTCGGATTGGATCAAGGGGCTTAGAGCAAGACCCAAGGAACACGCTATCCAGGTAGGATTGCTGCTCCATACAGGAGCCACAAACCAGATCCCTAGTCCGCAGAAGGGATGTAGCACCATCGATGACACAAGCAAACCAGCTGGCCTCTCTGGGACATAATGATGTCAGCAAAGCACGTCCATTGGGATGTTTCTTTTGTTTCGCTGGTTAGAAAAGATTGTCCTTCTCTAGGTTCCRATGAAGCAAAACAAGCAATAACTACATGCTCTAGGTGACCCTGYGTGTGCAGGGGGGTTGGACTAGATGACCTCTAGAGGTCCCTTCCAACYTTAAGCATTCTATGATTCTATGATTCTACATGGAGTTGCAGGATATCAGCTAACAACGTATCTAACTTACGCAGATAAACTCAGCTCCTTTGTCCTTCAAACCATTAGGAATTTAAGTTAATCTTGAACAAGGTACATATTAAACACAGTTGTATCAGGCACTGATCTTTCCTCCGTGTTGACTTTCTGTATATAACGTACACATTTACAGCCGATTATCCCCAGGACAGTCTTTGGATGTGATGAAATACCCTAGGTTTAAATCATTCTCTAAGCTGTGCTCACCAGAGTCTTAAAAAACCATGAGAAGTGCAGGGAGGGAGCATGAGTCACCTACTTGGTCTTCGCTGATCCTGTACAGGTGGCAAAGACAAAACTGATGTAAGTAAATCAGCCAGGATGGATTTAACTACACATTCTCTGAACCAAAGCAGCCTTWTTCCTGGTGAGAGGTTCCAAGGAAGGCAGGCATACAAAGCATGGAGTCGAAAAAGGGAAAGGAGCTTGTCACGTCAGCGATTTCCTTATCAGCCACTACCAGCAGCTGAAGGGCAGCTGGCAATCTCGCCAGCAGCATGACTGTGAGCAACAAGCCCCAGAGAAGTGACAAAGTGCTGCTCTTGCCCTGCTGGAGGAGCACCTGGCGCCTCACACCCTACCCCAACCAGCAGTTTGCCTAAGCTAGGGCAAGGGCAAGGGCAAGGGCAAGGGCAAGGGCAAGGGCAAGGGCAAGGGCAAGGGAGGATTAGCCCATGCCAGGCGCTCGAAGGAGGTGCCATGGGTCCCGGGAGCAGGAGGAGCTGGCTCTCGGTGCATCGGCACCTCCGCACAGGGCGCCAGCAGCCGTGTCACCCCTCGCCTCCCTTGCCGTAGACACAACCTTCAGTGATCTCACGTTGGTCCTGAMGGATCTTCCAGTGCATTTCTGGATTTTTGTTCCAAACTCTTTTGAGTCCTTAGACTTTCCCTTTATGAGGTAACACGCCCCTACTAGAGCTAGGGAGAGAGGAGCATTGTGTTGCTCAGAGAGGCCTGTGACTTTATTATCTTTAAATGTCACTGGGTTCAGAGGAACTGCTCAGTAAAGGGGGTCCGTAGGGGCATGGGCTTTGCAAACAGCTCTTACAGAAAAACTGGGGAATCAAAGAGGTTTTTCTCTCATTCCTGATAACCCCATGCAATTCCCAGCCTGTGGCAAAGGTGAGACAGTCCTCGGATCCATTGCAGGCTAACACCAGCCCAAGGGGGGGGATTGAAGGAGTTAGTGAAAAGCAAGAAAGAAGACTGCTCCAGTGACAGAAAAAAAGCAAGAACAAAAGCAAAAAAGTAGGGTATGAGATCCTTAACTGGCACAATTAATTCATGGTGATTGATGGTATTAAAAGAACTTACAAAAGTGGATAGGAGGAAACGGAGAAATGTTAGATAGTCTAAGAGACAGGAACAAACACCATGGAAAAATCAAGAAATGGAAACCTTGGAACACAGCTGGCTTTTAAAGAGCATAAATACAATTCAGATAGTGTTTTTAGAGTGCTTAGTTCAGAGAGTTCATCTGTTATTCTCTTACTAGTAGTGTTTATTGTGGTCATAAGGAAAACTATCAGAAAACGTGGAAATAAAATGCAAACAGAGATTACTAAAGGAGTATATTAGAGAAATGCCAGGTTTAATGGAACAGCCATGTAGTAAGCCTGAAACTGATATAAAAAATAAAGAACTAGTTTTCTCATTTTCTAAATAGGCCATTGGTTAAGGCTATTTACTTGGAGAAGAAACATAAGCAGGTGTTACTAAGAGATTTACCCCACTTGGCAAGAATTATATCTATTTCTCTTTAAACAGAAATGAAAGAACTCCATGTGATGAGGGAGTCCATCTCTCAGTTTAAAACAGGAGAGGTATCTGTAAATAAATGCTGTAATTAGAACTGACCTTTCTTGCTCTACTGCTAACAGTGACCACAAGGATGAAAAATGATATTAGTTCCATCACGGGCAGGAATGCTGCTTACTATAGGAGATTAGGAAGCAGCATTAAGGCTGAAATGAACTGACTTACAGTGTCTCGCACAGGGATTCTGGACTCCTTGTATGATAAATGGTGTCATTTCCAGTAGGATGACTGGCACCAGYACCGACTGAGAAATGCCAGCTTCAATTAGACTTGTTATCTGCAAATACATTTCATGGCTGAGACATAGTGAGCTCTGTATTTGGCAACTGCACAGAACRAACAGCTCCAAAACTGAGTGTTTTTGTGACAATTAGAGAGTTACAGGTAGAGTAGGTTGCTTTAAAGGCAGCAAACAGATCAGTGATTCAAATACTCATGGGCTCGGATGGAAAATTCACAGCCAAATATGACTGAGCATGCAACCTCAGGAGGTTTATGTTCTTGTTCCGYGTCTCGCATGTTTATCTCACACCTAGTGACAGGCAAGCTGCAAAAACTTGGAGATCACGGTTCGTTGGCTGCGCTACTTGCAAACGTTTCAGGAACACTTTTGGTACTCACTTGGCATCATGAGTTTCCAAGAGCTGTAGAAACTTTACCCAGTTATTCTGTTCAACTCCCCAGTGCCATGGTGGGTAACGAAGTATCGGAGAACAGGATGACAGATGGGAAGCTCTGGAAGCTTCAAAGAGCGTGATGTAGACAAGCGACGGCTGTTTGGGATGCATGGCATRTTCAAAAAGAATTCTTTATCACTCAGTTTATAATTCTTAATGGGTGAGGGGGTAATAATTAACACAGCTTGTTAGGTTTCTAGAAGTCAAGCCTGGAGTTATGGCTCTCTCGTTGACTGGGYTGTTTTCACTCAGGTGGCTCGACAGAGGCTGCATGGTCTCCTAGGGATGCTTTGGTCCCCACAGATTCCGCAGGGCTCTGAAAGCCTGTGACAGGAAGGTCCTGCTGCCATAGGGCCTTGGGCATCAGCAAGCTGGAAGGACAGAGCCAAGGTGCAGTCCTTCTCAGGAGAACCTGTTCATGGCTTGGCTATCCAGCAAGGGCTTTTCACTGTGCTCAGCAGCTTTCTGCCCTCTGCACACTCTTCATGAGACCCCATGGCTAGCCTGAACTGTCCAAGCATCCCTGCAGTCATGGAGCTCAATAACTCCTCTCCAGATCTGAACAGGGAGCCTGAGAAATTGTCCTTGGCAGCCACGTTGGATGCTCATTTGCAGAGGATTTGGAAGAAGATGTGGCAATTTCACAACTCCATGACATCAATCAGAATTAATAAGTAGCTTCCCTAAATTATCCCATGTGGTAACCTCCCTGCATCTTGCTAGTAATTAGAAGTCAATGTTTAAGACAGTGTGGCTGATCTGGGATCTTTGGCTTGGTGCTSTCTTTTCCACTCTTGTTGCCTGTTGTAGTGGCAGCTCAGCTGATTTATTCTGGCCTGCAGAGCAGTGTAATAGCTTGGGTGTGTGTTGCACTGGTGGATGAAAGGAGGCTCAGGTGGCTCTAGTCTAGCACAGTCCATTGAACAACCAGGTCAGCAGTACTTAACTTGAGCATGAAACTACCCATCTCTTGATAGTTAATTGTGCCTTTTTGCATTACTCGGAAACAAAATGCAGAAATTATTAAAAATGTTGATTGTTGAAATGTTTCTGAAATTATCAGAAAATGTTGAAATTATTTAGGCCTATGGTCGGCTCTGTGAATTGTACCCAAGTGATGGGGGCCACAGCATGAGGAGCAAAACACCACAAACACAAGTCAGCGTCAGGCCATGGCTTGCAAAGCTTGYGAAAATCACATGATTATGATTTTTACGCAATTTTACATTACTGCTGTCAGTAACACAAACCACCTCTAAGCCAAACAACTGCCTGTGTTAGTAGGTTCCTTTCTCATTTGAAGAAGGATAAGAGASTCATATGGTACAGAAACATATGTAGGAATATGTCCTTTGGAAGAAGGGCAACAATTTTCTGCAAAAGACGTAAAAGATGTAAAGCTTCCCAAAAGGGGCAAATTTTCACAAGATGGTTAAAACTTCCATCAAGATTTCAAAATGTTTCAAGTCAGTTTTGATGCTATCAATCAGAAACACAGTGATCAGTGGAAAAGGGCCTTTCCTGCAGTGGTGGCTTCTGGCTGGGGCAGCACACCTCCCAGCACACTGATGGAAGCACGTGGATCCTCGTGTGGCCCTACGGGTGCCAGACTCTGACCTGAACAATAAATGGGAATACAGCAAGCTCACCCAACCACCTTGTCAAATAGGTGTGCTACCTCCTGCCTCCTTGTCTTTTAACTCTGAAACAATTCTGGATGCAATTTAAAAAATTCAAAGTTTCAAAGAACTTTCCCTTTGCTAGCAAAGAAGCAGAGCTAAACAAGTGGGTAAGGGCCCATTCCCCTAGGCGACCAGATCTTTCAGGATAAATTTAGTAAAGATGCATGGTCTGTTTAGAAAGAACATAGGGAAAAAAACATAGGGAAGCTCAAAACTAGTGAGCTACTCAGAACTGAGTTAGCAGAAAGTAGATGGCAGGAATTCAAAAATCCTAGACGCATCAAAAAGATGGATAATCTAKTCCTGTTGGCTCAACATTGAGTATTACGAGAACTAAGCAGTCTGTGATTTTTTTGAAGAATGACCAAAATGCTAAAACGTGGAACTGAGCAATGGTTGATCTCTCCCATTTCCCTTGAGGGGAAGTCCTAAGTTTTACCTGGAAGGACTAGAACCTTGGGTCACTTGTTTTACCTCTGAGGATGAAAGATGAATCCTTTTAGACATTTCATACCTTTTTACCTCTCTTTAACTGCCAAGTGATCGTGCTAAACCTTCAAATTAAGCCATATATGGAGAATCTGCTCTCCCTACCTGGATGCTGTTCAGAACAGGTAAACCTATCCAGCCAATGGAGAAAAGCAAGCAATAGCTGAGAAAAGCATCTAATCCAGAGACCTATGGTCATATGACATGACCACTTTTCCTTAATTCATGCCAAAACAGCAGAAACTGAAACCCAGGGAATAGGAGAAATATGCTGCCCACCTTTGGTTGTGCTGTCCTTCTGCATTTCATCTGTTTGGGTTTAGCCATTGACATATGAGCATCCTCAGCTCCCAGGAAACACAGAGGGTCCTGGATACACCGAGTCCTGGATAGGTTCAAGATAGGCAGGATTAGTGTGAGGCAACCAACGCACTGCAGCAGAGTCAAAACATGCCAGACCCCAGAGGTGAGGGGCTCCTCAGGTCCCCACGTGTGCCTTTGGCCACTGTGCCCTTCCTCTCCTTCCTTGCAGGAGGGAAGAGGAGAGGTGAAACCCTGCTCTGCTGGGCTACCGTGGCCATGACCCGGGTTCTGCTGCTGAACGCTTGCAGCTAATGGCTTGTGTGATTGATTATACTCTTGTGATGGAATTTAATCAATTCCAGCAGCTGTTTATTGCTATGCGTCCTGCACAGTCATCCTCCTTGGTGAATTGATGCTTGCTGCTGTTGTGCTCCTCGGGGTTGCTCTCAGCTGCTTGGATCATTAGCAGCACGTTGTTCTGCTCCRTCTCCCAGGTCAGCAGGACGGGGCTGTGAAAGGGCGATGGGTAACTAGGAAAGCAGTTGTCTTAAAGGTCAAACCACAAAGCTGCATGTATTGACTTGGGAGGAATCACAATAGGGCTGGTTCCCCGAGCTGCATCTGTGCTCTCACCAGGTGGTAGGAAAGGAGGGGAAATTCTAATGAATGAAACGTGAGCGAGCAGTCTGGAAAAAATCACAGAAGAAACGGAATTTAAGTGTATGGAAATGACAGATGTGGCAGAGCTGCAGTAGAGTGACAAAGGACATTGATTGCAGTGGCATCTCCCACTTTGCAACTGCCATCGAGAGAGCCCTTCCACTGGAGCTGTGTCCCATCTCTGACCGCCTTCCTGGGAATAGAGTCTCTATGTTTGGAAATTAGATCACTGACTTCAGAAAAGGAATCTACCTCCTAACAACAGTCCTGCACCCCCAGGAYCCCTACAATTCTTCTCCAACTTGAACCATCACTGACGAATGGGGTTTTAGGTTCCTCATGGAAACATCTAATGCCAAGATATCTCTGCCACTCACCCTTATCTGCCTTATGATGTGCAGAGAGAATTTAGCACCACCAACAGCGACCATCTCRGCCCAGGACAAGTGTCAGTGCAGCCACACCAGCATCTCTCTAGGGGTATCTCTTGCTTTCTGCTAAGTGCGCAGGGAAGGAGTGACTAGAGCGACCAAGTTAGGGTGTCTGACTCCTCAGAAAGCCTCCTCTTACACGTCACATGAGCAATTTCTGTCCCCTCACYTGGAGCCTCAGCACAGAAGAGTCCACAGCTTGTCAACCAGGAGACAGGAATCAACTGCGCAGCGGAAGGAGTAAATAGGGAAGAACCACATAAAGCCATTCACTCATGGATGCAGAGGGAATGCAGCCTGGGAAAGCACAGCTCCCTGCCTCTTTTTCTTTTTTTCTTCAGCTACTTCTTATTCTTATCACCCCTCAAATGCTTCTGAATTTTATTCTAGCCATACTTCAAGTAGGGAGTGAAAAACCCCAGCAGACAAGCAAGCTTTTTAATMATTTTTTGTATTTTTTCCCCAAACCAGGTATTAATGACACTTACAAGGCAAAATTAACAGCATGACTGATACTGATACTAGCTGTGATTTCAGCCTAAAGCAGAAGCAGTGAGAAGAACCTGATAAGAATAAGAAAATACAACTTGATCTGAAGCGTTCAAATCCCTGCTGCACRTCACAGCCCGTGCGTGCACAAACTAAGCCTCTTACTTCAAGTGATAAAGCTTGATTAACAAACCACCTCAGATCAAATGACAGGTAAGCACTTAAACATTAGAGTATTTAGCAGCAGGGCTGCAAAAACAGACTTATAAAGGAGCTTATATTGTAAGATTAGTGCAAATGACCCTCTGTCCTCAACTTAGTCAYTATCTGTGGCAAGAAGAAGGTGTCTGTCTGCTGCAGAGGCTAGTTGAATGAGAGAAGGGGTGAAATGTGGCCTGTAGGAAAGGCTCATAAAGCTTGAAAGGACATYAAAAAGATGCTGCCCTCTCATTAACCTAGAGCAGACATCAACACCATTCCTGAATGACTTTTGAATTCTTCTGCTTTAATTTGCCTGAATTATGTGAAACAGGAGGTAGGTTAGGGCAGAAAGACAGAAAACAAGAGAAAAAAACAACAAACTTATCATTTCAAAGGAGCTGCTTCCCGTCTGAGCAAAYACAACTCTGTTTTACCTGGGAATGAAAGCAGAGGAGTCAAGCTGTGGAAATGAAGATCCATGGCCATGATAYACACCTCCACACCGCCTGCTCTACCAACAGCCGAAGGGGCTGACCACTTTCTGGGAACCGGTCACAGGGAGGGGACAGTGAAACTAGCTCAGAGTGGGGCAAAAGGCCGGTAAGGTGGGAAAGATGCTCAGTAATCTACAATACTGGGGTCAGAAATCTCTCAAACGTATTTACCACATTAACATCCACTCTAGGGATAGTTGTAACAGGGTTATTGTTTACACCTTTAGTAAGACATCCTTCCTGCACATATTTTGGTGAGGAAATGACAGCTGTGGTGATTTGGTGCTTTGGACACCACTAACACAAAGTGAAGAATCTAAATTTAAAGACCGAGGCTGTAAGAGCAAGGAAATGGTCCCGATTCTTCCATCCTTTATCACACAGCAAAACTGCCTCCATAAATAATTCCAYAGCCATCTGTGGCCATGGCTTGTTCAAAAAGGTGCAGATGGGGCTGGCAGACCGTAGGCTGAGGAAGGACCGAGAGAACTTTAGCAAGGCCCAAATGAAAGTACCATGGCTAACTTTGCMATTTTGAAGAAGCTAAAGTAGAGAATAAAAGCAAAAGGAGGTTTATTGMTTTGATCTCATTCAATGCTATGAGCCTGGAGGGCAAGCTGGAAAACCTRTGTCTGTACTGTATGTGCAATAAAGATGATTGAGAGAATTTCAGGCTGATAGAAAGCAGGAAAGGAAGGCAGAAATGCAATGCTCCATCAGCATAAGCATGATAAAAGTGAGCAAAGAGGGACTAATAAAGCAGAAACTGGAAGGCAAAACCTTGTTAGATACTTAACTTGGAGGCAGAAAAATTCTCTCTCAATGAAATCTGTTAAAGGCTGAGATTATATTGCCTCCAGATCTTTCAGGTTATCAAGTCTATGTGCTTCATTTCTTTTTAAGCTTTTTTATTTAGCCTTATTTCTTAAGCTTCTTGTTTCTAAGGAAGAAATATATATCCGATCAACTTTTGAATTTCATTTGCCTTTTACTAAAGATGGACTACCTCACTTATATCAAACACAGTAGAAAAAAAAATGCATTCAAATCAATTTTTTGAAACATCCTTCTGTACAGGAAGGGATAAATAGCTAGATTTGTTGGGATCACATYGCTGAGATATCAAGAGGGTTTGCAAAGACCTTGCTCATAAGTTTGAGATTAAAAGGACAAGGTGAAAATCATGATAGCTTSTTTGGAGACACTTGTAGCTTTCTCATTCCTGCAGAGCGATGAGGCCCAGAAATCCTCAACCTCTGCTCACCAGATTTTCTTGGTCAGATCCCAACAGCGTTTTCGGTTCATCTCCCAAAGGYTGGACATTGCTCCAGGCAGTGTGTGAACACTGCGGTCAGACACACAGYCCTAGCCACCAGGCATGAGAGATGCTGGGCCAGCCCGTGGGTCTGAAGTCACCAAAATGGATGGTGTAGGGCCAGAGTGTCCCAGTAGCAGCAGAGTGTCCTTGTTCAGTGAGAGAACTAGTTCTTGGCTCAGTGCTGGTGCACATGAGACAGTCACCATAGAGCTGATTCAGGCACAAGAAACAGTTCAGGGGGATAATGTCCTCCCTTAGACAACATTTCACTATCGTGTCCGGTGCAGGATACATCATTCTCTGACCATCAGTCGTGCCTTCTCCTCGCCAGMTGGACATGGAAGAGCAGGCAGGTCTGGATGCAGATGAGCTTCGAGACTGCTCTGTGGGGCTGTCTCAAGCCACCTTGAGTGGTCCTTGCTGGGAAACTTCCAGGGGACTTCTGTSCCACTAAGTCACCTTGTGCTGCTATGTTTTGCTCCTCTGGGTAACTTGGAAACAACCAGCTGCGCTCGCATATTCTTTCCAGACTGTGTTCCTTCAGTAGTTCCATGCTTTCTTATGGGATTTTCCCTTTTGTGAAACCACTCTATTATTCACATTATATATATCTGGAGGACCTGAGACCAGAGACAAGGAGAGGGAAGGGAGGGGGCCATACTATGCTGTCTACCTGTACCAACCATCCCCACAAGACCATTCCTGCTCTGAAATGAATGCTGGSCTGACACCCTCATGGACAAGGAAAAAGATCTGATAGGACTTCCCTGAGACTTACAGAAATGAGAGGTAAGGATAGCTCTGGAAGTGGGAACAGAGCTCGGAGTCGCTGCAGGAACCACCGGGCAAAACTGCACCCCTTGAARCAGAGAGGAGGGCAGGCTGAATGGCTGCAGTGGTTCTTTCCAAGATGAACATTCAAGAGAYATGTTCAAGAAACACATTCCACAGCTACACATTCAAGAAGCGTGTAGATGAGGCACTGAGGGACGTGGTTTAAATGGCATGGTGGTGATGCCCTTACATTTGAACTTGGTGGTCTTGAAGGTCTTTTCCAACCATAAAGATTTCATGACTCGTTGCCTTCAGGTTGGTGCAGTTACGAGCCAACCATGCAGCTCCYACCAAACCCCATGGGACATCCAGCTGCAAAGGCAGAGCAGTGTCATAGAGGACAGAGGCATCTCTGCCTCCTCGGCACAACCAGGATAAGAAGTTTTCGACCTGGGCTTTTAYAAACCTGCCTGGATATGATCCTTCAGCTCGAAGGGCCTGCGGGTCTATACAGTGTTCAGTGCWGATTACAACACAGCCCTCGTCCGTGTCAAGACTCTGCTATGGCACCTTATAAAATGTCAGGTGAAACAACCTCCCCAAACACTTTGCAAATTCCTCCTTATTTCTTTAACAGTCTCATAGTTATTTAATTTCTCTCTTTGGAGTTTCATTTTCATTTTAATTTCCCCCAGGTTCTTAATTACTTTTTTTTTACCTCTGCTTCAAAATCTGCAATCAGCCCTAATTGATGTTATTTTGGGGCCAAGCTGAGAGATGCGTAGCTAGTGAACACTGGTCTAAACTGTCCCTCTGCTTCTTTTAATTCTACATTTAATTAGATTATATTATTTGCAGAGATTATTTAAAGCTAGGAATCCCTMTTACTTGAGTCCTCTTCTTGGCCAGATACTTGAGTTCTTTGTTTGGTCAGAGAGACATATGACTTTTAGGGAATAAAGCGTGAAAACCAAGGTGCACATGTGCTGTAGCCAGTGGTTAGAAGTTCATGAGGAACCGTAAATACATCTATGTTCCCATCTGTGTTAAAGGGTACAACATCAGAGCTGCCCATCCATGGTTGGTTTTGATGTGACTGAGTCAGAAAGAAAAAGACTAAAGGGTTTTGATCCCAAATGTGGGCTCAGACTGGAAATTTTTCATGGGTCCCAGAGGATAAACTTTAGAAAGGAGAGACAACTTTCTCTAGCTTGGTGGATCTATTTTTTTCTCAGGAGACAGTTAAATCCTAGGGAATGAAGATGACTCTAAAGCAAAATATGATCCGTTGCCTTTGAAGTGTTGTTTCTAATTTAGTTTTAATGGTGCTCATGAGTAATGCAAAGCCTGTGTGTCTGCTTTACAATTGCAGAATATTCTCTCTGTGAGGCTCTAATGACATTTTAATGCCATTTTGTTGATTTCCCATTGTATCTATTGTTACTGCAGTTTTTGGATTACTAGTAATACATATACTGGAAATTATGCAAAGACCCCTCTCTCCAGACATGGATTACACAGTCAAAAGTAGCTCCATTACAACTCTGTTGTAAAAAGCAGCAGTTTCTCTACTGCAGCTGAGACTGAATTATGGATCTCAAAGTACTAGAGCGTCTTAGTGAAGAGCATAAGATAGTATTAAACCAATGAGATATCCAGCATTACTGGAACACATGCAGCTCCTGGTAATTTCTAACTTTGTCACATTCACTGTTCCAGCAATCATATTATCTGTATTTAATTTGAGATTGCCAAATTAATTCACTTTTTTTTTTTCTTTTCCTGTGGCTTGCCAGAGAATTTAGGATCTCTTCACTACTCCTGTTTTATTCTGTCTCGTTCTATGGTGGAAAACCCTTTAGAATATAGCACCATATTTCAAGACATTATGCATTCTTCTTTGCTATTCTACTGGGGTTTTTCTTTGGGGATAGAACACACCAACTTCAGTTCTTGTCTCTCCATCTCCTAGGGACATACCAAGAGCATGGCTTTTGTTATAAGAGATTTTTCAAGCGTCAGAGATGATCAATAAAGGTCTTTCTGGATGTTTCTGAAGGCTCCTCCACCAGCAATGGTGTCTCCTAGTTTCAGACGTTCTCCTTATTTTTAACTGCTTCTGAGATTGCATCTTGAGTCCTGTGACCAGTTTGGAGCTTTCTAGGGTAACAAAGAGAACGAGAGATCAGAGTGAGTCCAGCAGAGGCCCACCAAGATGCCTGAAGGGATGGAGCGTGTAATGGACACAGAGGCTGAGAGAGTCGCTCAGTTGCTGATTGAGCTTGTTCAGCCTCAAGAAAAGAAGGCACAGGAGAGAAGTTGTTGCTGTCTACAACCATCTGCTAGGAGGGTGTAGATGTCAGGAGCAGCACAAGCAGGTGCAGGGTACGGTGCCCCAGCTCGTGAGCGGAGCAGGCTCAGTCMCTGTGACAGGGGTAGTCAACTCCCTGGGGGTCCTCACCAAGCAGGAGGTGGCAAGACCACCCAAGACCAGTCCAAGGCCAACCCAAGAAATCTGTTACCTGCTGGGGAGCAGGCTGGGTACAGAGTGACCCGCAGTGTGGCTTGGTCCAGGCTGGGGACCAGGTGAGAGCTTTCTGCTAAGCCACAGGCAGGGATTGCCCAGCTGCAGATCCTGCACTTACAGCTCTCGTTGTGCTCAGAACCCCAGCAGCAGAAGATGSATCTGGACTCTTCTCAGGGGTTCACAACGGTAGGACAAGATGCAGCAGACACAAACTGGAACATGGGAAATTACAGATAGATGTTAGAGGAAAAAAATGCAACAAAGAGTGCAGGGGACCAGAGAGACCAAGGAAAGTCCAGCCTTGGAGATATGCAAGACTYGACTGCACAAGGCAAGCAACCTGTGCCCTGCTTTGCACAGGAGCTGGGACTGGATTACCTCCAGAGGTCCCCTCTCCATGAGCCTTCAATTCCTTCTTCCCCAGACAAGCAAACCAGAATAACAGAAGTGAGTCAAACATGTGACTAATCTAAAGTAGCTGTTCTGAAATTAGCAGAGATATTTTAATACCAAAGARGTTCAGTGTCTGTACACTGGTAACAAACTGACAAGCACTTGTGTGCCTACCAAGCATTAGAAAAACCTTCACTGCATTCATTTTTTGCTGCTCTGTTTACACCAACATACTCAGCTATTAGCACAGTAATACATAAATAATGCTTTCTTATTTAGCAGCCTTATTAAACCCCAGAGACTGACTTGAGCTCCTATTTTGTTATGTTATTAAGCATGTCATTCGTTATTAGATCAAYTTGAGTTTATTGTAACTCTGAGCTATGGGCTATTAAATACCAAAATCCGCATTTACATAGCATTAGGACARCACAAGCCAGCAGAAAGTTGAGGGAGTCAAAGTTTAAGGTGACACTTCTTCATTAACTTTCATTAACATGGAAGAAGCCCACTGGCAATAACTGAARTCACCAGGTTTGATTTCTCTTGGTCTTCTACAAACGAGAAAAGACCCAACTGCAGCATYGACTGTAATCACTCGTCTGTGATGAATGAAGTTGTGTGTGATGCCTGGGGTGATTTCAGCTCTTGGGAGAGATGACAGCCAAGAAACATCTATTGGTGTGTGAGGAGAAGTTTCGGTCAGCAGCTTCAGCTCATTTTTCTCCTGGAGTTTCCTGTCTGGCTCTAGTTTAATGCTGTATTAAATCTCTGCTTCACAGTAAGAAGTGAATTATGATTCATAAAAGCAAATTACACTTTTAAGGTGAAGTTTAACCAGATCTCACCAGGGTGGCATCCTCCTCCAAAGAACTGAATATAGCAACAGCCAATCTTTTATTCTTTTGCTTGGCAGGCTCTGGCACACAAACGTTGTTTGCACAGAATGGGTATTTCCCAGACACACCATCCAGCTCTGAATGGGGCCATAGGGCTGCAAGTCTCCAGCACTTTAGTATCTGCGAATTAGTTCCAGCCTGAAAATGAGAATTGCTTTAACTCTTCTGTTTGCATGAATGCAGCATGCTGGCAGTGAGTGCTCAGACATACCGAGTCTGTGCATCTCTTTTATTCTATAGAAGCAAAGAAATGGTCTCTTGGGATGAACTCAGTTCACTCATAGGAGCCCAATATAACAGCTCCTTTATATGCTCCTATGCCTGCTCCTGTGGAAAGTGTCAGAGCTGACACTTGGAGCGGGCTGAGCTGGTGACAGTGCTTCACAGGAGCTGTAGCTCAGGTGACTGCAATCCCCTTCCTCAATACACCCACCTTTCCTTTCTGTGGGTTGGGCTCTCCAAAGGCCCACAYCTCCCACAGTGCTCAACTGCTACGGATGCTTCCTATACCTTCTCCCAGCTTTAGGAGGAACTCCTTGGTGTGTGCTGGGAAGCAGGATTAAACAGAAGAGCTGTTGTAGGAGACATTTAGAACAAGCAGTCTTGTACTGTCTCTTCGGTGATGCACTTTATCCCATTTTTAACTGATCCGTTGTCTTCCAAGCAAAGAATCCTTCAGTATTTGAACTTTCATTAAATAAATTCAAGTTTCTGTAAGAAAAAAATCAATTTCTTCAAAGATTTTTTCAAAGATTACCTTTCCTGAATGCACATTTGCTTACTGTTATTTTCAGGTCTTCCTAGCTTCTTCCACAAGTCTCCACATTCTCTGACATGTTCTTCGAAAGCATCCTGCAAAAGCTGAAATCACCCCCTTAAAAACAGTAGAGGTTTATTTAGCCCTGTAATTATTTCCTAGAGAACACACCTGTGATCTTTGTCATCCATGGTTCATTTCCTTGCCAGGAGAAAGGTCTCATATTTAGCACTTGATGCCAGCAGGAAATGCTATTCTTTTCCTAATGTGTTTTGTCTTTACAGTTTATCAGGATCAAAGAGCAAACATCATAGCTTTTGATCAAACCTGTACTGATCTCACGTCTCTCTCTTCTTTAATTATCTGGCTGTTTTATGAAACACATYTGCTACCCCCCGACTGGTTTGTTAGCTGTTTCATCCTCCTGTTCAGTCCTTCCAGTCATGTTAATCATCTTTCCCTTAATTCTTCTGATGAATTGAAAAAGACAAAATGTATGGGAATAAATTACTGAGAGAAGGTTTCAAATACCACTTGGGAAGTCAAAGAAGACCAAAAATCTGATAAGACTACAGCTGGAAATCTGTATGTGAATGATCATGTGAGTCCATTTCCACATGGCATCAAAACCACCCTTCACGTATGTCATTCACAGCCACCACCAGCTTTTCCAGACAGRAGATCTCAGACAGCCTCAATGTGGGTGCTGCCATTTACTAATTTCACTTTGTTCATAGCTCGAGGGTGTGATCTGGGACTTTTTTTAGGCAAAGCAACATCTTACCACTCCATACCATTCTTGGGAYGAGGTATTGAGTGAATACTAAATACGTCATTGTGTGAATATACCGTGTTGTTTAACAAATGTAGTTAGGAATATTGAAGCCTACAGCATTCACATGCAGAAACCTGCTCACCAGCACTCATACAAGGTCACCCAGAATCAAACCTCAAAGCTCTTACATCTTCTCAAAGTTTATTCCCAGAGACATTAGAAGATCGATGAGGACTCTACTAGAAGAGGGAATGAGCAACGCTCATCCCTTTGCTAAGTACTGGGAGATGTTGTCAGAGCACAAACCAGTGGGGTAAAGCTGAGATCTCCTCTGGSAGAATTAATGGCTTTAATTACAAAACCTAGGCCAGCCTGCAGCTTCTCAAAACCAAAACTGTGCAAGGATACTGTGTTTTGACAAAACAATCATTAAGGGGGGTTCTTGGTGCAGGGTRGCATTTAAAATCTAAACTCAAGGACACTGAGCATTTCATGAACACGCAAAGGRCCTATGTTCAGCACCCTTGTTGGTCTCAAAATGCCCTACAGAAGTATTGGTGTAGCTGTACTCTGTGTAGGTTGCTGCTTTATCTCACAGTTGAGGAGTCTGTACCTAAAAGTGTTTCTGTTCCCACCATCTCTTCACTTGGTCTAACCTTACTGCCTCTCTTTGTGAAGGGTTTGGAAAGGCTTCAGTTTCATTCAGACATGCAACAGCTTGACCTCGTTGTAACATGTGATACTTCTGCAACTTCTTTCCCAGTTTTGTCTRTCAAAGCCAGGAGTGAAGACACCCACGAGGCATTCATTGGAGTGACCRCGGCTACAGTAGCTTGCTTGGTAGTGAAGGTGACGTTCTGCRTTCAGCTCTCTGACATGCACTTTCCTCTTTCAAAATTTCAGCCCACTGCATTTTGAACATAGGTCACAATCTGAACAAGTTATTTTGGGTATTAAACACCCCTTATTGCAGCTTCTCTCAGAAGAAAGAAACTACAGAAAAATGTTGATAGACTGTCAGATAAAGATGTGTGTTCAACAAAAAGGAGCCCCTGAGATGTTCTGAGTACTGCCCTTTTTTGGAGTACCTTGGAGTCCCTRTTTAGAGTACCTTGGAGTCCTTATTTGGAGCAGGAAAAATCAGTGTTATTGCCATGATAAATCAATTGCAAGGCAGGAGAAAGCAGGGCTAGTCCTCAAAAATACTCTCATTTATTTTATGAGTTTTCCAGATGATAAAATGTCTTTTCATTTTTCAGTATTATTTCTTGTATTCTTGGCTTAAAGTTGTTCTGGTGCAAGGTCAAACTCACTTCAGCCTTCAGTTCAAGGAGCATGCCCAATTATTTTTTGCTAATTTTATAGATMCTTTTCTACCAGGAAACTCTTCAGATAAAACCAATACAAAAGCATATATATGTATACATATGCATACAAACACAGAAGAAATAGGGCTGAAAAATAAGTCTCAGATCATTAAACAAAATTATKTATTTGTTTTCCCAATGGTCTCTCCAAACATCTCTGAAGCATTGCTTCGGTCATCTTCTCCTCGCCCGTTCCTCTCAAGAATGTGACTTTCAGAAACTTCCTTATTTTAATCCTACCCTGTGATGAAGCTCAGAATAGAAGATTAAAATCACTACAGGAAACAAAGTCATTGGAAAATAATAGGCTTTAAAGATCTTGCTTTAAAATTCAGGAGATGTTAGGGCTGATATCACCAACGCCATGGGATCCTTGAATGTACAAMCCATTTACCAGAAAAACAGACTGAATAATGTCATTAGCCTTCAGACCCCTTCCTCTGATGCCCACAAAGATGCACCATGCATCATCATCTGTGGGCACACCGAGCTGTCCACCTCCTGATCTTCCTAGTGGTGTCTCTTTAGGGTCTRGTGCCACCTCCTTGAGCTCCTGTCTCAACCAAACACCAGATCAGCTGGGATTAGACACAAAAAAAAGCATTGAGAGACATTTCCATGWTAAGGATCACCCCACAAGCCAAGCACTGTGGTCTACAGTAAAAAGATGTGAAGAGGTAATTTTGGAGGCAACCCTTGGTGGGGTTGTATGAGGGACTTGGGCTCTGTATGGCTTGAGGAGCGCAGTGAAGTGAAGGAGGGAATGCGAGACTGGAGGTGTGCTGTTGGTCGCTGTTGGTAGGTCCATCACTAGAGGGAGACAAAGATCCAACCTGWCATTGGCATGCACCTCTCCTCTAGTAGTAGTATAAGAAATAACAAGCTTTGACTTTGTATTTTCTCATGTAATTGTGCAGAATCGTTTGTGGTCCGACCTGGGAGATGCAGTGTGACACGATCACACAGCTTTGCTGCCATCAGGCTGAAGAGTTCATGCAGGGAGTGCGTCCTGCTGTCAAGATTTCCTCCCAGTTTAGCACCACAGGTCTGTTTCTAGCTTTTGCCAAGGTGTTTGCCTTCTCCTGTTAGATGCCTGAAGGAGGAGGACTTGCTCTGCTCTTGGAGAGCAACATCTATCATCTAAAGTACATCCTTTAGGCTTCAGATACCAACTTCTTTGTGATGTTTCTGGAGYACTTCTACTTTCTGGCTCCCTCCTGGGCCATGTGTGAGCTGAAGATCTGCTGAAGCTTGAATGTTCTGGGGACTCTTGGGCTCTCCACCATGTCACTCCTCACTGACAGCTGCAGCTTCAGCAATATTTGTACTGCAACCTGATGAGGCTCATAACATGCTGTTAATGCAAACACTGTGTATGATTTACAAAATGGCATCTGTCCAACAGATACTGGGTGCTGCTATCAATGAAAACAGTGACAACTGCCATTTGTCACTTGGCAAAATGGCATCGCTCCCTCCTGACTCCTGGGGCTTCAGCCTTTGGCCCAGGGGACCTCAGTCCTGCTRCGACACGGCCCAGAGCCACAGGGGAGATGGAAGGCAGAGTCTGCCAGAGAGAGGCCAACGGGGGCCCTGCTTTGCTGCCCTTGTGAGCACRTGAAGCAGCAGAGGTGGTGCTGGTGCAGAGGCACAAAAGCAAATTTGGGGTCCTCTTTCCATTTCGGCATGCCAGCTGGTAGTGGAGAACAGGACCCTTTCACTAGCTTTTACATCAGACCAGTAGTTTATCTTTAGAGAGAGGCTTCGTGCTTGCAGAGAGCCTGACTCCGTTTCATGCAAGTGCAGTCCGAGAGCTGCTGACTATTCGTGCCCGTCCCTTGTTGCACTGTTTTGTCACTTTTTCCCCCAGCGCTAGTGATGTTGCAATGTGTTATCTGCCAGACCAGACTTACAGACAGGCCGTTCTGCCCGACGGGTCGAGCATGCCACCAGGATGTCTGCACACACAAAYGCAGTTTGCTGCCTGTGGTGACTGGAAAACCAACCCCATGCTATCCCTCTTTCTGATCACTGCACAAAAGTAAAGCGGTAGCCTGTTAATCAGTTCGCTGCAGAGAGTCCTTATTGTTCTTTAAGGCAGGTTTGCATAGCAATGAATAGATAATTAAGGGCTTAAAACAGTATCAGGATTTCTGCATATAATTCCCGGTGTTTATAAAATGCACCCTACAGATCACACTCCTTCTGGGTGCCAAGCCCACAAAAATTAATCACTAGCTAATCTTGTCACCGATCGCTTCATCCGCAGAACCAGCTTGCTATGGATTCATTTAACCACGGCGTTAGTTCATCAAAACACAGTTTCATTACAGAATAATTCCCTCCGTAGACCCAAAAGGAGTCATGCAGACAACAACCCATCTCCTTCCAGCTCCAGCAGCATTATGATCTGTCTATCCATGAAAGTTTCCAGCTGCCACCACAACCCATCCAGTCCAGCCACCCWCCTAAACCAAGGTGCTGAGCAGCCCTAGGGGGAGAAGGGCACATAACCCTTAGAAGGTTTATTGAAAACATCTGCTGATTTCTTCTGCTCCATTCAAGGCACCTGAGAATGTCCTAAGGTCTTGTAAGGTGCCACTGAAGGCGAGTTAGTCCTCACCTCAGGCCCAGATTTTACAAGTTAGGAGTTTTCTGGAGGTGCTGCTTAGTTCACCTAGGCCATTGGCCACTTCTAGCCTGACTCTTTCACCTCCTGGACTGTTTACTCATCGCTGTGGGCTGGGATCTCTACAAGCTCCTCAAAAGCAATGCAGAGCCAGGAACCCATCCACATAYACCCTGCAGTGACAGAGTATTCTACACATGATTAGCTGTTCTCAAGGTAGTGAATATCTTTTAGGTACTTCAGCATCAATAACCTGAAGCCCTATCTGCAGATCTGGAGGAAGCTCTGATGTTTCTTGGTCTCATCCTGAGTCTTCATCTACTGAATCACGAACCTGAAAAACTCCTAAACCAAAGCACTGGACAGTGAATCAGGGAGATATGAAAGAGTAGAGCTGAAAGCTAGAGATAATTTTTGATAAATGTGAAAGGCTTGTGAAAGACATTAGCCGAGAAAAAAACACTATGAGAAACCAGTTGTGGTGAGGCAGGAAGCAGTGCCCTGGCCAGCGCAGCTGCTGCGGCTCCTTCTGAAGCCGATGTCACAAAGTCTGTTTCGTGTCTCCATCTGCTGTCAGGCCAAGTAACTCGCACCATGGCCTGGCATGGTTAAAGATGTGTAAGAACTCTCATGAACTTACACCAGAATTGCAATTGCTAGCTCAGCACCAACCCAGATCCAAACTACTAGCACATACAGACAAATCTTTGCCTTGGAAGGATAACATATTGCTTAAAATAAATTGCTACAGGTTGAAAGATGCAAGGTCTTTCACAGATTTTGCTATCAAAAAATCCAAGAGGTCCAACTCCATAAGGCTTCGGCTGGGAACAGTCTTTTTGATTGAAGCTGGCACATAATCACAGGAGTAGCTGATGGAGCAGTCCTATACTGCTGCCAAACAAAATGAGAGCTCTGAAAGTGCCACTCACTGACTAATTTGTAAAAATATTTTAAAAAAAAAGAAAAGAAAAGCTGTCCAAATATTGCAGTGGCATGCCAAGCGAATGATTCAGAAGGATGAATGATGTTAGCTACTCCAAATTAAAAAAAAAAAACACTAAAACATTACTAGCATTTATCCCCCTGATTTTGAAACTAAAAAGACACTGCTGCTTTATCTAGCAGGCAGAATGAAGAACCATGGCTAAAAGTAGTAGAGCAGCAAGACTGCTTGCCTCCCACACCAGCTTGAGAGGAAAGGGTGACTGCAGCCAATAGTTCCGGAATGATACCTCAGAGGAGGAGGTCACTTAGCACCTCGTACGCTTTCTTTTGAACACATATGTACTCAGAAGCGCTGGACCCAGCAAAACCTCCAGAAAGGTTTTGCTACCAGGGAGCCATCCTGCCAGGTCTCCCCTGGAACGTGCTCACACATAGTCAAGGTCCACTTCAAGTTCCTCCTCAGCCTGGCCAACTATATCTTGTCCCCAGCTGTCACACTTTGGTACCTGCAAAACATACGCAAAACATATACCCTGCTGTGGAAGTGCCCGTAGCACTCATCCTGATTCCTTTTGGGCCTTGCTAAGGAAAAACCCTCCAGGAATTCCTCTCTAGTGTGACTGCTTCTCTCTTTGGGTACCATGGGCACCATTTACAAGACTAGGATAGGAATCAGACTGCAGATTAAGACATCTGTGTTTATATTTCAGCACTGCCTAGAGTCAATGGACTTTAGAAAGTTATTCGGCCTACCCTGAAGAAAATACCTTCACTTGGTCTACTGACTAGAATTGCTTTGACAGAAATGGAAGGTTAGAATGGAAGGCTAGCTCACATAAAGAAACTTATGTGGGGACACCTAAAAGTAGGTGGTTTATTCGGTGAACTAAGTCCCTCTTTTGGAGAGTGAAGCAGGGACCTATGGAATGGAGAACCTGGGACTTCCCACTGAGTGAAGTGGTGTTAAGGATCAATTGTCAAAACTCAAGAGAAGCCAAGTTGATCCTAGATCCACACACAGATTCTCTGGTCGTGATGGATAAACAGCTAGAACCCTGAGCACTGGCATATTCAGGACAGGTGTCTACAGAGTCTGGGTTGTGGATGGCRTTAAGACCAACTCAGAACTAACCCGAGATAGGAAAAGAAGCAGCATGTTCCTGTAACTGATACCCAGTGTCATCAAATAAGAAAATTCAGTGTTTCCAGGTCTGTAGTTTCAGTTTCTTGCCTGGCTGCAGACTCATGTGTCTACTGTCAAGTTATAATCTCCATCCGGAGGGACAACTGAGGTGGCAGGTTGGAAAAGACAAAGACTAAGGAACAGACACCTTGATGAAGGGGTAGGATGACCCAGCAGGGCACTGTGTGCAAGTCAGCAGCTTGTAATCATACGATCCCATGACCCCATGGTAAACAGGATAGGAAGGAGTCTGGGTGGAGCAGGTAGATGATGTCCATAGGAAGGAATGTAAAGAGTTGCAGTTTCACTTGGAAGGAGCTGAAGAGTGGAAAGATAAAAGGTGAAAGGAGTTGAACCTGATGACTTTTCCTGCTGGGAAGGTCATAGTGTGGTAAGCGGGAGAAGATGTATCTACTGCAGCAGCGTGAAGGCAGTATTAGATGGGAACATCTAAGCTCCAGCAAGAGCTTGCAGAGTTGGGATGAACAACAGGAGACAGGCACAAGGCAGCTTAGTCCCCTAGCCAAACTGCAGGTAGTGGCTGTTCTGCACTTCCTCCAGCTTAGGAAAAAAAACAAAGAAAATTAGGAAAATGAGGTGGATTTGGGTAAAGTATCATCACTTTCCTTAGGGACTTAGGGATTTGCTACCGGGTTCTGTCAGAGATGGTGTATGGGCTTGGACACTTCAGTCTGATTCTGATTGAGTCATTCTTATGAACTCACCTTAGGTAGTCATCCTCTACTTGAAAAGGTAAAGAACTTCAGAAATTTCCAAAAGGTTATTTATCAAAATGCTGGGGGGATAGTCAGAATGGCAATTTTGCATTTAGGCACCTGAATTCTTCCTATTTCTCATTTGAAACACCCAAATTCCCTAATGATTCACTGATAACTTCATCAAGTCTCTTAAGCCATTAGGAATCCTTCTGCTTCATGATCCRGTCCCTTGTTTTGTGGCCATGGCAGACACTCTTTAACCTTAATATTATTATTTTACTTTTGCYGCCTTAAAATATCTTTTTAATGATGTGCAGTCTATTGAGTGAATGAGGTCACACTGTCTACATGATTTGTTGGGCTATTACCATGCCAACAAGCACTCTCTCTCTCTGGGTAATTCTTGCCAATCACTTAMATTTTCTCCTCAATTTATGAAAGCYCTATTAGTCTATGATAAATCTATAAATAAGTTTTGTGATGAGGCATAATGCCCGAAGGAGTAATCAGATGATAATTCTTATTTTTAAAAAATAGTCGTTTTTGAGATTTCTTAGGCATTTCTTATTCCATTCACCGCTGTGTTCCAATTTTATTTAATGCAAAGTTTTAATAAAATTGGAGCACACCAAGCGATAACTTAAAGACTAAAAAATGTATAACCATATTGCATTCAGCTGACCTCTATCAGTCAGACATGTGTTAGCTCGCCAAAGAAATCTATCAAACCAATTTGAAATGAACTATTTGTGATGAAACCACCTGAGTGGTTCAACTCATAAATTCAAATGTTTATCTCATGTTCAAGAGGGATGTGAAAGCGGAAGAGAAATGAGGGAGGAAGGAGACAGTAGCAGCACTCACATTGCATACAGACATCTCGGGGCTCCTTGGCAAGCTGACACTATTCATATAAAATCTGTACTAATAGATATTGCCTAAGTGTTGGAACACAGTTAGCAAGGCAAACCTAAAGAACGGATGGTTGTACCCTGTAAAACTGTAACTTTGAAMAGAACTTGTAAGTTATAATGACTATGTGCTCAATGTTATCTTTCCTAATATAATGTGGGGGGGAAATGGACTCACAAAAGTGTTGAAAATACAGGAGGAAAGAGATGGTTTTTACCTGTACATGTGTATCATTGGTGAGCCTAGGCAGGGAAACTAAAATACTGAGTGACTCTCTGTCAACGTTTTTGAAAGGATGTGTAGCAAAGGGGGAGGATTTACTAACAAGCCACCAAAAGATCTGATAAGTTAAAAAGATGYTTAAATAGTAAGAGAGCTGGAAAGCTCTATCTGATTGATTTTATCAGAAAGAAGATCAAAAATTGGTTTGATCATGGAGCATAAATGTCTTTAAAAGAAGAATACCCTAAGAACAAAGAGGACCTGAAACAAGAACCCATGTCTAGAAGTCAAAGCCAGACAATTACCAATAAATTACAGAACACACTTTTTCCGTGGTGAAGGTGATTAGCCACCAATGCAAACTAATTAAGAAAAGGTTCACGTCTTGATGCTCTTCTAAGACAACGAGGAATGACATCCTTACTGTCTAACCATAGCAGATCTTGCTATTGGAAACCAGGCTCTTCTGGTGCCCTCTCATAAAGGCTGTGGAGATTGTAGCTCTTCTGGGTTGTCATGGGCAATGCTTCAGAAACAGCACCAAGGATGCAGGAGACACATACCATGAACCCAGGCATGACCCTGTCTGCAGCCCACATAAGATTTAGCATAAGCATTTCCATAAAGAAAAGCAAAACATTGCTTTTYGCCACCTTATTTTGGAATTTGCCAAGCAACAGCATCAGCACTATGAGTGACAGGTCACCGGCTCCATGCACAAGGTGGGTAAGCGAGAAGTGACTGATGTACCTTGAAGTGAGGGGTGTTAGAGAGGCATGGCCGATGATTTCCATTAGTTCCACTGAGCTGTAATCCCCCACTACACTCTTCCCCTTGTACCTAGGAATTCACATCTCGTCCTGCATTTTTTCCATAACAAATCCTATTATTATTTGGTGTATAAAGCAAAGATGTATAATGCTTTTGGAGACGCCTGCACTGTATCTTTGCAGCTGTCAAACCTACTATCTACGAAGCAGGTGATATTTTTTACCACATGCAGCAAGGAAAGAGCTTACCCTGCTATGATTTTCAGGAGTGCAGCCATAATATTTCAAACACGTGTGCTGTCAGCATGACAAGCCTGTCAGTCTGTCTCGGGAGCAGCTTTATTTTTCCTGCATGGGTTGTGCCGTGATCAGACCTGAGAGCCTGGACGTGGCTGACACTGGGGAAAAGTCCTAAAATAATAAGTTAGGATTTGTTTCAAATGCTGGGGATCGGTATGTGGAAACTATGCAGCTTCCACATGGGACCAGGACGGTGTTTGAAGCACCGTGAGCTCCGACTCTATGGAGAACAACAGTATTYGTGAGTGAACTCCCACCCGTGGCGATGCACAGATCACTGCAAAACCAAGCTCAATTGCTGACAGTTTTTATCACATTAAACTCTCCTTCAGAGCCACTGTCTTAGCGAAGGCAGTGGTTGTGCCGAGGAGCTGTCACAAGCCACACTGGGACACAGGAGTTATCCAGGAGTTATCTCGAAGCTTTTGAATAGGGAGGTGCTGCTTGTGGACATAGGGGTATATGGTTGCTCATACATCCCTCTCCCAAATCAGTCAAGTTCACTTCAAGCCAGCAGTGAGCCTTTGGTGATCCCATCTGCATTGCTGTGTAGGTCTCCACACCAGCTACCGGGACCATCAGTGACCCACCTGCCTACAGACTGTGTTTCTACCTGAGACGTGCAAAAGGAAAGGCTGATGTCACCTGTCTGCAAGAAGGGAGGGCTGTGCCCCCCGCAGGGATGGCAGCATTCCTGCTTGCTTTCCAGATGCCTCGTTACTAACATCCTCAGTTAACCTCCTCCCTTCTCTTTAATGTTGCTGCCCATGAGTGCAGGGGGTGCCTGATACCCTCTCATTAGAAACAACTGAAGCCACAGCCCACCTTTTCCCTCCTCCTGCCTTGACTTTTCTGCCTTGTGGCTGCTCCCTTGCGTGTTTTGACACTAACACCCAGGTCATAAGGAGCAAACAGAGCAAGAATACRACGTTTGCCCCTACCCTGTAAAAACACTCAAATCTGGCACAAAGACCGGGGCAGAACAGGACGATGCAGCACCCAAGCGGTTCAAGCGCCCTTGCCAGTGAGTGACGGTGGGGACGGAAGGAGGGGGTTTCTCAGAGCAATAACGTGTTTTGATTCCTTCAGCAGAGACGCAGTTTGTCAGGTAATAACACACACAGTCGATAGCTTTATCTACCTTTTGCAGCTGGCAGTAAGAGTATGTGTAGCAACATTACCCCCTACAGTTCAGCTATATGTTCCCACTTTTCTTTCCCCTTCTGATACAGCTCTAAGGTTTTGCTTATCTGAAGCTACCGAGCAGATGTCTTATTTTGAATCTAGGAAACTCGTGCATGTGTAGAAATGCACTTCAGTGAGGCAAATTAACAGACAGGTGTCCAGCCTGCAAAGGCCAATCACTGTAAAGAAAATCTTGAAAAAAATCTATATACCCAAATGCTAAATATATATACTCAATCAGCCTAAGAAATTTGCCATTTGCCCTTTCGCTTCTTTGTGGCTTTTTGCTCGTAAGTTTTCATTTGGCCAAGAAAATAAAGGGAAGTCATCTGAAAGCCACTGGGATTTTCACACCTGTGGCCTTCACCTGGCTCGAGGTACCTGGGTGTAACCTCAGGGGGTGTTTCCTTGTTGTACAACACGTTTTCCCAGACACGAAACACGGAAGAGGAAACAAAATAAAGCGTTAGTCAGAAAAACCATGAGCCTAATGAAAACCAAAGCATCTTCCAGCTGGGTGACAAACACCCCTAGAGGTTAAATGCCAGTGAGTATTAATTTTAATGCAAAGCTTCAGGGAAGCAACGCCTGGCACAGCGCAGCCGCCCAAATACACGTGGCTTATTAAGGGTGAACAAACATTATCCCAAAGAGAAATGTTTTGCTTCATGGCACCAAATGGTCTGGAAAATGAGGCAAGAAAAAGTGGTTGCCCCCCTCAAAGGACACGTTACGGCACCGAAAGCGGAACCCAGTGGTGACTCAGAGCCGTGAGTCACACGCACGCGGCAGACACGAGCCGRGCTCGTCCACGGCTCTGCTCAAGGCCAGATGAGAATGATGTAGCTCCTAACTTAACCAAGGAGGGGAAACCACCTCTTTCTGAATGCACTTGGAAGCAGAGGGACTGATTTGCAGACATAGCTTTAAACGGGTCTTGTCAGATCCTCTGCAATCCTCTCTGGACTATCCAATTTTGGCGTTAAATCTACCTTGTCTTGACTCAGGAGTGAGGAATCACCTTTGACTGCAGTTTGCCGTCAGCCATGGCGTCAAGCTCTGCATTATTCATACACATAATAAATATACATATAATGATATAATACTAAACTTGTACATTAAGTTGTTAKGTGCTCTTCCTTTACAGGATTTATGCTAGTAATGCACAACTAAAACCAAGAAACACACACAAAGAGAACCCCACAGGGTTGCGAGCAGCCTCTCTGTTCCTTGCCATGCTCCTACTAACCTCCTTGGAGAGTGGCACTTGAAGGAGAAGTGCGGAGTTTGGGCCTCTGCAGGCACATCTGGCCACTCATGGGCTGCTCCTTTAAGAAAAAAGAGAAACACAGGGAGAAGGGAGACAAATACAGTACTAGAAATTAGGGGTTTAGGATTTCCAGTCCTGGCACAGAAACACCAAAAAAAAAAAAAAGAAAGAAAGAAAGACGGTGAATGCTTACAGACTGGGTTTAGCTTTTCCTGAATTTGTGGATGTTCTTTACATTTCTTTTTCCGTATGGAAGGCCATTATTTTGATTTTTGCCGTGACAAAATGACTGCTGAATTCCTAGCATCCCACAGAGTAGACGCTCCATTTTCATGCTTGGAATGGATCCATGGGCTAGATCCCCACAGCGGGCACGGAGCAGCCCTGCACTAAGGACCAACACTCAAAGACACTTAGATTTAGCTCCTCTTAGGTCCATATGCTGCCAGCAGACCAGTAAGGAACAAGTTACTCCTCAGCCCTCAGCACATCCTCAGGTTACTCCGGTTCCCAATCCGCTGCGTTCATGCGTGGAGGGTAAAGTCACTAGTCACCGACCCAGGCCCTGGCACCTGGGGCGTGAGCCGGGATCCCCCGCAGCCTCCAGGAAGGCGCCAGTGGGATTTGCTTGGGGATCTGTCTCCGCTGCAGCCCCAGGAGCTGAGAGGGGCCAGCACCGCGAGTGGCTTGAGCTGCACGAGCCCAGGGGCCTCCCTGCTCCTGGCAAAAAGAGAGAGAAAAAGAGAGTTTTGCTGCCCATCGTTTTGAATTTATAGGAAACACTTTGCACTGATCACACAAAAATTTTACCAACTAGCAGGCCTAAAATACAGTGCTTTGAGAGTTGTTTTTTTTCAGAATCTATCTAACCACAAGAACAAAAGGCTTTTCTTTCTCAAAACAACCATAAAATGCTATCTAGTGTTGGCTCTTTGCTACTGCACTSCTGCATGACTGAATCACACAAGGCRRGCCACGAAGCACTGATGTCTGCTGGACACCCTGCCCTTGGAATATGGGCACTGTGTCCAGTTTTAAAGCATGTTCTGAATTCCCAAGCCCATATTCCCAAGCCTTGCACTGACTGGATTCACATCCCACAGAGGAGAAAGAAAGAATAAATAAGGACATCTGGAAAGAAAAGTCCTGACCAGCTGCTAAATCTCATATCAGTCCTAGGTTCTCTCTCTGTTGCTTTCTATCTGATCACAGGACTCCCTCTACCTACAAAACAAATATTATTTTTAATATAACATTTGAACAGTGCACACCATAATATTAAATTATATAAAATGCTCATATGATAAATATTTTAAATATTTATTTAACAATAAATATCTGGATTTAAAACTCAAAAAAAAGAATGAAAATGGGCTGAAGAGAAGCAGGTTAAGTGAACCCAAATTAGAGTTTGGAGGATCCCCTGCTCTTCAGATCATGCCCAGCATTTATCTTATGTGTTAGTAAAGTAAATAATACTCCTGAAAATAAATATTTGGGGTTTCCTTTCCGATAGCTGAGTTGATTAAAGATTATATTCCCCTTCCAAGGCTGTTCCTGCAGGAGCACTCCCGCMCGATGCTGCTTTTCACCAGCAGCTTTTTCTGCCCATCAGCGCGGCGCTGTGACATCTCACCGCATAYAAAAACATCTTCTTTAAATTGCCATCAGCCTTTGCTAAGAGGGATCAAAACATCTCAGCTTGCCCTGTGCGATGTGCCTCAGAAGTGTCGGATTTATCCCCAGCGCCTGACGCGCCAGCTAACAGCATCCGGAGGAGCCAGGGGAGAGCGGGAATGGCAGGARGAGATAGCGGCAGCTGCGGCCACCGCTCTGACTGCTCACACCCCCCTTGGCCTTCCCAAGGTTTCCACTGAGGACTACACGGGAATYGCTGCAGAATTCCGCTTGCTGCGTATTCAGCTGGCACAGCCAYGCGTGTGCAACAGGAATCACAGCATGAAGGAATCACAGGAGAGCCTGCGAGATTCGAGGGAACGGGATTCCTGGAATACGGATCGTCGGGTCCAGCTTTGGGTATAATTTAGGACTGACCAAAACCTACTTACAAATCACAATTTCTGTATATTGGGAAGTTTCCTCCGAGGTTTGCATCAATTTTACCTTTGTATTGATATTATACTTTAAATTAACAAAGCCTATAACCAACAATAATCTTCTTTACATTTTTAATTGCCCAGTAAGAGAATATTAAGTCAGACCAAGGCACCATGCACAAAGGCCTAGGAAAACTTTTCTTTTGAAAACAATTTTCTTCTTGATAAAAAGGAAAAAGAAATTGCACATGCCAGACATTAGCCATATTGCTGTTTCAGCATGGAAAATGATTGTATCCTTTGAAAATTATTGGGTCCCTGGAAATGAATATCAGAAGAAAAACACATATTCCAATAAACTTTTAATTTGAATTTCATATATCCTCACAGTGCAAATTTGTCCGAATTTCATATATCCTCACAGTGCCAACTTGTCCTGTTTTCTGTATTACACAGTTCTTGTTCAGGCAACTTCCCACTGTCATCACTGGAAGTCCCCCCTGGCTCAAGCGCAGCCTTCACAGAGGAGTCCTAAATCCTTTCTCTTGCCACCACTCCTCCAAGGCTGGGAATGGGGCTTGCAATTGCAACCAAAGAGCTGGGGCCATGAGATCTTCATAGGACCATGTACCTGGGCAGGAAGGGTCTCACCACCTTCGAGGTCTCACTGAGGATGCTAATCCCACCAACGGGGCTGCACGCTCTTCATTTGTGTTTCCTATGGGTAATGCCCAAAGGTTTCCAAAAATAATTTCATGAAATGCCAACAAATTCCAAATAACTCATCCTCCAACGGAAAACAAGATCCTCCACACCCTCCTAAGCAAAAGCACCATGGCACTGATGCTTGCAGGATGGGAAAGGAAAATCCACAGAAATTCAGGCCAGCAGGGACCACTGGAGGATCATAAAATTCCTCAGGCTGTTCAGCTTTACTCACACGTCCTATTGCCAGCTCCAGCTTTTAGTTACACAAAACGTTTCACCCCTCAGAAAACAMAGATGTGGGCAGAGAAGGGAAGAGATGAGGCCGATCCCCAGACTGCCTGAGAAATGATCAGTGAGGGTCACTTGATCCCAGCAGACAAATTATGACCCATTCTGCAGCAGAAGGGGTGAAAATCTTCAAAATTCCCTGAGAAACCCAAAGGATTTGGGGAAAATTCCCTAGGCAAGCAGGAGGGGACATGAGAACAAAATCAATAAGCTTTCAGGGTGGCAGCATTTGCGCTTCAGAACCAAACCGTGTCCAAAATCTCCCACAAAGAAAATTAATTCTTCACGAGAACTCGATGTTCTGGAAGTGAATAACGGCCCYCACACCGAATGCACAGGGCTGCAGCAGTGATACGGGCACAGGAGTGTACAGGGAGATCCAGTTTATGCCTGAAAGGAGGAAGCTTTTAACTGGGACATTCGGAATATCTTCCATTGCTGTGTCCAACTGAGACGGAGCCAGTTGCCAATTCTGATCATTTGATTTTGCTGCTTTGGGGCTCACACAGTTACATACAAATGTCGGCTGCTGCTCCAAAAAACGCACCCCCAAACCTTCACACCTGCAGGAATGACACTTTTCCAATGAAACCCCAAAGGGCTGGAAAATCAAAGACAAGTGAGCATTGTTTTTAAAGCTACACCMTTCATCCCCTCTTCTCCATCTCGGGCTCCAAAGGTAAGATCCATGACGTTGTTCAGCTGGGGCTGGTGCTGCTGAAGAACCAAGGTGGCTGGAGGAAGCGGGCGAGAGAGACKAGCAGTTAAAGCCTTTTGTGCTGGGACTCCCCTTTGCAGCTGTGGTGCCAGCACACCGCAGCGTCACAGGAAACGATACATCAATCGGAACAATTATTATCTAATGAAATTACATACGAAACCTGCTCCGGAAGGAAGAGACAGAAAGGTGCATTAGCACTTCAAAGGCTCCTCCATGGGGACCGCGTGTTCCCAGCTCTGAACACTGCAGGGARGGAAGTCGGATGTCTCACCACCCAGGACAACGTGATCTCCTGCTGAGACAGGAGGCTCCCAGGAGGGGAAGACGGGGAAGAAAATACCCCAAGATAGCAGCAATGCAAGCTTTACATGCCTGGGCTCAGGTGTGACCTGGGTATGCACCAAGTGATGCAGAATGGGGGCAGAGCCGCCTGTATTTTGGCCTTTTATAATATGAAATCCATTGATCCAAGCACCTGGGTTGCACGGATAGCAACTGGTAGCTCAAGACCATGAGCTACAAACCTTCTGATAGGAGCGAATGTGCAGAGCTACGGAGGTGTTTGTGGCTCTGACATGCTCAGTGTCCTTGCAGCCTCTCCTCTGTCCTGCCTCTTTTGCAGGACCTCATCCCATTCTCCATCCCAGCATCTTTTCCATCAGTTCTACTCTTGAGCCCCTTTCCCCGTTTCTTTGCTCAGCTGGTTCCTATTCCCCCAATACCTTCTTTGGAGCACGTTCAGCATCAGCAAAGATTTTTGTTCTTCCACTTGTTTCTACCTGAGCATGTGCAGAGCTTCTAAATAACCCCCTGACAAACACAYGAGACTCCTCTGCACACCCATGCCAGCACACATGGTCTGGACAATTGTGTAAGTAAGGGGACAAAGCAAGCAGATCTTACTGCCTCGTGGATGGGACRACCCTAACTGCCCTCCATGCGAAAGCAGGAGCAATGCTTTGAGAACAGCCTTAAACCCTCCCTTTAACAGAGATGAAAACTCAACCCTAAACAAGGAGAGTTAACACTGAGTGTGCTTCACGGCAGCTGCAGAGCAGACCATTGCTCCCTGCTTGAGTCACTCCCTGGGACTAAGGTGTCTAGGCTCCAGCTAGGTCCTCTGCACCTCATTTGCTGTATCTGGAAAGACAAAAGAAAAGGAAAGAAAAGGAGGATTGTTCAGCTAGAAACAGCTATTTTGGTTGCTGCAGGACTGTGCCTTAGTGCACCAACACCTCAGCTTCACAAGTCACTCGCTGTCTGCTAATTTCAGAACATTTCAACACCTTTTCCCATTCTCTTTCTCATTAGGGAGCATGGTTTTTATTGGGTTTGGACTATACGGCTTCTTCCTTTTCCAAGCTCGCGAGCGATCCAGCGACCGTGGGCAGCCCTCCCAGCCGAGCTGCACTGCGGAGCAGCCCGTGCTGCAGGGACGGGATCACAGCCCRGCTATCGGGACTGGGGCTGTCTGCAAAACCTGTGACCCTCTGGGGGCAGAAACCGGCTGCTCCCAGCCCATATCCCACTGTTATTCGGGCACAGGCTTCAGACTGGAAAACCTTGTGACCAGCAAAACCTTTGCAAGGCAGAGAACGAGTCACTGTACTCGGCACGCTGGGATTTGGAAGACGAGGTCGCCAAGGAGTGGCTTCCTGGCCACTTATTTCGGCTKCCCCTTCCACAAAGGCGAAGCCATCTGCAGAGCAAGCAACAAGGCAGCCGGGCCGCAGAGGTTCCAAAGGGCCATCCGCAGAGCAGCAAGCATTCCCAATGGGAAATGGAGCCGAGGAAAGGAGTCACACAGCAACCTTTACTCTTCAGCTACGTGCGCCAGTTTAGAGTAATTATGGAGAAGCCACCGGTTGTATTATAAATGTAATGACATTAGCGAGACTGTCATTTCGTTTGTAGCAACAGTTGTGAAATTAATTTTTTTTCTCCTTCATTAAGGAGAGCCTGATTTGCATGATTGAAATGTCAGCCCAGATAAATGCAGGCGCCGCAGAATGAATCGTCGAGCAAAAAATGCCACCTGCCAAGCCCGAAGAATAGGACAAGTAAACAAGAGGCGAGGAGGGGTGCGAGGCGGGATCCAGCTCCCAGCGGGGCTACCTCCGCTGCCGCCCTCGGGAGCCGCAGCGAGTGCCAAGGCGAGCACAGTCCTGATGCACTTTCTCAAGCAGCAGATTCTCAAATGCTTGAGATTCTTGCTYTTGCCAGGCCCATCCATCTTGCAAAGGGGCAACTACAGCCTAATAACGGCTCCATTCTGGTTTAGAGRGCAACAAACTAAAGCAACCCCCTTAAAAGTTTGCCAATATAGGCAATCCAAAGCATTCCTTTGCTTCCGTTTGGAATACTGAAACCCCAGCAGCTCCTAGTGCCCATTCTGCCCTTCTGCTATTAACGCGCCGGTYGACACGTCCGGAGCGGCACCATCTCCCCCATCGCTTGGCTGGAGCTATTTGACTYTCTCTGTGACAAATCAACAATATTTCTATTTACTCCCCAACTCCATTCAAGGACTTGCCAGAGCAGATGCGTGCAAACAAAAACTGTGGCCCTGTATGAAGTCTCACGATCTGAGGCTGTCTCATAATGATCTGTAAAGTGCTCGATGCCAAGTAGCAAAATCGAGAAGGGACGAAGGGAGGAGCACGAAGCTGTTTTCCTTTCCGTGCAGAGCAAGAAAGGGAAGCTGGAAAAGCATTAACAAGAATAAATTATAGCTGCTTTAAAAAGGTCCTCATCTTACGAGAGGATTTTTGGTGATGACTAAGGCCTGAAAAGAATATGAAGACACAAAAAGATATTTATCTTACACAGAGAGATATTTTTTTAAAGCATATAGGGTCTCTTTTTTTTTCCTCTATTTTGTTATAATACATTTCAAAATTTGGATATTTATCCATTTTAGAATATGCAATAAAGCAAGCTACTTTGACATTTCCTGCAAAACTCCACAGGYAGATGTTGGGAGACATTCAAAATGCTGGATTTTCACCACAATGAAATTTTTCTTTTGATTGGCTGTTTTCTTTTATTTGCATCATTTTTAAATTTTACAACTCGAAAGGGAAAGTCATCTAGGAAAACAGAGCATTCCCCTCAGAAAAGGTAAAAATGAAAAATGAAACACTTTGGCCTCAAGGCAGTGCTGTGTCCTAGTCCAGTGTGTTTCAGTGAAAGCCAATAGCCAATAGTTAGTCAGCACTTTCTTAAAAAAAAGGCACATTTCTTAATTTTTCTCCTGCARAAAGAAAATCTTTTGTATAATCTGGACAGAAGACTTTCATCCATACTAGTCTATATCGTGGTTACCTTGAAAGAGAATATGCTCCAAAGGTATTTTAGTACAGAGTAGTACAGAGGTTGTTTATTTCCATGACTCTAGTGAAAAATGCTACGGATTTCTCTAAAAGAAGCTGATCTCAGTAAAATACAAACATTTCCACCCAAAGTCATCTGAGCCAGACGTTTTCTTATGATTTCAAAAGCAAACTGGCTATTTTTGCAGCAGCTCGGAGAGAGAGGGCAGTTTCAGTTCCTGAATGTTGATCTCAGTGTACCAATTTTATCAAGGGATGCACTTCAGACCAGGGGCACGAGGCACCACGGAGGGTAAAGCACAGAGGCGAGGCAGGAGGCTCTGAGCAGGGCACGCACATCACAACACACAGCCCAGATTTACCCGCGGGTGTTTTGGTGTGGGACACATTTCCAGACTCTCCCACGGCTCCTGTCGAGGCCGGAGAGCTGTGARTCCTTTTGGATTAGAGCGATGTGATAGGGAGGCAAGGAGGCAGGAGAGGCTGGTCTGAGTGTTGCCCCTGATCTAGAGGTGGCTGCAGCTGGGGGCACTGCCAGGCTCAGAGGTTGAGGGGTCTCCTGGCTTCCCTGCTCCAGTCGTGGGCTCAAAGGTTCCCAGAATTGTTTCCCTGTTGGAAAATATYCCCCCAATACAGAAGGAGCCCTGGCTACTGCCAAAGCTGCATGAAAAACTTGYAGAGAGAGTGACAGATGAGAATAAAAAGCAGAAGCAGCAGCTGCCCTGTTGGCCCAGGAGCTCGCTGAATCTGTGGGGATACACAGCACCATCCTGCATTAAACCACTGGTAGAACAAGGTGTCCTTAAAAACACTGTCTGCATCCAGGAGCAACGTGTTGGGCTTGAAAGGATGCGGGGGAAGAGGAGAATGCCACTCGCACCGCATGCAGGACGCTGCGGGGTGCTGAGCAAGAGCCGCGCCGTGGGAAGTGAAGGGTTTCCCCGGCCGTGCGGCACCGCACTGCGAGCTGCAGCCCATTTCAAGGTCAGCCCCAACGCGTGATTTCCAAGATAATGGACGGGCTCCCATGGGCTTCGGTAGGCTTTTATGAACCTCAAAGAAGAGTCAACAAAAAACACAAAGCAGTTGTAAACCCAGAAGATTAGCACAGCTTTATGCAGGGCCTTTATCCTGCGTGACTTCTGCTGCTATTCTTGCTTTCCGTGAGCGCTGGGCAGACAAGGGTCAGCTTTTATAAACGCGGCTCCCATTGACTTGTTGCTTAGGAGCTTTATAGATAAAACATGGASCCAGTTCAGCAGACTTTTGGGACACAGAGAGTCTTTCTTGTGATTTCAAGAAGCCTTTGGAGGGGACGTTGTGCTCAGGTAGGTGTAGTAGAGGCAAAGCAAGATAAGAAAGCGCATCAAAGGGTGTATGGAAAGGGAGAAAATGGTGATTCTTTTTTGCCAAACTTCTGGGATTTTTACATTGAAATGCATCAGCCTGATATTTCCCTTGGGCTCAGAGCTCTAAAACACCAAACAAGAARAGTTTGCCCCCATTTTCATCAGCACCTGCAATATTATGGCTTTGAGCTCTGTCTGTATTTCTGTCTGCTTCAAGCACTGCTGCAGGAATGGCTGCTGCCGCTGTGGGAGCCCAACTTGAGGGACAGGCACCCAACAGGCTTTGGGACAAGGAGCAGCTTCCTTCTCCTGCAGGAAATAAAAGGACCTAGGTGAGCATTTAGGGTATTACACCTAGTATTGCTGGACATCGGCTCGGGGCCTCTGGAAGAGCCTACCCTTGACCTACCAGGACAAGCTTCTCTCAGCAAAATCCAATTGCAAAACTGAGCATAGAGTGCAATAAAAATTCCCCAGTCTGAGGAGCTTGCTGCTCCCWTTCCTTTGGGATTTCCCTGCAGAATTTGATTCCTGGCCCTTTACTGCAGCCTSGACTCTCGYGGGYGGAGGGCCCTGCCATTGATAACATTCGAACGCTCGTATGAACGTCCTATRGTTTTCCTTGGCATCCCAGATAAYGGGAGTGCCCGCTGGAGATGGAGACGGGAGCTCATCCTTCCCTTGGACGTTCAAAATGGGCTGCTGAGAGCAGCAGACTCGTCTGCAGCACCTCCCACCACGACAGYTCTCGCTGGCACCAGGTCCTGCTGGCACGGACGTCCCCAGCCCACACAGAGCCCTGGGGTCTGTAAGAAGAACCACTGGCTGCTTCTGCTTTAAGTGTTATTTCGAGCAGAGTGCTTCAAGATACGGGTTTTGATGCCGTCTTCTACTGCTGTCATACAAAGAGGCAGGGAAGCTGGCAAATCCTTATTACTTATTGGCTTTCAGCTAGGTTCAAATCAATTTGTATTACAGTGCACTGAACGTATATTTAATTCTTGCATTCTTCCTGACACCAGGGGAATTTTTTATTATTATTACCACGGCTTTTATGCTAAAAAGCTTTGCGACAGCTRTGCAAAGGATGTAAGATGATCTGAAAGAAAGGAATAGCAAAAAAATTAAAAATACCCAGCAGAGGGTTGATCTGAAGGATACAAGACAAGATTCAGGAGAAGGATGCAACTAAAACCCTCCTAATCCTCAGGGTCTTGCCCCTGCCAGCCCTGGCTCTCCAGGAGGCTGGGCCCAAGCTCTGGGTTCAATTGCAAAGGCCAGTTGAAATTAGCAGAAGTTTATGAATCAGGAGCGACCTCCCTTCCAGATGCACCTCTGTGGCCTCTGCTTCCTTRAGGCCCTTCTTTTATCCGCAAGCCCTGCGCCTCTGGCTTCCCACCAAGAGCCTTCTCTGCATTTCAGACTGAGAACTTTCCACTCATTGCTCTTTTTCCTCCACTAAACAAAGGCACATGAGCACAGTCTCTAAATCTAGTTATGTTTAGGGAAAAAAAAAAAGAAAAAAGGAAAAAAAGGAACAATATAAAAGCTTTCCTTGACCTTGTTACATAGTTGGCTCAATGTCTAATTGCTAAATGTTGYGCATGTTTCCCTAATGGCAGCACAAATGAGAAGAAAAGCCACTGGCTTCTGAAGACTGGCACAGCTATCTACTATCTGCAGAAATTCAGCTGGGCCTTCAGCAGATAATAATGGCACAAAACACCTTTTTTATTRTTATTTCCTTTCCTACCTTTTATCTTCTCCTCTCAGAACAAGTGCTTCCATCAGTCTGCCAGAGGAACTGTCTTCCTGGGACCCTGCTATTGTGAAACTAACTAATTTCTTCTGTGTATTAGTGGTAAAAGTCAACATCATCTAGAAACTAGACCAAGAAACTGTCTCTGGCTCCACAAATGATCCTCCTGCTATTTCAAGTAGAAAAGTACTTGCAACATTGAGTTACTATATGCTCACTACAGATGCAGGCTGTATCGATAATTTGGGTAAAATCTCTTGATTTTGGACTCTTCAAAAGCAAGGGCAGTAATGCAAGGACATCTGCTGCATGGCCCTTGTCTCAGTGCTGTGAGATACAAGACGAAGGGACTCTTTAAAGAAATKACTTTTTACTTATGCATTTTAAGGGTGATCATGTAGCACAGAGCATCCCTAGCCAAGTAGCAGAGCTCACTCATATTAGCAGTATCACACCAGGGGTATCTGCTTTCCAAGTGACTTGCTTTCCTTTTTAATTTATGCCTCTAATTTGCTATCTAAATGAAAGCCTCTCCCAGGAGTATTTGGTTTCTACAGTCAAAGGCCATTATTTGGGGACACTTGTTTCCAAAATAAGCAGCTAAATCAAGCCAATGCTATTTTAATTATGTGAATTTGCATTACACACCCTCTATTTCCTTCGTGCCCTTTTCCAGACTGAGGCATCCAGTCGTGACGGGGTATATGCTCTTCCCCTATATCCTCATATATATATTTCCTGATTTGGAAACCTGTGGTAAGTGTACGTGCTCTTGAGAACTGTTCCCTTGCCCACGTGCTACGGACTAGGTCCTATCCTCAGAACCAGGACTTATTACAAGGTAATCAKAGCTGGTTACAGAGCAATTAACAGAAGGAAAAAAAAAGCAAAGCTCTTAATAAGTGTTGATGGTGCTCAAGAGAAGCTCCTGCTTTCCAGCCGTCGTATGAGATGGAACTTAAAYGAAGAGAAATCAGAAGCTCCAACTGCTGTTCCAAACTCTGGGCAGACTCCTGGACTAAACCTGCACACAGGGGCTGATCTGTGGTCCAGGCTGGCTCATTGGGTGAGATAAATGGAACCAGAGGTAAATGGAGTCATCATGAGGCCTCGCTACTATCAAGGCACTTTGTAACACGTCACTAATCTATTCTCATGAAGATCTGGTGAATTTGGGACATCTGATTAGCTCAATTGATTGACGTAGACACAAAGYGTTCTCATCCAGAACAACATTTGCTCTGCAGCTCTGTCTGCCTGCAGGTTCTGCTTCCTTGAGAGCCTGCGCCAGCATCACTGCAACAGGCTGCAGTGCCTGACCTGGAGATCTGCTCAGGGGTCCTTGGCACTGAAACCAGTAGGAGAAAGACAGTATTTGTAGTGGGCTGGAATAGAGAGGAATCTGCATCCTCAGAGATATCTGAAGTTTGACTGTGTAAGGCCTSTCTTGGGCCACCTGATCTGAGCTTTGAGGGGAAGGTTGGACCAGAGACCTACAGAGGTGCCTTCAAGTCTCAGTCATCCTGTAATTCRGGCAGTGCATCCGGCCAGTGGATCTGAGACAGAAGATATAGAGGGGCAGGCAGAAATATGGGCAGCTGGAGAAACTTAGGGACAAGTTTATAGTTATTTAGACGTTCAGCTTCAATGGAATTGAAGTGACTTGCTCTAGGTCATGAAAAAGAAGACATTGACAAAACTGGGMCTGAAACCTGGACTTCCTCCACTCTACATGTTCACTGTACAAGCATCTTTCCTTTCCCTTGACAAGAGCAAATTCATAAAAAGAGGCATTGGATTTAAGTTGCACTGCAGTTAAACAAATACAGTACACTTAGCTGGAAACCAGCCCTTTCCAAGCCCTCGCCCCTTGTGACTTTCACTAGGGAACCACACATGTATATTCTATACAAAGAATATGCTTTTGTACATGTCCAGGACACATGGCAGATTCATCGCTACTCACTGACCTACTTAGTCAATAATACACAAAGGAATTCTGGTCTGAATTTGGCAGCTCTGCACTGCCTCCTTGTCCAGCTCTGATCCAACACGTCACGAGGCAGGAGAAGGCAAGACCAGCTGCACACAGGTGCCCCTTCTCCACATCCATCGCAGGAGGATTTGTCCCGGTTCGAAGCCAGAACTCCGGTGTGTTACAGGGAAAAGCAAAGGAGCAGCTCAAAGCCACCCAATAACTCATTGCAGCAAGTGATCGAGGAGCGGAGGCTCCTCTGCCAGAGGAGCAGAAGCACTGGGGCAGGACTGGAAGCCAACAGAGGAGCTGTGGGGAGAGGCTGGCACAGGGAGCCGCATTGCAAACGATATCACCAGAGCTTTCAGACCTTCCTCAGCTCGAGGAAGGTTAAATCGCTCCCACAGGCTACAAGCACATGGAGGGTTTTCTGAAATCTCAGCAGTGTCACCGAGAGGAAGCTCCAGCAGCCCCCACAATGCCAGTACTCCAGTACTAGTCCTGATGGAATACGGTTACATAAAAAAGTGGTAGGATCCCAGTCCGCCCAGACTAAAGTCTTCTATTCGATYAATATGTTTTACTGGATAATTCTAGAAAAAAAAAATGCAGGATTGAAAGTTGTAGGATATAAATGAAGTCAAGAGAACAATTTAGACTAATGTGGCCAAACTTAGCCTRTGTATCTGTTGGCTGAAATGAACAGTATGTCTCTACAGATACTCTAGGAATTTGAGTAGGAGGGAAAAAAAAATCTTCCAAAAAGGGCTAGAGAAGGTGAGAATTACTTTGAGGAGCCCAGCCACTATGCCAGATGCAGGGAGAGCAGAACGACACCACGAGTGGAGCCGCTGCTCCCACGGGGCACCGCACATCCCGCAAGTTCTGCTCTAATTACTCGAGGCTGGCACCTCACAGCCGGAATCCCGGGAAACGCGGGCAAAGCTTCTTGATTTATTGACATGCTGCAGGAAAGGGCAAAGAGCCAAGCGATGGAAAGCGACGGCCAAGACGCTAAGGCCCGGCAGGATCCGGGCAGGGTGCGTACGTGCCGAGCAGAGCCGCCATCCCAAGCGCTGGCAGCAGAGCTTACTGATCCGGCCCCGGCAGGGCACCCGGCACGAGGGACACCCCAGGGAGCGGCGCAGCTCCGCGGCRCTGCCGTGCTGCTGCTGCACGTAGCTCGGGTGGCTGACGGGATGGTTTGAGCCCCTCTGTGCCCTTTTAGCTGCCTGCTGCTGGATTTTCTTAAATAGGTGGGCTAAGAAAATGCAGCCTCYTCAGTCTGTTCCCCACGGAATGAAAAAGCGATCTCTAAAATCCTGGCTCCGAACAGTCTTTGCAATGAAGCAAACAGTCACARCTTTGCTAGAGAGGGAGTCAAAATCCTGCAGGCAAGGGCTTCTTGGCAGTGCTGCAGTGCAGGGTTTCGTCTGACTGGTCTGTACACTGTSGCACAAGCTACGGCCGAACTAAAATGTGTTTGGTTTTGCTTTTTCAGTACGTGACACCCCAAGCGCAGTCATTCGGTGTCGATGCCCACACACTGATATCCTGCTCTCAGCACTGCTGCCGTCCCGTTTTCTAAGTCATTTTTCACCCCAGGTGAACGGAGCTGGGACGGCGCCTCCCTTAGGGTGAACCTGCCTCTCTGCACAAAATCCCACGGCTCGAGCCGCTCTCAAGCCGTGTCAGCGTGAGGAGGCACTGGGGGCTTTGCCCCAAAAGTCATGTTTCCCTTCCAAAGATCCGCTCCTCTGTGTTTTCCATTTCTCCTCAGCTCTTGCATAACTTGTTTTCTCTAAAGCTGGCTAGGGAGTTTTCCCTGCAGATTAACTCTTTCTACCTCCTGACCRAAYGCATAAGCTGTAGAWTTATGATCTGAAATCACTCCGAATKCAAAGGCACTTCCATGCTGTTTTGATGGCTTTGCTGTAACGAGCTCCAACGAACCACCTAGGAGMYTTTCTTTAGTAATTTCCCTACCCTAACAAGTAGAGCACGATAAATACAACCCTCGCAAGCACAGAGGCCAGTGACAAACCCCTGGCCCTACACCAGCTCCCAGCAGCAACAGCGCCCAGCGTCCGCGTAATGGAAAGACGCCGTGTCAACGACTCCTGGAGTTTGCACTGGTAAACGGAGTAAGCAAACGGAGTCAGTRTGCCAGGGCGAGCAGAAAGGCCCGCGTCGCACGGGAGCTCTGCAGCGCCCCTGGAACACGCGCCCGCCTTTCGCCCGCTGCCCCGTTCGGGGGAAGATTGAGCAACGCAGCCGACGACTGAAGCCGTGCCAGGGACTCGGCTCCGGTCCCGCAGGACTCGGATACAGCCCTTCCAAAAGGGTTATTCCATCAGGGCCGTTTCCTCGTCGCTGATCAGGTGCTGCGAGGGGGCCCTTCCGAGCCCGGCAGCCCCAGGGCTGGTGGCCCCGGGCTGTGCGCGGGAGCCCCGTGCCCGATGCCCACGCTGAGGAAGGGAAAAACATCCCTTGCACACAGGGAGGACGTGAGCCCTAATTAGATGTTTTCAAGGAGCGCGCTGACCCTCCGATGAATTGTGCCGGGGAAATGAGGAGTATTATCATATGGGTAATGAGGTCTCGCAAGACACGGGTGCCTTTGTTCAAGGAAAGAGCCTCTCTGAGCTGCAGYCAGGTTACACACGAAGTTTATTAGAGAAAAGTGAGCCTTGCTCCTCTCTGTGTAGCTGAGAATATATCGCTTTATATTCGGAGGATTTATCTGCAATGTACGGCGTTCCTTGGAGTCCTTACCGTTAGGGAAAGCCTTAGGAATAASGCCTTAATGCCTAGTTTTGTTATGAAAATGAACTTTAGCTATCTTATGAATTGTTTATCTTAAGGTTGCACAATCGTTTTGATTATAAAAGTCTAGTGTTATTCAAAAGACTGAAGAATCTCAAGTGACTAGATGAATATTGAAAAGATATGAGGGACCTTYTGCTTTTCAGATTCAGTTCCACTCTTGTGCCCCTTTCTTATACRAAGAAGAAAGAAGAATGTAATTGTATTGGAAGCTATTATGGTGGTACAGAAGAAGCAATTATTATATGTATACAAAAAGATCATTAGAATATTTCCATGTGTAACCACCGATCACGCCAGGACTGTATTATCACACTGCACTTCCATCACGTTCCCCACAAGAAACTTAGTTACCAGTTAACACCAGCAATAGCATGAGGAAATGGAAGCAGAGGAGCATTTCYCATCCCTTCTTGAAAGGAGACTGACATGAAAAACAGGGCTCCAGAAAGAACCTGAAACTGCRGGAAGCGTCAGCCGGTTATCGGAGTGAGAGGGATAAAAGCTACACGGAGGTCAGAGCCGCAGAGCAAYGCAGGCTGTTACGGGGCACAGATGGAAAAACGCTGCATTCTTTCCTTTTGAAGTGTTAAGCGGCAGAGGCAGAACAGCTTGATAATTGCTAACAGGCAGATTACTGCACAAGAAACTAAAGGCAGTTATGAAACAGGCACGCAGCCGTATTGCAGGGCCCTTGAGGTTGCACCTTCATTAATCAAAGACAAATCAGAATTACGATAGCACCGAAGCTCTCAAGGCAGCTTCACCTGTAAGGGAAGACCTTGCAGCAAAGCGGTTCCCTCTCTGTTGTTTATCTCTGGCTGTTTTGCAATTGCAGCCTTAATGATAAAGCACAAGGCCTTTCTCAGCTCTTCCAAGCGATGCAATCACCGCAGTGAGAAGATAAACAGGAGGTCGCTTTTGAACYAGCATCTTGGCAGAGTTCAGCAGGTATCTGCTGTATTTTGTGTGTGTGTATATAAATAAATGCAGGRGAGCTTCAGTTCTCTGGCCCTACAATATCTAYACCAGGTGGAGGGAAAGCTTTCTGCTAGTGCTTCCTTTTTATTTATTTATTTTCTRGAAGAAATCAAMTAATAGSGGGGAAGAGRTAAGTCAGCCCGATGCCCCTGTGAAGCTGAAAGCAGCTTTTTAGCCTTTTCATCTGTTTTGGGGCAGGCAATGGGATAACTTTCCTGGTGAGTTTTATACGTGTAACTTGGAGGTTAAAAGTTCTGGATCCTGCTCATGGTTTCCAATCTTCATCTGTGGGAAAGAGTTCGGATCCCTGTGCAAGAGTTCGGATCTACTGCCAGCCCCTGTGCAATTGCTCACCGGGAACCTCTTCTTGTAGGCAGAGGCAGTAACTCGGGCCTGGATTATCCACAGAGGTGAAATCCCATGGAATCCACAGCAAAACCCCCTTGGCAGAGCGCTGGGCACGGCTCTGTTACCGCCAGTACTTTAATACTCAGTCAGAAAAGATCAGAGCTGTGTGACGGGATCGACTCCACAGTAACACACGTGTSAGTGGAGACCTGGGCCTTACGCTGGAGCCTCCGTGTCCTTTCTGACWTCCCTACAGCGACAATGGTGAGAGCAGCCTGTGTTTTCTTATGCGGTGAAAAAGGGTGTTTCCCTTTGCCAGTAGTGACTGCCAATACTTAAGCAGGCAAATATTGGGTAATCCCTATGACTGTACTGATGTTCTGGCACTTCTGTGTTTGGAAAACTGACAAGTCAGAGTCTGAGCAGAGGAATTTTCCAAAAAAAAAGCAACTTACTGACAAATTACTTTTGATAATAAACTATATAAAATCAGGAGCTCAACAGGTGAGGAGATGAGAGCATTTCTCTCACAACATCTTCCAACCTTCTATGCAGTGTCATTTTAAAAGCAGGAAACTTCCTTCATTCCTGGGRAACATTTTTACCACCTTCTGCATCTCAAGAAAGACACGTTTGCTGCTACTCATCATTTTTCCCTTTCCCTGATTTTCTGCCTTCTCATAAACAATTTCCCTTCCCGTATTTCATATCTTCATGTAATCCTCACCTGGCAAATTCTTGATTAAATGTTTTTTGATCTTTATTACGGGACACTCTGGGAAGCCCATTGCTGAYGCTCCTGATCTGATGTGTTTGCTTGCCCCGTTCAGAGATGATGCACAACTCAAGATCTAGGTAGCCACTATTTGACAGCACAAATGGACCAAGAGCATGCTTTGCCCTCCAGAATGTTGTCCCAGCTTCTAGCCATGAGTGGTTTATGGACTTTATGAGCAGAGATGCTCATATTTCTAACGTTTTGCTTCTACTATTTGTTCAAACCCTTTTTCAGTCCYTGCAAACAACATCCTGCCATAGGCTGCAGGTTTAAGAATGTGTGGTAGAAAACTAAAACTGTAATTATTTTTTACTATTACATAAGTGGAGTTTCATYATCTAAAGCTATTTCACGCCTAAGGAAAAGAACAGGTTACGCTTCATTATGTTCAGATTTCCAAGAAATGTATAGGCTCTGCAGGTGTGGATGCTGGTGGTTCAGTAGACTTCTTCTTTCCCTGTGAGTCATAAAACCCACTGCTTTAGCACGAGGATATTGCTGAAGGTATCAGCCTTAACACTGAATAAATACCCAAAGCATTCCACACTTTGAGACTTCGAAAAATAACTAATCAGCGTGGGCACGGTTCTGCTTTCCTCAAGTTACTGCCCGTCCTGCATGACTTAATTAATTAATTAACGATCTTAATCCTCACTGCTTGTCCCCAGCTGACACCCACGCTCGCTRTTTGCTCTTTGCTGATCGCCCTGCTTCAGCCGTGAGGGAGCTGTACAAAATCACACTCGGAGACGAATTAGGATGTTCCCGTAGCCCTCACTCCACGCTCCATTCTGCGGCTTTGACGCTGGCTGTAATTACGGAGCTGACTGAACAAGCCAAGCTCTCCAGAAACCCATTATTAAGATCACCCGAGAACCCAGCCGAGTCTAGCTGAGCCTAGCTATTAGACGTGTTACCAACTCTGTTCTGGAAGGAAAAAAAAAGAAATAGAAACACCTAACTGGGAGGAACTCCTCCTCTTCCAGCCAGTTTCTGCTGACCGGTCACACCCTGAACTCTTCTAGCTGAGTAAGATGAACCTGCGGAGGGAAGCATGGGTTAGGTGTGATTCAGCGCCAGCCTAACGAGGTGCAAACGGAGGGCGACCTTGTTCTGTTTCTAGTCTGTTCTGCACTTCCATCCCTATATTGTGATGTAAAAMCATACCTATACGATTCCATATACATAAGCAGAGGCTGCTTTTCATTGCTTGTTTCAGGTGGTTGTGCTYAGCTTTCACTGCCCGGGAGCACTTTCAGCTCAAGGCTTCATCACTCTGGTCCTAAGGCAACTTTCCATGCAGCAAATAAACCAAGGTCACTGCATCCCGAGCCTGGTTAATCCGCAATCCAGACAAGCTGTGCGCAGATAACAGCGCTGGTCTCGGCACGGAGGTTGCAGACGAATCACTACAAACTGAGCATTCCTTTTAKGATCTTCAAGGAATTATAAAGGTTTTAATGATTATTCACGATCACTAGATTTTCTTTAGGAAAGAACAAAAAAGATACAGAGCAAAAGATAAAGGAACTTTATTGATAGAATGACTTCTTGTTTTGTGATTTAAAAGCAATGCTACTTTGGCAGGAACAGAAGCACATCCAGCACAACTTGACACACATTTAGGAGCGAACAGAGAACAATGGATTTAAACCATTGTCCCCTTTTCAGTCTTCTCAAGAGACTTAACATTTGTTGGCACTATCATAYAGACTAAATGAGAGAAAGAAATTGGAAATTAGTTTGAAACAGCTACAGCTCAGGCAAACTAAAAAAAAAWTGGTTAACAGAAGAATAAATCACTAATAGCACAGCTACAGCAGCAACTTGAGTGATAAATACTAAGGGTAGCTCTATTTTCCCTTATTCCTTAGCTACACATCTGTGTAGCAGTGACCTTAGGAAGGTGTGAGTCATGTTTGCTAGGACTGATGAAGCAGATTTTGCTCTTTTTGTCCKCTTGACCAAGACAGTGGATCTGTTGGAAAGAGCAGCTTGGGGCAGGGCAGAGCTGGTCACCTCCCGATGCGCTACCCTATAATATGGAGAAGAGGCTGGGAGAAACAAGCGGGTTTATAGTTGCTGGTAACAAATCTATGCAAAAGACTTGGACTAMGAATTTTGCAGCTCACTGCAAATTCAGGCTTTCCCCAAAGCCTGGATTAATGAACTAGGGAGCTGTGGGTTAGCTCACGACGGTCCTAGACAGTTCACCGAGTTTAGCTTCCCCCTGGGTGGGAAATAAGGCTTTGCAGCACTTCTGCTAAACACCATTACCTCTAGTTCAGGTTCAGATTGTTTTTCTAATGCTTGATTGAAGCAGGAGACCTTCGCACKGAACCATTTCTTCAGGGCAAAAAGTCAATTATCCCATCACCATGCTGAAATATTCTCTGCTCTCCCTGCACTGCTAACAGCCTTTTATTTTTATGCTGAAAAGCAGCCTTTTAAAAAGACTGAATAAACTTGTTTGATGGCCAGGATTACATCAAGTTATGCTTTTAATGGTTGCTCAGCTGTTTTGCATCTGTTACCAACGAATGTGTTGTTGCAAAAGCAATGCCACACTCCACTGCTTGAGAGAGCCCAAGTTGAGCTGTATTTGCAAAATCACCCTCTCCTGGCCCTTAACCTCCTTTTTTCCCCCACGAAAGACACTCGTGGACAATTTTTTTTACAACTTTAACATGAAAAAGCAGCAGCTGTTATCTCTATGGAAAATCCAGATAGATTATGCAGAGGGTAACATTAAAAATATGCCGTTATTTCTTACAATGTTTATTGTACTGTTATCTMAAACATCAGTGGAATTATTAGCTATCTATAAGTTTTATTGCCRGTCTGCTCTGAGACATTCGTAGCAGTTATTTTAACTCTTTACAGAAATCACGTATTTTTCATTTAACTGAATTTTTCATGAATGAATCCTTCGGAAGAACGCTTTTTTTTATCYCCCATTGAGATGGTTTGGTGAAGAGTATTTCTTAACATCAAAGCGAAATGTTAATGACCTCCCTCTGCAAATTAAATTGTGGACTTTAACCACAGGCTTAAAAATTGTGCAAAAGTATAAAATTAACTTTTTCACTTGTGGAAAACGGTCATTGGACGGTTAGTCATTTCTGACTGGCCGCCAATAGACATATCAGATGTTTCTTTTCCCCTGTAAAGGAAAAAGACTCAGTTCTAGCAGATCCAGGTAGGCAAGTAGAGGCAGAAAGGGCCTCACAGGAGCTTCTCTRCCACTTGGCAAAGTTTTTGGTAATATCCCAGGCAACAGGACAAATTCTGCTTGAGCCAGCCTTGAAGTCAATAAAAAACATATATMATTTTGGTTAGAAAGATGTGGTCAAATCTTTTGGCAAAACCAGTTTAAAGCATTTGGAAGCTCAGTGCTGGTGGCACTCTGGAAGGAGAGTGGGAAGGGCCACGTGCTACCCCCACACACACGACCACCATGAACAAAGGCAGCGTCCAGAGAAAAGGCAGGCTTGAAGGAGGACYTTATTCCCATGGGTATTCCCATGAGGATTATGTGCTGTTGTGCTATTACTACAGCCTCTTTGCATAGAAGAAGCAGGGAAAAACACGTTGAAGAAATAGGATTAGTAGCAGAATTCTAACGTGTAAATTGCAAGGAAGAATTGTAAGCTATATACATTTATTTACTATATTTATAARTTTAGTAAGTTAATATCAAGTGGGGGAAGGGAAGTAGTACCATTTTAAGCCAGTTTTCTTAAAGAAAAAAGATTAATTCAACACGCTGCCATGTCTGAAAACTGCCACCCTACATATCCTAACACTCGAACACCTTTAAAACCTGACCATTTTTAATGGGATTTTACAGCTGAAATCATTAAGCTGTACACAAGGTCACAAAGCTCTGAGTATGGCCRGGGAACTTCCACTTCATTTTCAGGATGAAAGTAGAAAGGAAAAAGAGAGAATCTTACGTGTGTTTTATGGTTTCTAGTTGTGCTTCAGTGAGGGAAATATACATTCCGCAGGGATGGGAAGCAGGTTGGGGAAGAGCTGTGGCTGGGATCCAACACATGAACCTGTTTACTTTTATCAGGATCCCATCCCCATCCTGTTCCACGGGATGAGCACAGCCTGGGGGCTGGCAGGAGCAATAGCTTGCAATAGAGGCAGGCTTGGCCAGCCTCTCAATACCAATCAGATACTGGTGCAAGCTCCAGTACGTGCATACTATAATGCAGACAAAAAGCTAGGAAGAAGGGCTAGGAGGAGGGGAAGTGGGAGAGTAGATGGCTGCACTGYGATGACAAACAGCTTAAAACCAAGCAGGGAAGTTTTACTCACTCTGTGTCATACTTTGCACCAGCATTAGTCTCTACGACCCCTGTGAACCCGCTAATAGCGTGAGAGTATCACAGTTTGCCCCAGTGAGGTGGAAGCTAAATTGCTCCTATTTGTGTGTTAAAGGGAAGAACAAGCAGCTGAACCTTGAAGAAACAGGGAATAAGAATTAGCCGCAAAGATTTCTAAGAAAAAAAAGAAGCATAAAGGTTTTTATCAAGGCATAAAGTACATTTTATTCTGTCCCCACAAAGCACATGTGAAGCAAGGGAACCTGAAGACTACAAAGTCCAGCTACCCAGAAGCTGAGCTCTGGTTGACACTATGGTCCAGATGCAGAGCTCAATCTCACTTCTCCTGTCACATCCACTTGAATTAACCTCTCTATCAACAGAGGCTCAATGACCTATCACCAGCCTCTTCAGTCATAAACCCTAATTACAACCTGTTGACACGGGTGAAGATTTTAGGAGACAGCTGCTGTAGTCACCTGGAAAGGGTTTTACAATGTGTTTATCAACACATGAACACACGTTCTATCATGCACTTGCCACCTGCAGAACAGTTTCATTTGGACAACTTTATCTAACATTAATGTTCACTTTAGAAATACCTGCATCTGGGTAAATCTGATCCTCGATAGCCAAAGGCAGATAGGTAAAGATGGGTCTCATTTTTTCAAACGTAGCAGGTCCCACTGAAACCGATGGAAGTTAAGCACCTTGTAACCAGAAAATAGCGCTCCGTGTTCAACTGCAAATATATATATATAGGGCATGAGTCTTTTATAGTCAATATTCTTTATGTGGCCAGGCCATAAGCACTGCCGTTGKTTTTGCTGATGTTATTTCAGCCTTGGCACTGCCTGGCTGCCCTAGAAGGCCACYGATGGCAGCAGGAACTGGGCCTGCTCGTCTGCCATGCACAAGGTGACAAATATTTACCCTGTCGGACTGCTGGCTCCACCCAGGTCTGAACAAACAAAAACAACYGTTCCGGGCGTCGCAGGGAGGCGACATGGCACAGGGACAAAGATTCCCACGTCCAAACACAGGTCATCGTCCACCTGCAATGCAGCAAAACCCATAGATTTTTCCAATGCGAAAAAATAGAGGCAAACTCTAAACAGCTATATGAGGTCCAGTCCCCTGCTACAATGACACTAAGAGCTATACATTAATCTCTCATTATTACATCTCATTGTTACAAGTGGGTCCTTGTTTGAGTTCAAAAGAAAASGCGGCTTTGGCTTTAAGTAAATAACTTTTTCAGTAAATCTGAGCTTCAGCAGWTTCCCAGCTAACGCTCTGGGCAAARTTGTGGGCTCCCATTTGCTGCACTTTGCTGGGCAATTTGAAAATACCCCTGAGCAGCAACTCTTGCTGCCCAGGTACGGTGAATTAAGAGAACTGCTGAAGTCACAGATGTGCCAATTTTGAGGGATTTTTTGCCAGAAAAGCGGCAATGTTTATCTCACTGTGTACGGTGCAAAACGGGAGCTGCCTTTTCKTACCACAACAAGATCTTCCCGACTGCMCTGGGAGATTTGCACCGTAAATTTTTCCAGTGCCCTCTTCCAAACCAAGATGTTTTTCTGCATATGCAATTCTAGAGTATGACAGGAGAAAAAATATCTTTGGTATTTAAAGGGGAGATGAGCTCTACATATTCACACTTCTGTGGATGAGGCACTCACAGTACTGAGGCACATCCTCCAGSTTCTTTCAGGAGGTCCTATAAGACAGTTTGTAGTCGTCTTTTTTTTWAAAAAAGCAAGGTGAATTAGGCAGAACCATTCGATATGAAAAACTATGGAAGAAAGTGATAGCAACAGCTCTACAGCACTTGGCCAGAGGGCTCTGAAGTTCAAGGGACATCAAGATGTAAAGATACAGGCAGAGCTGGGATATTGAGCCTGTTCTTGGCAGCCACAGCTCTGCTATTTACAGCAACTGCTACAGAAGGGGCAGAGCAAAGAAGAGCTCATCTAATGTAGCCCAGACCCGGGGGGCTGCAGCCAGCTTCCCTGGACTGAKCCAGCCCTTCTCCTGGCACGCTGAGAGTCCCTGGGAAAGGGAGGATGTCCTAAGGTCCCTTCTTCTGTGAATCTACTCGTCTTCAGCTGAAGAGCTCCTGGCACAGGAGACATCAGTACATGTTTCCTCGGCTGTGGCACGATGAAATCTAAAGCCCCAAACGTGCTGGGAGATGTTTCCTCTGTGGTAGCCTCRTGACTGACCCTACAAACCACCTCAGGAACTCCCGAAGCTTCTTGCTTCAGCATAAACGGCACAGAGAAGTGAGAAGGTCGCTGTCATGCGGGGACAGAAAGTAAGTGCTGGAATTTTGTACAGAGCTTACCCGTAACCCTCTGGAGAAATTTCCTTGGATTCAGTAAGAAAATGACTGAGTCCCAAGTCACAGAAAGAATGACAAACCTACAAGCTCCCAAGCAGCTGCTGATGTGTTTGGAGAAACATCCCAGAGGAGCCCTCCTACTTGCTACTGCATGRGCTTCAAGAAATGTTTTCTTCTCTGTGCAAATAATGGCTTTCAAGAAAAAAAAGTATATAAAACATAAGGTTCCTTCTGTTTTAGCTATTGTGCATTTGTTATTTATTTCACCCATGCTTCAGATTCTCATGGCTTAGATTGCTACTATAAAAACTGGCTGTGCCTTCATATGATGACCGATTACTCATTTATTCTGGGATTATTCGTTTCAAAGAAATCCATCCTTATACTTCTCTGCTTTTATGGAAACACTGTTTCTAATGAATATTTTTAAGGGTCTAGGAGGAAGTAGTATATACGAATGTATAAACACAATTACAACAACTTTTAACAACATCTGGACAGAACCATCTGCATCACTGAGTAACACTGCTCATGCCGCCTCATAAAAACACTGAGGTCATCACAGACCTCCTACTTTTTTCAACAATGACATAACCARCAAATAGTCATTTTTCATAATGCGGTTTCAGGCCTAATCACCAGCTTGAATATCAAGTACAAACGTGGTGAACACACCACTCAAATAAATAAACATTGAGATCGACTGTGATGAATAAAGCTGCCCTTGTGTCGAGACAGAGGTTCAGTGACAGTGAGTCAGTGCCCACAGCTGGATGTGGGAGGGTGATTAGCTAATTACATGATAGTCAATTATCGTGGAATCATAGCCGGTCACACTGAAGATAGCTGGCAAAGCTGAGAATTTAGCCTGGCAAAGCGTTAGTGGTGTCAAAAGATTTCCAGAGCTATTGTACCTAAGTTGGCAACAGGTATCAAACAATGGATGCCACTAAATCCCTTTATGGGGAAGCAGATTAAGGTTTAGCTTGTGCCCAGCAGGGCTCCATTTCTTCTATCAATAGGAGAAAGTCTTAAGGTGAATAAAATTCCAGAAAGTCTCCAGTGAAGCAGAGGGAAAGCGGCTTTAGGGATAACATGGGTCCCATTCAGGAGCAGAGAAAACTGGTTATTTCTTGGATTCTCCATAAGTGTCTTCTGGGTTTGTATCAGCAATTTTTTTTTTTTTTTTTTTAGGATCTAGTGTAAATAGGGAGGAAAAATAACACGTCTAAGTATCCCACCCACTTCTTAAGCTCCCTGCTTAAGAGATCCATTAAATAATCTGTGGAGACACYACCGTTGTCAGGTTTCAAAATGCCACAGTTTAGGGCAAAAAGCATGAAAGAATAGGTGAAATAATTTATTTATGAGCAATGCTGAGAACTTAGAGAAATCTGCTGTCTTTGCTACTGAATGAGACAAAAATAACCRTCATTAATCTTACAAGGACACATGAGCACTTCTTCCCAGAAATAACTGCAACGTGTAAAATATCACGCATTAATCACAGCATACAGAGACCTACCCCTTTAGAGTGAAATGCAAAGCATTCTGACTTTTAAAGCAACAAAATAAAAAAGAGACATTTTATTTTATGCATGCATGCATGCTTTATTTTATGCATTAAGCATCATAAAATAAAAAAAAAAAAAGGCCAATTTCTCAAGGAGTAGAGATTCATTTGGCTTCCAGTGGTTTTAGTGAAGCTACAGCCAGTTATTCCATCTCAGAAGTTGGTCTCTGCTGTCTGATATAAGCCTGGAAGAAAGCAGGGCACTACCACATGCTACTACAAACATGAAATAAAGAACTCTAATAAGCAATAAAAAGATGCTGTGAGAAAGAGCAAAGGAAACATACCCATAAGGAAAAGAAAATACATGATAAAAAATGCTTAATAATTCGTTTCAGGGAAGGAAGGGAGCAGACACAGCAYGAGGGAATGTGAACTCTGCCCAGACAGGGAAAATAAGACTCAAGGAAAAAAATTTTAATACAGAAATACATCTTTTCAAATAAAGTARAGATGTAGCACAAAGAAGGATGAATTATATTTGTTTTCCAGAAGCAAACCCCCTGAAAAAAGATTCTCTCTCAGATGTGCAGTCCTGTTGATAAATCTTAGAGTGATTCAACGTGAAGGAAAATTGCCCAGGGAACAAGTTCGAGCCCTTATTTAGAGTCGCCTAAAGTACTGCTTAGTAGTGCGGGGACACAGATAAAACRCCCATGTCGACTCAGGCCTTGTACACAGTTGCCATGAAGAGAAATGTTATCTTCACACGTAGTTTCCTGGAAGAAATCAAAAGTGTCTGCAGAGGAGCTCACAAAATGCTGGTTTCCCCCAAATACTGTTTTCTCTATTAACTTAATCAGAGTCAATGCGAGTCCACTGGATAAGAACAAGAAAAGGAGGAAAGGGAAATGAGTGTTTTAACATAAAGTGATGAATGGTTTAATGTAAAGTGCATGGCTGCGTTGCAACGTGAGCAGCTCACGGGACTAAGAGACGAAATTATCTGCATAGACGTAAGGAYGTTTGCTGAAGCAGGAAGGAGGAAAAGGTAAATTCTCCCAAGATGAAAAACAGCAACTCTATTAACTGGCACCACAGCATTTTATTGTCCTGATACAGAGCTAGAACCATGGTTGTTCCGTGATGCTGAGACAAAGCCAGAGCAGCGGGATTTACTCAGAGGAGAGCTCTTGAGCCAACTCYTTGGCCAACATTACAACAGGTCTATAGAAAAATAAAGGACAAACGGGGGGCATTTTTGAAAAGACAGGCTGCAAGTTTCTGCTAGTGATATTTTAGTTTACRTTAAGGGAGAAAGGAAAAAATAAAMTTAACTGTAAATGTACTTTAAAAACAAACTGAATATGTACTTAATATACCCAAAATTCAAATTATCAGGAATTCTGAATTAACTAAAGATGTGACAAGGYCAATTCAGCACAGACACATAGACCAGGCTTAAAAATCTTCCAGAGAACGTAATTTTAGCACATCAAGCTAAAACCAGAAGCTTGCAAAAGACAAGTGTGGGTAACCCAATCCTGGATGAATTTCACTCTTCATATAGAGCGGGCCCAACTGTTTCTTTGTATTTTATTGACTTTTGTTACGTTTAAAGCATCAATGAAATCCAACAGAGCCGAACTTGGATCATCATGCTACCCCTCACGGTGAAGGCCAGCCAGTGAAGGAAGATGCTTAAACCCTTGGTGCTTTCTTGGGAAACCAACTGGTCTCACATTCCCTATACATTATAGTGTTTCTCTTGTGAGGGCAAAAATCAAACAAACGCAGTTACTCTTACTGCAACAAAACACTTCTGCGACGTGTTCTGGAAAACTGGTATCTTCAAAACAAAACCAAGCAGCTGGGTCCCACTATCAGAGAGCTTTGGAGGCTGCACTTTGATATTCACCTATTGCACAAGCCCTGTCGCCTCCACCTCACGAAGTTTCCAGAGGCCCATCGGGTTCAGTGGGGCATCGCGGTGCATTCCAGCGCCGCTCCAAGTCCAGGCACACAGTGACCCACATTCCAGCAGTGACACAAACCGCGGGGGGCACCAGAGTGCGGGACAGCAGCTCAGACCCGTCTGCAGGAGCTGGATTTGGTGCYGGTCTGTACCCGGGCACGACAGGAACGCTGACCACCTGCCCTCCGGGGGCAGCCTCCACTTTAGCTCTCCCTTCGAGCARCAGGCAGCACCCTAGGGAACACCCTCGGCGGCCACTAGGCCGAACTGGGCCGAGCAGGCGCCCTCTCTCCTCACGGCGCCCCCGCTACAAGTGGCCGTTGGCGGTGACCGTTGACGCGGCGCGCGCGCCACCGCCGCG
>PTEX01000057.1:695950-711941 GCA_003342815.1 Eudromia elegans | reverse complement strand
GGCGCGTGACGTGACGGGCCCGCCAGGCCCGCGGGCTTATAACGCTAAGCCCGGCCCAGCACGGCCGGAGCGGCCGCGGCGCAGCCCCGAGGTGAGGCGGGAGCGGGGGGTCCGGCGCCGCGGGGAGGGCGGGGGGCCAGTTTAGAGCTCCGCGTTGGGAAACGGGGCGGCCCCGCTGGGCGCCRCAGCCCCCGGGCACAAGCAGGGGCGGCCGGGGCGCTTCGCGGAGCTCCCGCTTCTGCGGTGGCCCCGCCGCAGCAGGCCCCGTCGCTCAGCGCAGGCCCCGGCCGCCCCTCTTGGTGGTTCCGTGGGTGGTGCGTGTCGCGCGGGGCTGCCCTGGGCTCGGGGYYGYTTCGCGTGGCTTTGGGGTTATGTCGTGCTGTTTTGGGGCCGTTTCGCGTGGCTTTGGGGTTATGTCGTGCTGTTTTGGGGACGTTTCGTGAGGCTTTGGGTCTTACCCCTCTCTCCGCCCGCACGTGTGTCCAGGAGCCCGGCGGCGCCGATGCCCAGGCTGGAGACCCGCACGTGGAGCTGCTCCAGGGCTGCCTGCGGCAGGCACAAAGTCCCCCTGGGGGACTCGGCCGCGGGGCTGCCCGCCAAGGTGGGCGACATGCTGAGCTCCTCCTCGGCGCGGGGCCCCGGCCCCTCCGCCGCCCCCGCCGCCGGCGGCAGCACCTTGAACGTGCGGCAGCACCTGCTGCAGCGGAGCCTCGTCCTCTTCGTGGTGGGCGCCTTCATGGCCCTCGTGCTGAACCTGCTGCAGGTGCAGCGCAACGTGACGCTCTTCCCCGAGGAGGTCATGGCCACGCTCTTCTCCTCGGCCTGGTGGGTGCCCCCGTGCTGCGGCACGGCCGCAGGTGAGTTCCCCCCCAACGCGTGCCCGYGCCGCGGTCCCGTTGGGAGGGTCGCTTCGGTCGCGGGCGCTGTCCGGGAGCGGGGCCGCGTTGCCGCTTCCTGGGAGGGTTTGTTGTTGTTTTGGAGCCTGGGGCGCGCTCCGTGTGGCCGCGGGGCCCCGGGGAGGAGCAGCAGGAGCCCCCCCGGCCGGCGGCGCGCGGGGGCCGCCGTGAGGCCCCGGGTGTCGCGCGTCGCGTCCCCGTGTCCCCCCCGCGCCCCTCCGTGTCCCCCTCCGCCGCCGCGTGGCCCCGCCCCCGCGCTCCCATTGGCTCCCGCTGCAACTGGTGAGTCCCGCCGCCTCTCGCCATTGGCTGGCGGCTCCAACAGGCCACGCGCCGAAAACAAGGAAGTGGCGCGCGGGGCCCGCCCCTCCCGCGCGCCGCGTTACCGCAGGGTGGAAACGCTGCTGGGCAGCGTGGAAACGGCGGCGGAAAACGGAGCCCAAACGCCGTCACGGGYGAGGCCTAACCCGGGCTGCAGGGGCTGCTTGACAGCTAAGGAGCCAAGTTCGTAAAACTTGTTCATCCCGCACATGAGCAGTGAAGGAATATTCCTCATCTTGCTGCAATTAAGCTTTTGTAATGTGTGTCCTTATGTGTGTCTATAGCGTGCTATCCRTGTGTAACAAACGTTATTCAGGAGGTGAAATAGTGTGTGTTGAGCTTGAAGTCACATCTCCTAACCTTGCATCATAACTGTGTTCTGAAAGTTAATACTGAATGTTGTTTTAAAAGTCTTTTTATTCCTAATAATTCCCCCACACTTTTTAAACCATTAACTTAATCTGTTCCACAGTAGCACGATAGACTCTTTATTACTTAAGAGCYTTTGTCAAACACTTATCTGCCCAACTAAAACTTAGCAATATTGATCGTTGTGCAGTGGCTAATATGAATATTCCTGATTTATTCCAGCCGTTGTTGGCCTGCTGTATCCCTGCATCGACAGCCACCTTGGAGAACCACACAAGTTCAAGAGGGAGTGGGCCAGCGTGATGCGATGCATAGCAGTGTTCGTTGGCATTAATCATGCAAGTGCTGTATCCTTGAACTCATTTATGTTGTTGGCCAGCGTGCTTAGTGTCTTGTAGTGCAACACAGTCCCCTCCATCCCCATTTTGGAGGCAGGATAAGGATGTTGCTACTGGCAGGAGTGCAACACAACTGTTGCATTGCATTGTCAGCTTTGCAGGAGCCTGAGAGCAGCACAGGCCACTTAATAATTAGACTTCTGGGGATGGGGAGCAGCAGACAGGCTATAATATCTGAAACAGTGGAGTTTAAGAGTAATTTCTGCTTAGATGCAGACAGTGTATGGATGAAAATACCATATGTATTTACTTTGGAGATGCACTAGGCTGTTCCAGAAGAGTTCTCTTTTTGAGTTGAACTGTAATGTTTTGAGCTGAAAACCGAAAGCAGCAGGTACGCTAGGTTAGCTGGAACAAAAATCCATTTAAATTGAATACATCAATGTATAGAGTACAGTGACCTTTGAGTACTCAGTATGAGAGGAATTGATGCTTCACACTGATGAGTCCAAATGAAGTCAGCAAGAGCAGTGATTTCTTAGCAGGCCTGAAAAACTGACCATGAGTATATTGTATTTAGAGATGCAAAATCCTGATCACTTTCAAGTGAGATTCTCTCTTCAAATCTGCAGATTTAAAAGGATTGCCCTTAACATCTTTCCCCAGAAACTAGACTTTGCAAACAACGTCCAGCTGTCCTTGACTCTAGCAGCCTTGTCACTGGGCCTTTGGTGGACGTTTGATCGCTCAAGAAGTGGTCTGGGACTTGGAATTACAATAGCCTTTGTAGCAACTCTGATAACCCAGTTTCTTGTATATAATGGTGTTTATCAGTAAGTTACCTTTTTAAAATAATATTTCAACTTTTTAACTTAGCAAAAGTAGACATGCATGTGATAGTTATGAATGGCRTGTTCTTTTAAAAAGGTGTTTTGCTAATTCTACGGTTGTTTTATATGGTCAAAATGAGAACTGAGGTGGAGGGTGGGGGGAAGAAGGCAAGGAAACAGTTTTGGACCTAGTGTGAAAAAATAACACCTCAAAGTTTAARCTTTTTCTGATTTGGTACCCTATTAACTGCCCCTCAGGAGGCTTTCTGACTTTTGCTGGAAATTACCTTTTATCCAACAGTAACTGATTTGTTTTGGTCTCTCTGTTACTGTTTTTTTCCAGCCTGAGGAGAGAATTCTGTAACATCTTGTTAGCAGCGTGTAAAGTGATAGTAACTTGTCTCTAACATGTTTCCTTTTTTATTAGGTATACATCCCCAGATTTTCTTTACATCCGTTCTTGGCTTCCATGTATATTTTTCTCAGGAGGTGTGACAGTAGGAAACATAGGACGCCAACTGGCTATGGTAATTATTGTATAGTTAGCATTTCCTTTTAACCATCCAAATACCTTCCATTGTTGTTAGTCCAGGAGCAAATTATGCCTTTGAGGCTATGACTCATTGAAATGACTGAGATTCATAGAAATCTTCCCAAGAGTTGACACACAAGCTTGCAGTCTATGTTGCCAGTAGAGTAGAGATTGCTTTCATAATTAGTGTTTGACTAATTTTTTTTTTGTATATAGCTTATATAGGCTGTTGCTGGAAAAAGATTGGAATGAATCTATCGCATCTAGTCAGAATTTTAGTCACTGCTTCTCCCACAGGTTGACTTAATATCTGATATAGGTAAGAAGGGAAGGGAGAGAGGAGTTTGCTGTAATCATTCAGTAAGACATTCTTGTCTATGTGARTGGAAATGCATTTACTTAGCACTGAATTCTGCTGCTCTGAAAGGAAATAGTCTTTCTGTTCAGCCAACATGTATTTAAAATAAGACCCGTGTAATATAAATGACTGTCTCATCTGCTAGGTTCCCAAGTAATTATTTCTTTACAGTGCACTCTTAACAGTAAACCTTGCTGGTGTCTTGTACATAAACCTAAACCCTGCTTGTCAAGTGCATTCTAATGCTGATGGATGGTAGTGATTACCACTGTATTGATTTAACTACTSTCTGCTTTGCTGCGTATTTCACTTATCCTAGGAAACATTTGCCAAGTTTTTCATCTCTCTAGAAATGAGGTACCTTCAATTTTTGAGAAAAGGGTGTAGACTTGAAATTACTGAAGTATTAGTCTCTTCAATGCTGTGCAGTAAGGAGGAAAGTTGCTTTTTGAGACAACTACAAACACATAAAAAGATAATCCAGCTGTTTTACCTGGAACAGGCTTTTTTTCTAGCCCTCATAGCCCTCCACTTGATTACTAATGTACTTCTAATTCAGACTATTAGGACTTGACCTTATGTGGGCTGACAGGCTTGCAGAAAAGAGCCGTATTGCTTGACCACCAACGTAAAAATAAYGTTATTTTTCCATTGGTAGTACAAAAGTACCACAAGATGTTGAAGAAAATATTTCCTATTTATTAAAAAACAACACCCAAATGCAGTGGAAAAGGAGGTGTATATATAAGGTTTTTCTTGTAAGAATTCTTAACTGTTGGCTTGATACCAAGTTAGAGTTTTCTTGGGACCATGGTCCCAAACCTTAACCTTGATCAATTTTGGTTTTCCTTGAGATACTTTAAAATACATACTCACTGTTCCTCCAAATTTGAGTGATTAAACTGTGTTTTCCCTCCCCCTCCACCACATGATTAAATGTTTGATAGGGTGGGGGGAGTAGAATTTGGGGCTTTTTTTCTTTTTACTTTTAAAAAGCTAAATTTTCTTTTCCTCTATATTATTCTGTTTTGTTTAAGTGGAAAATCTAATCCCTGCTTTCTGAAGTGGAGTCTTGTAATAAGGCTGTCAGTTACATGCTTTGGTTCTGTATTTCATATTGGTATATTCAGCACTTAGAGATGCTCTACTTTCTGTCTTAGAAGGTCAAATTAGGAAGCCTTAAAGAAGAAAAGGCTAACTTTTTTAAATCTATAAGTATATGTTTTTGTAAATAAGTATATATTATAAATATATTTCTATAGAATAAATTTATATGTATATATGGGTGATTTGTTTGTTTTTCGCCAACTGGAATCTCAGATGAATGTAGTTAAAATCAGAGCAGCTCCTGCCTCCAGGTTTCCTGACAACTTTGGCATCTTCCTTCCAAAGGAAGGAGGCTAGCAAGGCAAAAGTCCTRTATTTTGGTTATCTATAAATATCTTTTCATGTATTTTTACATGAAAAAAATAATCCCACCTAATCTGGAAGCAGTTTAAGAAGCACAAACCTTTCAYAGGAACATACGTATAGTGTTTATGAAGCATTCAGTTTGGGGAATTAGAAGAATTTTTTTTATTAGTAGTTTGTTTTAAAGGGTAGAATTGAGAGAGAAAAATATAAAACTACAAAATCATTCCTCTTTAGAGATCACCCAGAAGTATCAATTCACTTTATCATCCTTTGTGAAGGTAGCAAGAAGGTGCAATATTGCAGCTTTAAAATAAGCTGTAATGAAATGATATTTTTAGTAACTTTCCCTGCACTTGTTGAACTGTTCAGTTACATTTGACAGTTGCAAATCAAACAGTATTTTTCAAGGCATGTATAGAGTATGYTGCACCTGTAGAAAATATTCTAGTGGAATGAAAATGCCTTGATTCTCTGTCTGCCCCATTTAGCTCTTGCATTTAGGGAAGRCTATAAAAAGGCAAAAATAATGCCCATTAGGTACTGTGCATTTTCTTACTAAGAAAGCAGCTGAGATATGGAAGGAAAGTAAGAAAGTCATTTTTAGAAAAAGGGGCAGTGTAGTYGGTAGTGCATTTATCAAATGTTTTGACTGACATGGCAAAGCAACGTAGTTGCTTTTGTCTGATTATGAAGCATCATTTGCAATAAATCAAATATTCTGGGTCATATTGAGGCTAATTCACTATTTATTGAAAGCATTGGATAACGTATCGACTTGTCACGTGATACTAAACTATGGTTTTTTTTCTTTCCTCTTCAGGGTATTCCAGAGAAACCACACAATGACTAAATCTTTGGAGAARAGGGCATGATGCCAGTGTGAAAACAACATTAAGAAGATGTTTCTGTTTTAAACTGAAGATTATTTAGAAAAAATAATCTCTTTATGGGCTCACTGCACAAATGACTTGTGAAAAAAATTAATCCACTCTTAGAATAGCCAAGTGAAATTAACTGCTTATCTTGRAATCTTACCCTGATTTACTGCATAAGCGTTTTGGTTTGGCTGTTCTCTGGAAGAATTTAACACCAAGTTACATACAGCTGTTCAGGCTAAGTGGCAGTTTTCCAAGTATTAGACTCCRATGTAAGTTATTGAAGCAGCTGCCATATTTTAAAGCCTTGGAACTAAAATTTAATTACAAGCTCTTGTATCAGTGCCCAAAGGAAGTAGATTGATGGTGCTTAACAATGATGAAGTATGGTTTAATAGGAATAGTATTTATCCAAATCTTTTAAAAATAGGGTTATTTAAAAATAAGAGTGATCAAAATAGATTAAAGGCATTGAATTAATGCTTTAAAAAGTCTTATGAAGGAATCATGCCCTTACTTGTAATGCTGCATTGAGTTTCTGTCTTCAGTGGGAGAGGGGGTTGGAGGGAGGAATTTTTTTCCATTTTTTTTTTTCTTAAGTCGCTGAGTTTGGAATTTCCAAGTTGCTTCAGTACAATAGGTAAATACCTGACAATCTCACTCTAAAGCAAACRTTACCTCAATCTCGCTCTAAAGCAAACTTCACCTATCAGGAAACTCTCGACTTGAAACTTCTTTGCTTCTGAAGTTTGCAGTAAGATTTAAAGGACCAAATTCTGTCCCCAGCTCAGTAAGAAACTTAAGTATATGTGAGTATTTCTGCTTGGTTAGACCCACGCRTCAGGATTTTGCTGATGGGTCATAGATGTATTAAATGTCTGTTGTCTTGAGGGTGAGAGGAAGAGAGAGAGAAAATACTGCAGATGCTCACAGGCATTGAGGATGTGCCTCCAACTCCATAAGTCAAAAAGATTTGCAAATTCCTCCTGAAGGTGTTCTCTGATCTCACTTCTGCTTGAGTCAGGGTTTTGATCATAAACAGAGCTAGACCTAAAATGTGATTTTTTTTTTTTTTTTTTAATTAAAGTGTATGTGAATGATAGAAATAGTGAACAACTTGTTCGCTCAGCTTCTGGAAGAGATCACTATTTGTTTTTTCACAACCCTATAGGACTTGCAATCTGTGATTGCCTTGTAAAAAGAAGAGTGCTTATGTCACTGCATTAAACATTTGGTGTTTCTTAATACTTAGTTCTGGTGAGCACAATTCACTTGATAGCTTAGACCACCACAGACCTAAGTAGCAAGTATTAGGTCTTAAAATTGAAGTGCAATGTACAGTAAATCTGAGCCTTATATTCTCTTMAATATTTGTTGTTTCTTATGAGAGATTAAAGAGAAAAGGGTTCTGAGTTCATTTCAATGCTGCATGGAATCAAATGGAGCAATAATTTATTTAACTAGGAAAGCTAGTTTTGTTGTATTTGAACCCAGATTTTTAGATATTCTGATTTTTGTGGTTATGGTGTACTTGTGAACTTTTATGGATATGCCTTTGTATTATGCATTTTTTTCTTCATTTCCAATCTTACATGGCTTCAGATATAGTTAGAGGCATCTGTTAAAAACTGACCCATCAAAGGAAGCTGTTAAGACACRGTGACAGTGTTCTGGCTATATTTAGTCTTTGGATGGAATGCAATAACTGCAGATATGTGTGTGTATATATATTGTTTAGCACAAAATCTAAATTAAAAAGCAGACTCCTATTCTCTATTTGGTGTAAATTAAGAGTAATTTAACTAATTAAAGATCCTTCCTCGATGTTTAAAACATAATCACATTTTGCAGGACTACATGGAGAGAGTAGATCCTCAGGTCAGGGCAGGACCAGCTCGRCCATTGTGAGAACTGTGCCACTCGGTGGGGAAACAGTTTTGTAACCATCRGTTGCAAAGCTGTATAACACCAGATGGAAGTAAGGATAACAATGATCTCTACATATGTTTGATAGATATTAAAAATTTATTTGTAAAGACTGAAACTGGATCTGTATGTGTTGCAAATAATACAGCCAAAAATGTAATTCAGAAGTTCATTTTTTGCCAATACTTGTAAGTATATGAACCAAAGTGATACTGGTCTGGAAGAGATGGGAGGGGAGTGAAGAAAATTTGCACTATTCTGAATTTGAACACTTTAAATTCTCATTCTTACTGGTAAGTTTTCAGTGGTGTGTTTGGTTTTACACTTTTTTTTTACTATTAAAGTTTTAAGACCAAGTAATATTTGCCTTGGATTCTCTGTATTCACATTATGCAGGAATCTTCCTTGAAAGGGACAGTTGTTATGGTTGCATAACTAATATTCAGTCATGCATACTCAGCAGTTTAAAAAAGTCCAAACTGAACTCGGGGAGATGAGCTTTTAGAAGGGATTTCCAGCTTGGATTGTAGAGTTTAAGGAAAGTAACCTTAGTATTTYGCCAAGAGCATGGGTAAGTGTAGCTGCTGTTACATGACTCAAGTTTACATGGAGAATGCTATTCTCTTCCAAGATGTGGAAACTCATAATTGAGAACAAAATATKCAGGCCAGGGCAAACACAGAGCTTCCTATTGCAGCTTGGTTAATTGCAGWTGGATAATGAAGCATCTGGAAGTGTTCAGACAATAAGGGGGAGCAAGCACAAGCTGAGAAGGCTAAGCAGTTGCACATTCTCCGATTTAGGAAAGATAATGTCTTGCAAATACAGCCAAAAAACAGTTTCAGTTTTACTGCATTTTAAGTGCTTATTTCAGACAGCTCCTAGAGGCTGTTACATTTGTAGTAGAATCAGTGGAGTGGCTTTGGTCGACTTCATTCGTTTGGTGCAGCCTGTTGGCTTAGTTCAAGCAGCCATCATCGAGACAGTCTGAACTGTTACAGTTCCAGTCCAGGGTGACCCGAGCCCTCAGAGTGCTTTGCTKTCCCTCAAGGACTTCCCAGGGTTTATAAAAAATAGTAAAAATACGAAAAAAAGGTTTGAGGATACAGCCTGGAGAACTGGGACCTCTTGCTGATAGTCTGGTTCTGAYGCAGTGACATGTACAAAGTTTCTAAAGAAGGACAAGTGGAAAAAAGTCCCTTTTTGGRAGGCGTGATCGGAGCTGTGAATGAGTGTGCAGGAACTGTGCAGTAGGTCATCCACCCTTTGGCTTTAAGCATGGGGATTTGCAGGTGCTAAATTAGCCACAGGAGGGCCCATAAACTGCTCTCCGAAGGCGGCAGGAACATATTGAGATGAATAATGAAATTAAGTCTCGGTTGCCTTTCATCAGCGTAGCTCAAATTCATGAGAACAAAGCACTCCACSTTGGGCTAGGTGAGCGAAATAGACCTCTGGGTGAGAGAGCATTAAGGGCTGAGTCTGGTAAGAACTTGGAAGGTGGGTGATCCTCAGTCCTTCCAGCTTAAAATGCCAGCAAAGTTTCCTTAAATAGACTCTGAAATAGACACCTCTCTGGGTAACAGAGGTGTGAGTTTGCTGTTAATGAGTATACTGAGTATATTAATGAGTATGCTGCTTGTCCTATGCCTCCCCCCTGCCCTTTTCTCTGCGTTTGAGTCCTTATTTTGCTGCCCAAAGTTTTCAATGGACTTCATGGGTTACACATAGGAATTCTGGTTAGATGGGGATGAAGACAGTGTTTTTTATTGCATATCTTGGAGCTAAGAAAGTCTGAGAATTTTAATGCTGCTACGGGTCTGATCTCTTTATCTTTCAGAAACAATATTCAAAGGATGTAGAACACTTTCCATATATAATCAGTGTAGTTATTTAGGCATTGCTGTGCCAAACTCACACAGGGTCAGAGCTCACACAAGTTCTACCTAGTCTGTTTTTCTTGCCTTCCTCCTGCTGCCAATAGTTCTGTCTATCACCGTAAACCACGTCTGCTTTGTTTCAGGGTGCTCGTATTTGTTCCTTAGCTGGCACTCTGCTGGCCTGTTTCCTCCCGTGATGGAAATGCCGCCTCCCCGCTCAGTGGAGGGATGAGGCACAGCGGCCTCATCCTCGCCTGGCACCAGGGCTGCTCACGGAGCTCCCGCTCTGGGAGGGTGCAGGGAACAGCCTCGGCTCTCGCTCCTCCCGGGAAGGCRCCTGACTCGAGCTCCTCTCTTACCCTGCAGAGTGGGAAGATCTCGGTGCTGTTGGCTGGGATCCCATGGAAGCGCTTTGGTTCTCCAAGGCGGAGAGGCTGAAGGCTGGAAGRGGCGCAAGGTGGTTTTCCTAACACCGTGTTTGCTGATCTTAGCCCTCGAAATGGGGCTGAGGTCTAACGCTTCAGTGGGTCTCGTCACAGTGCAAAAGTGAAAGATAAAGTGCTTCACAGGTCACGTTTATTTGCTAGCCCTGAATACTCCTAGTCCTGATAATAAAATTTTGAAGGCTGGGTTAGTTCCAGTAGTATCTAGCTGRACCACCTTGGTTTAAATATCAAGTCTAGGGCAAGGGCTATGCATTTTTGTTACTCGTACCCGGACACAGGGACAGTTCATCCTCTTTAGGGTGTCCTGGTGTCTCTGCAGCAGAACTAAGACATAAGCTGGCCTCAGAGGGGAGTTCAGAAATCCCCCCTGCCCTTTGCACCGTTGCACTGGGGGGAAGCAGACGAGGCCTGGCCCTTGCCTTGGGGCTCGATGTTACCTGTTGTGCAGCACACACGGTCCAGGGCAGCCGCCCAAACGTGGCATTAGCAGAGGGCCTCCCTGAGCATGCTCTGTTCTTAAGTATTTTTTCTTGATGTGCTGAAGTTCTCAGACACTGCACTCATTAAATCCTCATCCCAGAAATCGTTTATGCACATGGGACGTACAATAGGTCCACAATTGTGTGAAGCTGCGTGGGACTGGACCCTGAACATCCCACAGCTCCAGTGGGAGTCGAGTAAGACTGAAGGAGAGCAAAAGAGCCACTTAATAAGCAGCAGAGTTATCAACTTCAGTGGAAGATGGTAGTGGTGTCTAACAGGTACGTGGGTACCTGTTGGTTTTACTGATRATTTTACTCAGGTCCTTATCAGTTCTTTCCACTCAAAGAGAGCGCTTGTTGGCTTGACCAAGGCAGATCCTGAGGTCCGTGCTTGGTTTTCACTTCTGTAAGGGCTTGCAGAGCTGCTGGGGTGAGATTCCTATCACAGTGTGAATGAGTCTGCTGAGTAGCTTGAAGAGAAAACGTGGAAATTAGTGATGGTCTGGTGGGACCCAGTTGCTAACACAGGCACCTATTCTAACCTTGGACATCTCAGGGTCCTTGAGGCAGCCTGGTGGGGCTGATAGGTATGASCCAGGAGACCCAGGGCCTCCAGGAGGGCAGCTGGAAACCACAAGGGGTGTGTGGGACGTCCCACACGGCACTAGGCTCAAGCTCTGCTCTCCTTCAGGCAACCAAGTCCTGCTCTTACCGTCCTGTAGTATCTGAGGCAAAGATGTTGATGAGAGTTTGAGCTGAGAAGCATCAAGGCTTCAGCACTCCACAGATACTAGAAGATCATGAAGCCAGCTATGTTGTGCAAGAAGAGGAAACCCAGTGCTCGGCATGTTGCCCAACATCTCATCCATGGCGCAGTGCATGTCGTTGTGAAGGCACGTTTCCTTTCTAAGCATTTTTAAAGCACAGGTACTCCAACATCACCCCACTCACAGCTCGGTGACCCCAGAGGGAGCAGTTTCCTGGGAGGGTCAAGCTGGGTGAGGGGGTTTGAACGCCACGTTGTGAGGTTGATAAAACGTGCAGTCCTCCACGAGAGCCAACAAGCAGGTCTCTCCATCAGAGCTGCAGAGGGACTTAGGGAAAGAGCAGCTGCATTTGCCTGCCTTCTCCTTGGGCATGACCCACCTGCTTAATTGAAGGCASGTCCAAATGAGCCATCTGTTGACCTGGTTGAGGAATCAGGGCTTCCCATTAATTTAAGGATATTTTTACATGTTATTAAAGGCCGAGAAGGAAYGGAGAAATGGATAAAAAATGAAGGTAAGAAGCTTTGCCTTAGAGGCACAGGTAATATCTGTAACAGATGCTACACCCTATGCCTAAGCTAATTGTTAAATGAGTCACCCTGGCAAAAGAAGCATTAATAAAGGGAAGCGAAGACTGAACATCTGGAAAATAATATGAAAGGAARGAATTTTCATATTTTGGAACTCCTTGCTGGGTGGGAACTGCTTGGGGAGACAGCTCTAATTGCTTGTCTGGAAGAATGAAAAGCGAACCTATTCCCAGCCTGGAAGCGGCGCCGTCATTGCGTATTCCTTCCCACGCTCCCTGCCCAACGCCACAGCCACCCCGCGGGGACCCGGATCTGCAACGGCCAAGACGCTCCTCGCCTTCTGCGCGTCAGCTGGGCGGTGACGTGGGCCCGGAGCGCCAACGGTGCCCGCCGGCCTTCTCCAGGCTCCGATCCAAGCTCCGGAGAGATGGGTTGGAGCAGCTGCGTGCTAGACGAGATGTCAAAAACGGGTTATTTTGGGGCTGGCTCTGCCTCGGCGCTGACGGGGGTTTAACAGGCTGCAGGCTTCTAGACCACCTCCCTGCCTGGGTCCTTCTCCCTGGGAATGACCACGGGGTGGGAGCAGGGAACATCAGGTCTTTCCCTACCTGCTCTGGCTGGTCCCACGCTGTGAGTTTTCCTTAAGCGTTTGTGGCTCTCTGCGGAGAAGARGAGCCACAGGAGGGAAGATACAGAAGGACGTAGAGTTAAAGACATGGTAGAGTGCTTGCCCCTCTGGAAAACAACATGGTCAACGTACAGAAAATCCCTCCCTGCTGGGTCCCTCTCGGGTGGCTCCATGCCAGGGTGTCGGTACGTAGATGTACATACACATAGATGGTGAGGTCTGTGGTCATCAGACGCTAGAGCTGGCAGGTCACTCTTTCTAAGGCGGCCGTTCATGTCACCGTGCCTGCCCCACTGCCTTGCTCGAGGTGTCAACACGAGCACTTGGGGCTATTTTTCTGCACAACGTCCACAGCCCCTTAACAGAACTGGTCAGGATGTTGCAACCCGGAGCTTGGGACAGTCATCCCTTTGCCCATCCACAGAGCCCGGAACCAGGGAAGTGCTCGGATGGCAGCAGAGAGGGACACGCAAGGCAAGACCAGGAACAAGGGGCTGGAAGGACGGGAGCAGGAGGAAGGGGATCCTGAGGACGGGCCGCTCCGGGGAGCTCAGTGTGAGGGGCGCCCTGGGCACGCGCAGAGCCATGGCCATGACCAACGGGGCACGTGCTCCCCTACATCCGTGCGATGATCTTAAAACACAATTATGAAATTTTAAAAAACAACTTGACGTGATAATTATAGCGGCTCCTGGAGGAGCCTCCTAATTGAATTTGAGGGTGTCTCTCTCTCCTCGCAGGCGCGAGCGGGAGAGCGGCTCCGCTTCCCGCGCAGCCTTCCAGGAGCCCGGCAAAGCTCGGGAGACGCCCAACAATTCAATTATTGTTTCCCTCCGGAAAGCAGCTCGTTTTAGACACACGGCCAGCTCAATTGCAAAGGAGAGGGGGAAATTTCTCGTGTCCGAAATTATTTGACTCGTYACAAAGAACTGACTTTCCGTGAGGCCAGTGGAGTTGAAGCTGGTGGAAGGCAGGGAGGGAAGGAGGGAAAAAAGGATGGAAAAGCAGCTCCTCTCGGGCCTGCTGCTGAAGGAGGCCCYTGCTGAGCCCCCCTCGTGCATCCCCCACCGCCCTGCGAAGCTGCTGGCGTCGCAGGGGGAAGTGGGGACCGCAGACACGGTGCCCACGGGGGTGGGTTCTGTCCTTGGCCAGGGCAGTGCATGGAGGACGGGAGGGATCTCCYGGGCGCTGGGATTTGGCAGGAGTGATGCTGGGGCTGGCGGTAGTGGGACCGTCCCCTGCTCCCCTCGGCAATAAAAACCCAAGGTCTTTTTCTAAAAGGCTTCATTACATTTTTTTTTTTCCCAGATTATTTTTAAATGCTCTTTTGTGGGGAAAGATGATTTTACATAGGGGAGGTCCCTTTTCCAATTACCATTAATTAACTCATCTCTAATAGATTTTTTTTCCAGCTCTCTGTTTCCTGCTGGCCGGGCTTGCCAGGCCAGGCAGCACTCATGGGGAGGCTGCTCCACACCGGGAACTCGGCTCCGACTTCCATCCGGCTCCTCCAGCCATGGAGCCCCTGCTCCCCGACTACCCCAGCTGAAATTACCCCTGTGGGGGCAACTTTGGGGGCTGAAAGAGCCAGAGACCCTTGTGGCGAGTGCTCTTAGGGGCTGTGCATGGGCTGCACTAGTGCCAGCAGAGGAGGGTGGGCTCGAACCRGCAGCCTCGTGTCTTGCTGGGTCCCTCCTTGCTGGGGACAGCAACTGGTGGCTTCTTCACCCGCTTTGCTAGTGCCTTTTCCAGCCTTGCCCTATGAGACAGYACTCAAAAATATATTTATTTATCTATTTATAGATAAAATATGCAAATATAAAGACATTATAATATATATATCTTTTTATATATATATATAATKTGTGCATATAAACATAGACATATATGTTTTAATCGTTATATCGATCACTCTATAGGCTCTGCAAGGGMAACACGTGCTCCAGGTGCTCCTGCCAGTCTCCTGGGGTCACCCATCCCCTCCACCCCAAAATCCCTTCTCCCCTTCACCCCAKCCCAGAGCATCGGAAGCCGAATGAATTCCGAGGAGGCGAGGATGTTTAATTGGAAACCCAGCAACTTGTTAGATAACCGTGTTAGGAGCTGGCGAAAACAAGGGGCCCCTTGTACAACCAGCGATTATAACAGGCGTTTTATGTTGAATTATATCTAACAGGCAAGACAATAAACAAATAAATAGTCAGATGAATAAGTAAATGAAGGAAAGGCGCTCTGCGCCTCCGGGAAGGGGGGGACCCAGGGCAGCCCCGCAGCGCGGGGAGGGCAGCGGGGCCGCGCGGAGCCTCCGCGGCCGCGGCTCGGGCTCCGCCRGCTCCTCTCGGGAGCGCCTGGGTGACAAAGGCTCTTTTGTTCCCCCGCAGGACAAGTGGGTTTCACTGATTTATCTAATAGATAAACAAATATATATATATATATATTTTAAGTAGAAAAAAGGAAGGAAAAAAAAAAGGGTAAATCGAACCGCGCCGCTCTTTATAACTTTTTTTTCGTATAATTCTTTCATTTAACCCTCAAGATGTGGCAATGTTTAAACAGCAGCGTTATTGTAAAAATGCCTCGTCAACCAACCTCTCGAGGCGAGCTCCCTCCGTGCACACACACTCGTATCCCTCAAACCTGTCCATAATCAGGAAATCTAATTAAAACCTAATAGGAGGGCCGCGTTTTTGTTAATTTTTCCTGGTCGCTCGTGTGCGCCACCGCATCCAGGCTCCACTCGGCGACTTCATCCCAGCTTTTCCATGTTGGAAAAGACATATTTTACATACCGGAAAGCCGCAGCTTTCACTGCCCGCTTTCAAACACGGTGTCAGGATGAGAAGCTAATGTTGTTTTAGCAGGAAAGCAGTAATAACAGAGCATTTATGCAAGCACATTAGGGTGGCAGGAATCATGCCTGCTCGTTAAATTTTTTGAGCCAGAAAATTAAAAACAAATATTGAACTTTGCAATTTGGAGCCCCCGGGTGCTCCTGCTGTTAGAACTTTTAGCATGTGTGTGCAGTGCTTGAAACCCACCCTTCCGACTATCCAGGAGAAGTGGCTTTAGTGTAGGTTAACACAGTAATAATAATAATAATAATAATAATAATAATAATAATAATAATAATAATAATAATAATAATAGTAGTAGTAGTAGTAGTAGTAGTAGTAGTCAGGCTTGGTTGTCCCGGCAAGGGCGATGAACCCCCTGGGTAGGATGTGGCAAGAGACTCCCTGCCCAGCTGAGACCTGCTGAGACTCCATGCACCTCAGGAGGCATCGGGCGAGTGGGCGGCAGCGCCTGAGGGGCTGCGCAGGCGGGCAAAGGGCGGGAACCTGGTCATGGTGGAAGAGGAAAAGGGAATGGAAGGGAAGTGGGGGGAAAAGTGGGGGGAAAG
>PTEX01000057.1:679200-694650 GCA_003342815.1 Eudromia elegans | reverse complement strand
GCGTCCCCATCCTAGCAACCGGCTCCCTAAATTCGCTTTTTTTCCCCTCTACTTTCTTTTTTTTTTTTTCTTTCCTCCTTTGGAGGAATTGGGCAAGACTTTTCTCTGTACCTTTATTATTAAGAATATATACACGCGCRCACACACACACACAAATAGAATATATATTTATTTATTCAATATTAAAAGCAACTTCTCTCCGCGGGTGTCTCTCTTTGGCATGTCCCGTTGGTTGGGCCTGGGGGAAAGAGGCGACGGGAGCGGGGGGGCCTCTCCGGGCCACTCAGGGTCCCCCGGTGCCTCTCGGTGTCCCCTTGTCGCCGCTGTCCTTGCAGCGAGGGGACGCCAGGGGGCAAGAGGCGTTCGCAGAGGCTGCTGCCTCCATCCCGCTGGGCTTCCCGCGTTTCACGGCAGCAAAAGTCGGATTTCTGCGGAACATATAGCTATATTTTCACTAGACTCTCTACATTTCGAATCCGCCCTGCTCCTTGTCCCCGTAATCTTCCCTAATCGTGTCCCCCGGGCACAGCAGCAGCAGCAGAGCCGGGCGGGAACGCTCCTAAGAACATCACCGAGAGCAGCGCGATTTACTGAGCCGGCCACGGATGCCCCTTCCCTTGCAGACCCTCGGGCTGTTCCCGCTGCCTCTGAGCAGCAGAAGCACCAGGAAAAGCCACGTCCTGGCTCCCAGGCCCCCCGTRCTCCGGGATCCGCCGGCACTGGAGCAGCGCGGCCGGGCTGGAGGCTGCGACGGCCACGTCGGGTCCCCGAGCCACCCGAAGGGAATTTCGGGGCAGACAAAAACACAACCGGTTTCCTGACTGCTGCTTTCCTGCCCCGGTTATTTATTTTGGTAACAGCACACTAAATAAATGAAATGTCCAGTCAAGGGAGCAGCTCTTCAGATTCTTGTGAGATCTCATTTTTGTTTTATTTTATTTTATTTTATTTTATTTTATTTTATTTTATTTTATTTTATTTTATTTTATTTTATTTTATTTTATTTTATTTTATTTTATTTTATNTTTATTTTATTTTATTTTATTTTATTTTATTTTATTTTATTTTATTTTATTTTATTTTATTTTATTTTATTTTATTTTATTTTATTTTATTTTATCTTATTGCTTAAATAGCCTGCAGGGAGGACTCGTGTGCCCCCCATTCGCTTGGCCCTTAAGAATTACGCAGACAAGGAGTGTGAATGACCCAGACCCTGCAGGTGCATGTGCCATTTTCCAGGCAGGCTAGCCAGGAAGGTGAAATGTCACTTGTTCTTTCCTCTTTTCAGACCTTCTCTTTCCCCAGCCTTCCCTGCAGATGCCTGGGCATCACGGGGGGCAGCTAATGCCAGGGATTTGGGGGAGGAGACACAAAGCTGTGACGATAACGAGCTGGCAGAACACCAGGCTCACCCCACGGTGCTCCTGCCTGGCAGCTCGATCCTCCTTTATCTCGCCGTGTCACACAGAGCCCTGCATGGGCATCATTTCTCTTGGAAATGCCATGAACTTGGTGTTTTAAATCAAACCAACACTTTTTTTTCTCCTCTTTTTTTTTTCCTTTCTTTCTTTCTTTTTTCTCTTTTTTTTAGCTGCAAAACAATGGAGGTTGCAGAGGGGGCCRGGGTTGAGCCTTTCTGTGTGTTCACGGAGCGTTAAAGCTCTATCGAACCAACCGGCACGGTCGGACGCCGGGCGAACAAAAGCGACCGCTCCTCTTCCTCCATGGAGCGGAGGGGCCGTGGGCACGGACAGCCCAACCCTTCCCCTAGCACCGCTCTGCCAAGGCCTTCTCCTCCCTCCACCACAACAGAGAGGTTCAACCTGCTCCCAAGGGTTCCCTCTCCTTGAAGGAGCTCGGGGAGGGCCTGGGAAGACCCCGGTGGTGGCTGGTTCCTGCTGCTCCAACCCCATGTCCTGCKTCACTGGGGCTTGCGAAGAAGGAATGGTCCCTTCCCTCTGGGAATTTCTCCCTCTAGGAAAGGTCCTAGATGGTTTGAATTCCTCCTTGAGTTTCTCTGCAGAGCTAGTAGATATTTTCCTAAGGTCCGCTCTGATCTTTCCCCAATTCCCTAGGATTAGTTTGCTATATTTTATGCAATGGGTAACTGGACTGTCTTGTTCTTCTAGTGCCATAAACCACCTTGGTGGCTGGGAACATTGGACAGGCACCAATGGAAGAGGTGGCTAGAAATGGTCAGATGTCAGGGTTTTTCTGGGAAGCACCACGAGAGGGGGAGCAAGTGACAGGTTAAGGGACCTGGAAATAAGGGTGTCGGGATGTGGGCACCCATTCTGCTACCTTTGCCGAGTCCACAGCAAGGGCAGGGGTCACTTTTGCTGCCACCCACATCTCTCTCAGCACTAAAATGGACTCATATTRGTAAAACAAGAGATGTCCCCTCACCCTGAGTGACACTGGAGACACCTGCAGCATCTCTCCCATTTGCCTGGTGGTGTGTGGCCTGGCGGTGGTGTCCTCCAGAGACGGTCACCCACAGTGGCAGCTTGTCCTGGTCAACCCCTGCTCTCCGATGGGTTCCCACRTCCGAGCCTCGGGCACAGTTTGGTGGTGGAGGCCGTGTCGGGAGCGCTTGCATCACCGGTAGGGGAAGCTGGTGCCCAGCGGGGCCATTGAAGGAGGTTCGTGAGCTTGAGGAGATCCCAGGCAGATGYTTGAAGTCAAAGCAGCTCTGCAGTTAGTGGAGCTGCTCTGCTATCAGATTTCCAGTGAAGAGCAGGCAAAGCCCGGGCTGGACTCCCACCGGGAAAACCTTTCCTCTTCTCTCCACATCCACAGGCAACGAGTAGCTTATGTGGGTACAGCTGCCAGAGAGAAGCATCCGTCTGCAAACCAGGAGAAACACCTTCACTGTGAGCGTCCTGCCAGGGGAGTGTTTGGGGTGTTGTTTCATCATGTGCATAGAGAGCTAAGCTGCAGTTGTGCACCTGAAGGGCTGCTTGGAGAACCTGGGGTACGCAGAACGCTCTCAGCTCTAGGTGCTCCTTTGGAACCGTGACCACTGCARTGACAGGGCTGACCTGGCCTGTCARAGTGGCCGTGGGGTCTGTGCAAAGCCAAATACCTCCATTCTGAACCAGGAGCAGAAACCGGCACCAGCCACACTTGACCCATCTCCATATACGTTTCCTGAGAATGCTTCGGCAATCAAGATTTAACCCCAGAAAAACTCTCAGAAAATGAATTTTATTTACACAGATGGCAATTAAAACTAGATGCCTAGTTGGCATGAGATGACTTACCTTGCCTGAGCGCAGCAAGGACCAGATCCCAGAGCATCTCACRTGCTCTGAGGTGACCCACGGGCCCTTCCTCACCCTGGCAAAGCTCCCTCCAAGGTACCAGCATCACCCTGGACTTACACTAGCCTAGGGGAGAGGGAAATCAGGCTAACCATGGAACTGGGGCAGGAGAAAATTACATCTCATATCCRCACCCAGCCAGTGAATCTTGCAGTAGCCTAATTTTTCTAAGAAAAATGCCTTGGGCAAGGCATGTGTGGCCCAGAAAAAAAGAAAAAGTTTGATCTTCCTCTATCCTGCTTGCCTGAAACCGTCTCCTCTCCTTCTAAACCAAGTTCCCACCGGCAGCCCCCAAACTTCACGGTGGCATCACCCAAAGGAGGAGGGAGCGGAGCCGTGGGTGCTGCAGGAGGGCCCCGCCACCAGGAGCAGCACCGGGAATGGACACACGGAGCGGAGCCCTCGGAGCCGGCARCGCCTGCTTGAGCCGGAGAGCAGAGAAATTAATCGAGTGACCTCAAATCACAAATCACTGTGAGGCAATCCCAGCCTGGCAGCACGTGAGCTGCGGCTCCGGCTCCGCTCGCCGAGCAGCCAGCTCTGAGCAGCCCCGGTGCGCGCTCATCCCCGCGAGCAACGTGGGCTCCTCACAAAAGAAAAGCCCAAGTGCCACAAGCCGGGCCCGGTTAGACCTTGCCRGCCGTGGCTTGAGGCTGAAGGAGGTGAAACTGCCCCTTTCTCTGCTCAGGTGCCTCTGCGCTGCCTCACCACCCTGGGCTCCCTCCTGGGCTCATTCATGCCCATGCAAGGCTAGAAGAGCTTCAAGTCAGCCACAGGGTCTATAACAAACTGCAAAGAACCCAAAACCTGGCTTGGAAAACCTGAGTCTTAACCTTCATTCCCGCTCACAACCAAGTCATCAGGACAGGATTTCACCTGTTAAGCAGAATTACTCCCAGATCCCACCGACAAAAGGCAGCTCCAACTCCTCTCTAACAGCAGCRCTGCTTTGGTGCTGCAGAATTCAGTCCGACTGGCTGAGGATTCAACTGTTTTCATGGGAAGACCAACTGCAGATGAATCACGTGGAGCCCATGGCAGCAAGGCATATATATTTATTATAAGTGGATGAAAGGCTGCACCAAAAAGTCTCTCCCAGGTTTTTTTTTTGAAAGATAGGACCTTGTTCTTTCCTTTGGGCTGTTGAATCRTAGGGGTATGTGGCATTTCCCTTGCAGATAAGACCGTTTCTCCTCTGGGAGGGCCTCGAAGACTATTTGGATATCACATTATGTTAGACATATTTTACATTCCTTTGCCCTGCTACGAAGGAAACCATTCTTTCTTTTTCACACTTCTGCAAAATGCCTTTTTTTCTTTTCCCAGGTACCAACCAATGTATTTGATCAAACACACAGGGCTGGGTTCTTGGGTAATGCAAATAAGGGAAGCCTGCGAAGCTATGCTGATTTATTCCCCAAGAGAGCCCAATGTTTTCCTCCATCGTGAATTTCTGAATTTTCTGCAATATTTCTCCCAAACCCCATTCTTCCTTCTCTAACCCAGTACCTTTCTCCTACGGGGAGATATTTTCTGATCACTGAGTTTGTTCTCTTACCAATAGCTGGTAATGGGGTGAAACCTGCATCCCCTAGCACTGTAGCAATCATTTCCACCCCTRTTTATTTCATTTCAGTGATGCCTCTTGGGCTTCCTCTATCAAATTATGTGGACCTTGGGAGGTGGGATTCGTCCCACTTGGTTGGCTCCGGTGCCACCAGATGCCAATGACAACCCCAGCAGCACTGCAGACTTCATGCCACTGCAAAGGCCACCTAGGATGACCTCGAATTCTTCACTTAATGGGTAATTTGCTTCTCTGCAAATATGGGAGTGAGACAGGAGCCTTTAAATCACTGCTTTAGCCCTGGGAGAGCTGGGCAAAGCATAGTTAGATACCCGCTCTGCTGAAACCCTCTGCTCTTTCCCTGCCCTTAGGCATCTTCTTGCTGACCCTCCTTGAGCTGGGCTATGGGAGAAGGTCCCAGCCTTCCTGAAAGCCACATATTGAGGAGAAAACACAAAAGTAAATGATGGCTTTCCAATGTAAACAGGCAGGAATCAGCGCCGGCCACGGGAGTTGTGTGCAAGACACTCTGCTACATTAGCCCGGGCTCGGAGATGTGCTCAGCGAGAGGCACGCTTTGAAAGGAGGAAGGGCTGGATCCGGATGTTATTGCTTGTGGAAAGAAGAGCAATGGGGAGAGGATTTTACCTGTTTAGAAAGAAAAAGACCTTGACATTTCTGTATATATTGCAATGTCTTTCCAAGAAGCTGTGTTGCTGGGTGGTCTGGGTTACCTCCCTCCTTACGGCTCCATCGGCAGCAGAGGAATTGCTGAGGAACGGGTGGCTTTTTTTAAGATAATTTATTTTTTTCAAGTATTTTTGAAGTTGTGTTAAGCTGGGTGATAATTAGACAGTGATAGTGCTACTACCTAATGCTTAGGTTATCACCAGAGCCTGAGGCAGTTCTTAAAGTTTTATAACAGGCATAGAAATCAATGTGTGATATTGAAAGTGATTCTGGAAGGTGTATTTTGAGAGGAATTTTTTAATATAAAGTCTAATGATAAGAAAAAAAAAGAACTTTTTATTCTTAATTTTACTTCTAGTGGCAACTTGGGGAAAGATACAGCCTCATCAGGGAGAAGTACTACAAATCTAATGTCAGAACTTCTATGATTCATGATCCAACACAGCAATTTGAGCCAAACAAATCAGTACATTTAAGTCAACGTTCCCTTGGTTATCGTTATGTTGCAGTTTTCTTCTCCAGGAGGGCAGTAAGTAAAAACCAGGAGCAGATGCTCACCTTGGTGAAGTTACACTACCGACCCCTTGAGCATGTGGCCTTCCTAAAGAGAGTCCATCTGCCCTTGGACTTAATGATTAATTTGCACCCATCAGAAAATTCCAGTTGTACAATGGGGGGTGATATAAATCTAGGACTCTTCTTTCTAGGGCAATATCCTCAGGGGCAGCTGGGCACGGAACTGTCACCTCCATGGCAGTGTCTGTATTAGCATTATAGCCAGGTTAGGACGTTAAACATGCCCAGAACTTTATGTCACATACGACATCAAACCTACATTCGGGCAGTATATTGGACCCACCCTGCAGCCTCATCGTGTTTCAACAGAATCATCCCAAGTGAGAGCAGAGGGGTGAGAGCAGGACGTGGCCTCTCCACCCTATCGACCTCCCTTCTCTCCTAGTAGGTTTTGTTTAAGATCACTGCAGATAAATAAATAAATAGATAAAGGACTGGGKTTTTTTTTTTTCTGATTCAATGACTTTTAAAGCAGTTTATTTATCAATTGTACATCTTTTTTTTATGTGTGTGTGTGTTAAATGCTGCAGTATCCATCCACCCATCCATCCATATCGCAGAGCACTTACCCGTGATAGACAGAGCTCTGCCATGACTTTTCAGGGCTAGATAATCCAGGTGGCTCCTAGCAAAGCTGGGATCAGGCTGTTGACTCTCCAGTGTAGACCCTGAGCCTCCTTAGCTCAGGTTTCCCTGCGCCAGCTCCGTCCCGCTGCGCACGAGCGCATCCTCGCAGCCCTGTCCATCCCCGCAGATTATTGTTATGTTCCTGGTCACAAAGGTGTGGATGTCGAAGCAGCAACGTGGGCTTCGGTGCGATCATTCCGGATTTCCGCGAGCAGAGAGAAAAGCCTCCGGATCTGCAGGTGGAGCAGGCAGCAACACATCGTTCACCGGGGAGACGGAGCCTGGGTAGCAAGTGATGGAAAAACATCCCGGCCTTAGTGACAGCAGAAAAAGGGTGATTTCCAGGCAGAACAGCAGGGGTGATGTCGGTTTTGGCCCTGCTCCGAGGTGGGACACAGGCAGGCGGCTCCGGSGCGTGCTGGAGGAGCGGGAGCACCGGGACACATGGATCTCCATATCAGAGCTTGGGGAAGGTGGCAGCAAACCGGCGGATCAAAAGCCCGGCCCGGAGGCTGCTGTCAGCTTGCTCGAGCAGATAACTTCATACGGAGATCGGTGGGGTGGCCGTGGCGGGAGGCGAGCGCGAGGACACGGGAAGCTGCTCCGCAAGGCAGGGCTGCCTCCCACCCCGGCTGAGGAACGCGCCGGGTCTCGTCGGGACGGGGCTGCCCTGCCCCGAGCCTCTCCTGTGCATGAATCACCGGCCTCGCGCTGAGCTGGGCTGGTGAATGGGACRAGGGCAGGGCGAGCTGCGTTTAATTGAGGCTAATGAGCCCGTGTCATGGGGTCAGGCGCCACGTTCCCGACCGCAGGGCTTCGCGTGCCCTCCTCGGCCAGGGCTCTGCACACGGAGCTCCCACCCACCTCTCTGCCACCCCTGCACGCACACGTGCGAGTGCAGCTTGGTTTTGCAACGCTGCAGAGACCCAGGACGTAAATAAAGGCAGACGAAGGGTATCRGAAAAGCGGGAGCAGAGCCCTGGGTGTCTGCCGAGGTAACGTTAGCTGCAAGGACCCGGCTCCCAGACACAAAAAACGGCRTTTAAACGCTTCATCCTCATGCTCAATAACTCACTAAACCAAGGCTGAGAGTTTTAAACTGGCTCTTTTAGAGCGAACTTCATTGCGATTCAGGCAGACACCTCGCTTTTCCAGGCCACAGGTTTAATAAACACCACGGGCTCTGGCCTGAGCTCTGCACGGATCCCCAGTAAGCACCCGGTGACAGACTTGCCACGTTTTGTTGCTGTTGAAGCGGGGCAGAAATCCCAGTAGCTGGAGCTGATAGTTTTATCAGAGCTCCTTTCCTCGAGGGTTTTGCCGGTAACTCCTTGGCTCCGTGCCGGGGAAGGCAGGGACAAGGCAAGGCAGGACTCCGGGGGGTGGCTCGAGGACGGGTCTCTGGGAATATTGTGTTCATGGGGCTCTGTTCRTGTGATTTGGGGTAAAAGCCTCAACATTTTTAATGAAACACCATCCTGCATTATCAGGGTTTGCACTAGGGAGCCTCCCCGCTTCCCAAGGGGTGTTTTTAGGTGGAAAGTAAAGCAGCGTGCGAGGAGATGGAGGCTGCTCCTCCATGGCCCCCACGCACGGGATTGCATGGGAAAAGGGCTTGTCCCACCCGGAATCCCGCAGGCTGCTTCCACCCCCAGCATGTGCTATGATCAAGGCATCTATCAAGTGCTTATTGGTGCTATTACTATGATTTTTATTATTATTACCCTTATTACTATTGCATTGCCCTGTGCAGCCCAGACTACTGCATTTTTGGTGCCCACAGGGCCGTGTCCCTCATGCCACCGCGCTGTCTCCTCCGCAGAGCAGRGGACAGCAGGCAGGGTGGCCAGTGCCACTGGTGATGCTGAAACCACTTAACCCATGGCCAACGATGCAGGGGTTTTCTCAAGGTCACCAGCAACACCAGCCCCTTTAGCCCAGTCCCCTGTCCCCCTGGTAGCTCCTTTGGGACAATTTCCCTCCTTTTCACTAGCAATTTTTATTATTTCCCCATAATTTTACCTGTTCCTGCAGATCACCAGGCACTGGTTGCCCTGAAGCCAAGTAAATCCTGGGTCACAAACATGCAGCAGAGGAAGGTCCTCATGCCAAGACGTGTCCGTAGCCCCTTTCTGGACTCTCCTCTGCCCTATCACAGATGTTCTAGGGCTGCTTCCCCACGCTGACTCCACTAAACACGCTTAAGGGCTATGGAACTGATACCCCAGCAGAGATTATCACTGCAATTAGCTATAGATGAGAGTAGATGGAMTATTACACCAGGCTTCTCTTTCACGCTGTCATTTGGAGCATGTTTTTTCCCCCCCTCCCCACTTGCTTCTCCCAAAGCATTGGGGGACTTTTGAAAAGGGAGCATTTGCACAAAAAGCTGGGGGCAACTGCTCTTGAAAAGACATTTGTAGTTACTTAATACTCTGAAAGGGCAAAATGAAATGCTATTTAAATATATTTTCATGCTAAATTAGAATAGAGAAACTACCTCCTAATGCACTGACAATGAAATCGGAGGATGACTCACTTTACCCAGACAAATTATGCAAAAATGAGGGAGCAGCAGCTAGCGGGATACGTGGTTTCCTCAATTATTTGTGTGGTGCGTGTCTTTAAAACCCATTATTTGGAGTGATTGTATTCCTGTTTACCTGAAAACTAACTTTTAAAGTGGCCTGAGAAGGGAAGAAGGGGATTCCTTGGTGGGAAACAAGGCAGTTTTTTGCATTTAGTGGAGAAATGGGCTRGTGTGGGGCTCAGGGAGACCAAATGAAGGAGCCTGGAGGGGACCTTGGTCCTGCAAAGGGGAGCAAGAGTCTTCGGACATCATGGGCGAGGATGACTCCCCTGCTGCCCCAGGCCTTATGGGACCTGTATTTATACTAAATATATATACATATGAACACATATGCATAGGAATATAATATAATATATACATAAATATTGGGTCCCGTCCTCCCCACAAGGCTCCCCTCGGGGTGCAGCAGGAGGGAAGAGCGTCCCTCAGTAACTTTTCCTTCCCTCTTCCCATCCGTCCGGYTTTTCGTTTCCATGGAAACGCGGGTGGGAAAAATTCCTGGGGCCGGCGGCAGCCGGGGAGCGCCCGGAGCCCCCCGGGGAGCCCTCGGGACCCGGGAACTACACGCGGCAATTTGCAGGACACGGGAGTTCTGCTGCCGGGGGCTCCCGCGCCGCCTCCCCGGGGGCTCCCGCGGGGCYCCGGAGCCTCCGCTGCGCTGGGAAGGTTAAACGTGCCGGTAAAGCACGAGGGGCGCCTGGGTAGGGAGCAGGCAGCAGCGGGGCTGCCTGCGCTGCAATTCCTGCCGCAAGCACAATTCCCAGYGCTCCGGGGGAAATTCCCTCTGGGMAGGCCCGGAGCAGAGCRGCTGCAACGCGTGCACACGGGATGGGAGCTGCGGAGGGGATGCTGGACTCCGGGAGCAGCCTCCGGTGGCCTCCGAAGCTGCCCGGGCGGTGGGAGCATCCACTGGAAAGGAAGGAAGAGGAAGGAGGATTTCTACCTGTCTGCTCTGCTTTCTGTGGCTCAGCACGCTGCTGGGCCCAGGAATGGAACCTCCTGGGAGCTGTTTGGGTGTGTGGGGCTCCATCCCAGCACCTCCCCCTGACCCAAGAGGGGAAGCGATTCCGGCTCCTAAGCAAACTGCTCGGACGTAGTTGCCGTATTTTGTAGTGCTGCAGCATGACTGATCTTCAGACATAAATCCCCCCTTTCTGCACATGGTCCCACATGAAACCAGCAGCATGAGCTCAAATGGTTATTTTTCCCTTTCACAAAACTCAATACTTTGTCCTTGAGGGCTCCCGCAGCTCCAGGTTCACAGGGGAGARCTGCCCACCAGCGAGACCCTCGGCATAAAATCTATGAGGATTTCCAGCCTGGCARCAGCCAGATCACATTGTGTAGCATGGCTGAGGATGTCAGCAGTCGTGTTTGCCTGGGATATTATAGACACTGGGAAGGTTTTCCTTCAGTTTGTATTGCTGAAGGTTGAAAAAAARAAAATCAGCCTTGTGCTTAATGTGCCTTGGGGCCTTTTGGGCTCATCAGCGCAATTTTTTCCTTCTGGTTGTCATTAACCTGCCTGTAGTTGGTTTGTGATCTTGATTTAAAACCGGAGCAGTCTCCAGTGGAAATGCTGGGCTGATGTTCCCGGGAACGTGCAGACTCTCTGCTCGGCTCCCGGTAGCGTGGGGCAAGGCTGGGAATCACCTGCATGGCTTTTCCTGGAGCCCAAGCAGGCAAAAGTCTGGACTCRACTTCATGTGCAATGAAAACAGAGGGATACCTGCAGGATAAAAGGCAAYGGGTACCTTGAACCGTTGCAGTGTCTTCATCTGCAAGAGCGTTAATTGAAAGGAAATGACTCATATGCAGCGAACAGGATAAAAATAAACGCTGCTCTGGTGAACGCAGAGAGAGGAGCCCTCAGCTGGGGAGGTTTCTGTAACTCAGGAAAAGGCTTTTGGGTTTTGTCTCGCACGATTCCCAGGCCGGGGCTGCGTGGGATGTTCTGCTGGGTTACTGGGTGAGCTCCAGCGGCTTCGCAACCRGGATTGCTCCGGTTTCCCGCCGGTGTCTGTAACACCAAGGCTGTCCCTGAGGCGCTCGGGACACACACGGGAAGCGCATGGACCTCAGTGAGAGCTGCAGACCCACGGCCGCGTTTTGTCGCCCGCTTTAAACCTCATTAGCCTTTTAGTGGCCGGGTTTAGGGATGCTCCGCTTCTCCGTTTCTGGGATGCGGAGGCGGCGGGAAGCGGCTCCCTCCCTCCCTCCTTCCATCCTTCCCTTCCTCCTGGCCCTCCCAGGCCTTTTCAAAGGGGGCTCCCCCCATTCAGAGGGGATTTCTCCACGCCAGGCCGATCAGGGGGATTAAAGAGCAATTAAACGCGATAAATTATCTGCCTGAAACGTTTTTTCAAAGTGCCCACTGTGCTGGAGCAAAGTCGCTGCCGCTTCATTTCCCCCGTGAAGGGGGATCAGGGCGGCTCAAAGCCCCCGGCGACCCGCGGCCCCCGGCCCCGCCGCTCGCCCCACGCCGCGGGACCCCCCTCGCCTCCCCTCGTGCCCCCTCGCCCAGCTCCTTCAAGGCTGAACACGCTGCTGGTTTAAGACATTTTCCTGTTTTCTTGTATTTTTCCCCGCTTTGAGGCTCCCCGGGATGTTGCTCCTGATCGGATCTCCGGCCCGGCCGCTGTCCGGSGCTGCTTTCGCTCCGGCTGCTCTTCTCTGGTCCGCGGTGTCAACCCGAGCAAGGGGCTTCAATGGCCGTAATTGGGACTGTCACCGGCTGAGCGTGAGCYCGGCTGAGAGCAGCCCCCAGGGACCCTCCGGGCACCCCTGTCACCAGGGTGCCCGTGGCACAAAGGTCCTTCCCCCTCCTCTCCTGCCCATAAAACCCCGGGTTCTGCTTCGGCTCCGTCCAGCAGCACCCAGACCCGCTCAGACCCAGGGCTGGTATTTCATGGAGGCGGCTGGTTTGCTTTCCTACATCTTTTAATCCATTAATCAGATCACGAAAAAGCTCCAAAGGAAATAACTGGCCATATATAAGTACCTCGTGTTAATACACACTTGTGTCTCATGTCAGTGCAATACAGTATAAGGCAATAAACCCGTAAGCTCARGGAAATGATCCTCTCCAGTGCAGGCAGGGAGAAAGCAAGGAGAAAAAAAAAGCAGTTTCTGAGAATCTAGTTAATTGAAAATATCTATGGGAAGAAACCGAAGACAGCATTGGGCTGCCGGGGMGGTGCTGCCCATCCGCACGCAGGCTGCAGCCTTCACACCAGCATCTGAGGGACGTGGAGCTCGTGCCCACACACAGCGGGCTCGAAAGCCAAAGAGGAAGATGATCCAGCTCCTGCCCTGCTTGAGCTTGATGGGTAGCTCAAATATATATACATATATATATACTTACATATGTTTATTTGAATTAAATAAAAAGCAATTTGCTTTGGCTTCATTCTTGCCTCTTTCGTCTCTTTTGGCCGAAAAGATTCACCACCTGACTGGATTGTGACTGCAGAGGGAAACCTATGAGCAAATGTCAGCCAATATCTCCAGAAATTTCAAGAGTTCATCCACTCTGGGCAGGTCAGCAATAATCAAAGTTCAATACTTTGAAATACTAAACAGTCCCRGTGAAGTATAGATTATGAAAAATCGATATATGGCCTGAGAAAGGTCTTAAAAATATGCCCAGAGCCAGGGAAACTGATCCACTGAAGCACCCTTCAGCCCAGAGGACCCAGGAGGCACCAAAGCCTTTCCTTGGGCTTGCAAACAGCGTGGCCTCTGTTGGCCTTCAGTCGCTCCTATTCCTCTTACTTGTACAGATGTTTCAACAGGACCTGCACAGACCAGAGTCTGCTCTGTGCCGTAGGACCTGCTTCTTGCTCATCCTCCCTTCCACCAGAAGGTCTTTGCTTTCCATGGTCCCTCTTGAGCTACTCACCAGCCACCTTCACACCCAACAGCACCACAGAGGACTCTCATGAGTGAGGCCTATCTGGTTAAAAAAMTAATAATAATTAAAATTAAACGTTTATATATCTTTCTTTCTCATTTCTGCCCTTGCTTCCACATTTCTTCTCCGGTGAGTCTTTATCTTCTCCCGCACCTGAGGTGCCTGATGGTCCCTTGTTGTCCTGCAGYAGCAGGATTGGGAGCAAGTTCACTATGAGAAGAGCGTAGTGGTTTTTTAACAAAACTGGTGTTTTTGGGGGGTGGCTCTGCAACCAGATACCCATCTGACTGCAGGACTCGGGTCCTTCCATGTCTCTGCAGCATCTTTAGCTCCTGTGGGAGAAGAGCCCTGGGCTTGTGAATCAGTGGGTATCTCTACCCTTGGAGCCCAACAGCAAGCTGGAAGAAAGACTCTTCATTTCCCTCCAAAAAGACTAAAATTGTGGTTCCTCTGGTAGTTATGGGAGGCACTTCCATGCATGCTGCCCTATACATGGCTGACTATGGCATGAATATCCACAGGGGCCCTGCACGGGTCCCCAGCAGGCTTTCATACAGGAGCAGCAGTGCAGAAAGGCAGGAGTGGGGCAGGACAGACCCAGGAGCCCCCAGGAGTGGCACGAAGGGGGTGGTGGCGGCGAGTGAGCCCTAAGGCTCCTGCCTGTGATGGGCACCGGGGCAGGGCTCGGCCACAGCCATGGGGTGTCCTGCAGGTCATCCTTGCTATCCAGCATTGCATGAGCATGGCCAGGCCCCCTGCTTCCCCAGCTAATGTCCCCGTTTGGAGCATCACCAAGCAGACCATGGACAAGAGACCTGCTCCGTGCCTGGGCATGGGCAGTCCCGCTCCAAGCACACCGGCTCCCTGTGTCCCTGTCCTGGCACCCTGCTCTGCCAGAGGCCACTGCTCCTGGTGGGGAGGCCTGAGCCAACAGGTGCCTGCCCTGGTTCATCCTGTGTACAGGATGTGGAGGAGTGGGAGCATCTCCATCCCTCCTGCCGTCAATGGGATGTGGAGGAGCAGGAGCGTCTCCATCCCTCCTGCCATCAGCTTGGTCTCCCTCGGGCTCCCCGGACGGAGGGCACGGGGATCTGTTCCCGCTTGCCCAGCTGGTTGGGAGCCGACTCTGCCCTCCCACCTCGGCTCCGGGAAGTGGCTGCGTGAGGAAGGGGGCAGGAGRGCGTGCAGGGGGATGTGGCCGCCTTTGTGCGCTGTGACCCTGAGCCCCAGCGCTGCTTGTGCCGGAGCTGAGGCCGGGAGCTCCTTTGTACGGCCTGAGCGGAAGCGCCCGCGCCTGGAGCCCCTATTCAGGCAGCGCTGCGGACGGGGGCACTGCGGGGGACAGCAGGGCTGATGCCATGGCCCGCATGGCACCTCCCATTGCTGCCCACGGAAGTGCCCCACTCCTTGGAGCATCCCGTGGCAGCTGGACCGGAGCCGCGCGGGCAGCGAGYGCTGCCAGGAGCCCCTCGGCACGTTGCCCACCGGCCCCGTGAGGTCTCAGGGTGCCGCACCCATCGCCCAGCTGGAAGGTGCCCCCAGCACGGCCGGGCCCCCCGCAGCGCCCGGCAGCACCGGCCGCCTCCTCGCGCCCTCCCCACTCCCTCCTCAGGACTCCTGCCCTGCGACGGGAGGGGGAGATCGGCCCTTTAATCTCCCCCCTAACCCCCTGACCTTCCTCCCTTAAGGAGCTTTTCCCCTTCATGTCACTGCCTTTTAAAGCCTCCTTCACAAATAAAAGCAATTTCCTTTAGGAACAGTAGCTGTGACATGGGGCGCTGCGCGCTTTTTCGGGGGGGACAATGCAGGGGGAAGAAAGGGGGGCCAGCTCCCTTGGGGTGTTTGTGTTTCCCTGGGCCTGTTTGTTTAGACACTTTGCATTAGGACAGTAAACACCGGGYGAGTTAAAGGCTTTAATTAAAAAAGCCGGGGAGCTGGGCGGGGGAAAAAGAAAAAAGGAAAAGGGGAAAAAGGTCTTTCAATGGACRGAGCTACTCAGTGAAGTGGCCGCAGACGGACAAGATCAATACGTTGTAGGGATCCAGGAAGGCCACAGGACAAACATAGGGAATAGGTGACATCCAGCTCCTGGGATCAAGAGAGGAGCCCGGGGGGTGCGCAGTGCTATGGATATTGCGGGAAAAGGAAGGAAGGGAAGGGA
>PTEX01000057.1:665760-671739 GCA_003342815.1 Eudromia elegans | reverse complement strand
GCGGCCCCGCGGCGCTCGGCCCCGCCAAGAAGGGAGGCGACGGCGCCGCGCTCGACGTGGCCCTCAAGGCGCGCGGCCTCGGCGGGGACCTGTCGCTGAGCTCGGACTCGGACAGCTCGCAAGCGAGCTCCAACGCGGGCGCGCAGCCCATGCTCTGGCCCGCCTGGGTCTACTGCACGCGCTACTCGGACCGGCCCTCCTCAGGTAAGAGCCTCCCCGCGCGGAGCCTCCCCCGCGCCGCCGCCCGCAGCCTCCGCGGCCCCGCGCGGGGACGGAGGGGACGTTCCGCTGCCCCGCACAGGCCTCCGGTGCAAGCGGCCCCCGCTTGAACGCCGGCACTCGCGCCCGCCGCCCGCCCGGAGGCCTCGGAGCGGCCCCGCTCCCGGCTGCTTCTCTCAGCTCCCCCCCGGGGCAGGAGTGTAGGGCTCGGGGGGAGGATTTCCACCGCGCGGGGAAGTCCTGRGGCAGGCCCGAGTGCGGGGGGCCCGCGGGTCGGGGAAGCGCCCCGAAAGCAGAGGCGAACACACCGGGAAAGGCCGCGGTGTGAGATCGCGCCCGGGCGGAGCAGGGCCGCCCGCAGCAGATGGGCAGCCCAGGGAAGCAGAAATCCTCCGAAAACAGAGGGGAAAGAGGAAAACAATCCAAAAATCCCCTCCAAAAGCCCAACCCAACCAAACARGAGCAAAACCAAAACCCCCAACCACATCAAACCAAAACAACAACAACAACAACCCAGGCGCGCAGCAAACGCGCTCCTCGAAATTCGTGTTCTGCCTTTACAAAAGCGGGCGGGCAAGCGGGCTCCCATCCCGCCGAGCTGCGGAGCCCGGKGAGCGGCTCCAGGGCGAGTTTACGAGGAGTTGGTAACGCAGGAAGGGAAACTCTTGGGCTGGGAGGAATATTCCGCTCGGAATTGCCATTTACTCCATTGTTCTCCGGTCCGCTCCTTTGTTAATATTTAATTAACATACATGCTCACAATGGCTCAGGCCGGGCAGAGGAGTCTCCTTGTGCAGCCCGGAATGATATCGGGGTGCAAAAATTAAAAAGAAGGAGAAAAAAGCAGCCTAATTTCTCCGAACCGCCCCGCGCAGCGGCGTAAGGGCCGAGCGGAGCGCCGTGTTGCTCCCGCTCGCAGTGTAAACACACGGCCCGTTATTATCATTATTAGCTTTGTTGATGTTAATTTGCCGTGAGTAACAAGGGGAGAGTAAGGAAGAAGGTTTCTCCAAAATGAGTAAATTAATTAATAAAAGCGAAACCTTTCAAAAGGAAAAAAAAAGAATTAAAAAGGGAGAGAGAAAGAAAAGAAATAAAGAAATAATAAATGAGGTGAAATGGGCCCCGTGCCGCGGGACGCGCTGCTGCACTTGGCTGCAGCGCGGGCTGAGAAGAATCGAAAGCCCCGCTCTGTTCCTAGTTATTTATTTATTTTTGCGGCTTTTTTGTTTTTCCGCGGGCCCGGGTGGGTGTTTCGCGGGGAGGGCCGCGCGGGGAGGCACAAAGCGCCACAAAGCGCCGGGCCGGGCGGCAACGGGGAGGCGAGCGCGGGGCGGGGGGAGGCCCGCGGCGTCCCCGCGTGGCGCCGCCGCGCGTGGGCCCGTGGCGGCGGGGCGGGGGGGGGCCCGTGGGGCGGCGCGCGGTGTCGCCGCTCTCCTCTCTCGCCCGGCCCTTAGGTCCCCGCTCGCGCAAACCAAAGAAGAAGGCGGCCAGCAAGGAGGACAAGCGGCCGCGCACCGCCTTCACCGCGGAGCAGCTGCAGAGACTCAAGGCCGAGTTCCAGACCAACCGCTACCTGACGGAGCAGCGGCGCCAGAGCCTGGCCCAGGAGCTCGGCCTCAACGAGTCCCAGATCAAGATCTGGTTCCAGAACAAGCGCGCCAAGATCAAGAAGGCCACGGGCAGCAAGAACTCGCTCGCCGTGCACCTCATGGCCCAGGGGCTCTACAACCACTCGACCACGGCGAAAGACGGCAAGTCGGACAGTGAATAGGGCTGGGGGGGCTTGGGAGGGGGTATGGGGAGCGGGGAGGGGGTGCAGTCAAAGTTTATACAATGCAATAATTTAATGAAAAAAAAAAAAACCCGTGAAGAAGCAGAAGAAGAGGAAGAAGAGGAAGGGCCAGTGTACAAAGATTATACCAGCATTAATAGTGAAAATATTGTGTATTAGATATAATTCTGCAATATTCTATGTATATATAATTTACAGGTAAGGTGGTGTAAAAAAAATCCAAGATATCTGAATATAAATTTTTTTCTTTGATTTTTATTTTCCCTTTTGGTTTTGGGGGTTTGTCGTTTTATTTTCTTTTGGTTTGGTTTCTGGTTTGGTTTGGTCGTACGGAGGTTTTAGACGCTATCTTTATGTCTTTATGATTTTTTTTTAATGCTTAAGTTACATTTTTATAGACTTAAGCGCTGTTTTAATGGACATCGGACACTGTTTTTTGAAATTCAAAAAAAAAAATTAAAAACAACTTTTGCTGAAGTCCAAAGATTTTTATTGCTGCATTTCACACGACTGTGAACCGAATAAATAGTTCTCCTATTTGTTCTATGAGTTTTACCTTTTTTTCCCCCCTCCCTTTCCCTTTTCCTTCCCCCCCATTTTTTTCTTTTTTTTTTCTTTTTTTCTTTTTTTTTTTTTATTTTTGAGGGCATGTGTGTGCGTTACGGGGGGAGGTCGATTGCTGGGATAGACATGGAGGATTTACTTAAGTATATATTGTATATATATAATTTATGCATATATATATATATCATATATATATATGTGTGTGAGGGTAGGGGAGGAAAGGCCGGAGCCGCGCGCGGGAAGCGCCGGGGCCAGCGGCGCGCGGAGGAGCGGGGCGCCGAGCGGAGCCCCGAGCGGGCCCGGGCGGAGCCGGGGGCGGCCGCGGCTCCCCCCGCTCCTCCGCGGCTCCTTTGGGAAGCCGGGGGCCCCGCGCGGGTGCGGGAGCCGCGGCCGCCCCCGTCCCCGCGGAGCGCCGCGCAAGGGCCGCGCCTGCCGCCTCTGCGCCCCGCCGCTCGCTCCCCTCCTCAAAAACACTTTTCTCCCCTTTTTTTAGCATCCCCCGTTAGCCTCAATAGCCCCCCGCAACCCAGCGCGCCGCGGGGGCCGCTCGTGGCGCGGGTCCTGCGCGCTACGCGGCCGCGGCGCGGGGCTGCGAGCGGCTCCCGGGGAGCCAGGACCGGCCTCCCGCTTTGCCTTAAACCCTCTTCCTTCCCCAGCTCCTCCGGGCCGCGTCCCGGAGCGGGGTCACCTTAACCGGGAGGCAGGGAAAGAGGGGGGTAAAAAATAAGGACGGAACTGTAAAAGGAAAGCTGGAATTTAAAATTCTGTGAATAACCCTCAGCTGCTTAGGACACAGGGTGAAATGCCATTGCCTTTTAGCAAGAATGCAATGATTTTTTTTTTCCTTTTTCCCCCCCTCCTTCCAGTTTATATGACATGTGCATTTTACACTCGCAGTATCAAATATTTATAATCTGATGAAATATGAATGTTTCTATTTACGACTGTCGTCTCGAAATTGTGAACATCCTCACTGCATTTTGTGTGTCTAAATTCTTGGAAAATTGCATTAAATAATAAAAGAAAGAAAGAAAAGCAAGCACTTTATTATGAAACACAGGATGTGTCGCCTCAGAGCCTTGCCGCCGAGTAGTGCGAGTAGCAAAAGCTGCCAAAATCCATACGTATCCCTATAGCATTTAGGTGCTACTTCTGATGCAGGAGAGAAAGGTGCTGGTGCTCGGACCAGGAGGATTTTACCGGGAAAACTATTCCTATGGAGGGAGAAAATCCAGAGAAAATTTAAAATGGGCAATTTCACAGGCAGGGGATTTTTACTCGGTGCCTTGAGCGAGGAGGAAACTTTTGGAGATTCTTTTAGGCGAGAGGGGCCGGGTCGCATAAAAACCGCTCCGCAAACGGGAGAGCAGAAAGGAGCCGTCCGGCCGCTGTCAACAGGTTTCACCTTGGCGAGGCTCTAAATATGCAGCGGGAAGACGCAAAACCTGCCTCGCGCCAGCTCCTAAACTTGGATGTGGATGAGAAGAGCGCCGGGAACATTGGCACCCTGCTCGGAAGTGAAGGACCGTGTGAGATATCGCCCTGGAATCCCTGGAAATTGCAAGAAATAAATTTTAAAACATAAAATAAAATAAACTCCCACGATTTCAGGAGAGGCGAACCCCAGCCCGCCCTGTGCTCTGCTGCAGCCGCAGCCCCGACAGGCGCAAGAGCCGCCGCAGCTCGGGCTGTTTTCCCRCAGCAGAGTTTGGGGCTGAGGACCAGTGCTGGATCTCGCAGGGGGGAATTTAATCATAAATCGAAAGTTGCGTTTTCTCTCTCTCTTTTTATTTATTTTTTTTAAAAAAAATTATTTTTAAGCTGCTGCTTTGGAAAATCCTCTTCAAGGAGCAAATTTCTGCAGGCACAGAAGGGAAGGCACCTTGCCCCGCTCCTGCACAGGCTCCCAAGGAGACATTTAAAACTGCTAAAAGAAGTTAGGTCTGGATTTGCACCCAGGCAGCCTGGCCAGGGAACCGTAGGTGAAGCAGGGGAGCTCAGGGAGCCGCATTTTTTAGTTAAATATTCTTATTCGTATTTTTTTTTTTTCAGATATCTTTTTCCCTAATTTTTTTGGAGAGACCCGGGGAAATGGGAGCAGGCGATTTGCAGGCAGGAGGGAGAGTGTTAGTGGCTGAGAACACGCGATTTCCACCCAGCAGCAGCTTCYCCCTGGCCTGCAAAGGGCCGTTTCGGTCCGAAGAGGCAGCGCGGAACCGAGCGGGTCACAGAGCGGTGGCCCCGGCGACTTCRCCGAGTCCCCGAGCTTGAGCCCGGGGATTTCTTGGCCCAGCTCCTACCTGGGGCCGACTTTGCCACTTGGAAGCAGCACGCAGGGAAGGCGAGAAGCTCTGGGAGCAGAGAACAAGTGTGTGACGCCGGGATAAGCATTTGGATTGAAGTTAATAATAATAATATTAATAAATGTAGGGAAACTTGGGCAACTTCRCCTGTTCTCAAGGCGAGGGAGCTGCCCCTGCAGGATCAAGGACAGGAAAATATGCCTGGGTTTTGTGTGGCCCCTACAGCCACCTCAGAAGATGTCCGAGGCTCCTTTCCAAAAGGAAAGAGGTGATTTACTTACTTAATTATTTTTATATTTTATTTTTCGCCGCCTGCGAATCGAACACGCAGCGGAACCGGCCGCACACCTTGAAATAAAATTGATTAAAATTAATTTATCAGCCGGAGCCTCCTGCATTTTTCCTTCTTTTAGCTGAGCCGCTCCTCCTGGTCCYGCAGAAAAGAAATACAAATAAAAATCCAAATACTGTTAAATTGTAGGCGCCTCCTCCACCCCCGGCCACCGAGGCCCTCGGAGCGRCAGGGTCGCCCCTGGCCCCCCCTTGCCTCCCTCCAAGGAGGGTCCCAGGGCAAAACCCGGGGCAATATTTCCAATAAATAATAAATAAACAAAAATCCCGCGCCCCTGGCCCGGGCAGCTCCRCGGTGTCGTTAATTAAGCGCCTTCCTCTCCCTAATTCTGCTAATGAGCGGCGAGCGCGCAGGTCTGCGGAAGGTGCCGCGCGGCCCCGCTCGGTGCCGTCGCCCTATATGCGGTGTAGGGACGCATAGGCAGGCACTATATATGCAAATGCCCTCGCCGTTTATTGTGCAGCGCCCATCGGAGTCGGAGGGGGAAACTCTGCAGCTAGCTCGGGTTCGTGGAAAAAAAAAAAAAAAAAAAAAAAAGTAATTCTGCATCCCGCTGATTTAATATCCGACCTCCGCATTCAATCCCCGCCCATGCAGCTATCAAAAGTACCCCTGGGATGTTTGGATATCATCTCCAAACTAACATCTGTGATTATGAAACGCTCAGAAGGGGAAGGTTAATAACAATTTGTTTCAAAGGGGCACAAGTCAATTTTATCAACAAATTTTGCGTTGCCTCAAGAAAA
>PTEX01000057.1:633260-663260 GCA_003342815.1 Eudromia elegans | reverse complement strand
TAAATGAGCCTCCTCATAGCTCACCTAGAGGGTTCTTTGAGCCCGTTGACGGAGAGGCTCCAGCGCGGGGCAGCGCTCACGGAGCCGCCGCTCCCAACAAAGACCCGCGGGCTGGGGCCGGAGCCGGGCACCTCCCTGCGGAAAAAGGCCCCCCTCGAGCCGGGCGTCTCCCAACGCCCCATCATGGTGGGGGATGTTTTGGATGGAGACTGGGAGGATGTTGGTGGCGGGTGGAAATGAACTGCAAAAGGAAGGGTCGCCTCGGGCTAAATAAATAAATAAATAAATAAACAAGTAAATAAATGAAGTCACTCCTGGAGTTTGGGAGCTCGTGGCCCCCACGGCGCCTGCTCGGCTTGGGGAGCCTGGGCACCCGTCTAAGAACATCTACCAGACGTCTGGAACCCACAGAGCTCAGCCTGGGCAGCTCTGCCGCCCCGTTGCTTTGGCACGAGCGTGGCTTCCTTGTGAGGAATGTCAGCACGAGATTTGTATTTTTATTTATTTTTCTCCCGCTTTGGCCTCCGCCTGGTTTTATTTCTCTCACCTTCCACATCTGTCTAATTCCTGCTGTTTTAGGGTCAGGGCGGCTTCTCCGGTGCTAGCAGAGCGGGTAGCACTGGGGACAGCCCCTTTTTGGTGACCCCAGACAGATGGCACCCCTCGTCCTTCCCCTCTCCGGTCTCCCTTCTCCCAAAGCACCCGCGTTTCCTCCGTGCTCGCGCCTAACTGCATAGTCCAGCACCCAAAAGAGTCAGCGAAGGCAGAACGAGACAACGAGAGTTATTATTCATTTGCCACATGTAAAAACACCCTGCCCAGCCGCTTCCAACAAACCCTGGAATTCTGAACTTTTATAAAGCAATTTACATTCCTAAATTCCTTCGCGAGTCCTTGGCGTTCAGCATGATTTTCTTTGCTCGCAGGGATTTGACGGGCTTTGTTCCACGCTATTTTTAATATTTAGATCATCAAACAGATATTTTAAATATCAATCCTCCTGTTTGGAGGAGCAGCCCTTACACACGCAGAGCAACCTGCCCTAAGAGAAGTCTGCAGGCCAAAGGCCCTGTGCGTTTCACAAGGTGTTCTTCATCTGGAATTTTGGGCTCTTTTCTTTACAAGTACTAATCAGTGAAGTTTATTAGCACCCTAGGAGGAGGCAGTAACTGTTACCCCCAGGGCATGGCAGGTAATCTGTGAGATGTCTTTGTGCAATCGCATTTACACCCACTGAACTCCAAGGGCACCTCTCCAGCCCTGTGAAAACCCAACACAAGGATGCAAAACACGCTTGAAATCCATCTCCATTGCCACCACCGGGTCTCCTGCAGCCATTAACTGCCGTCAAAGGCTCCGCTGCTGCAGGCTGACCAGAGTGGAAAAAGACTATGAGCTTTTGATATAAAAACTTTATATTTTTTTTTTTCTTAAAACTCATTTTTTTTTTTTCCAATTACCATTTCCTGAGCTGCTGCTGCATCCAAGGTGCATGAGTGCTTTGGCATTGCTCATTTGAATGATCACCTACTCACAGCAGTGCAAATTTCCTAAGACCAGACCAATGGCAAGAACCAAAAGGGCCTCATGGAGCTATTTCTAGCCTTTCTGACTGAAACCCTGGAGCCCACAGTGAGCAACATGGGCCTGTGAGCGAAGGGACATGTTTAAGCTCTTAGAGATTCATTAAAAATACAAAGCAAGGAGGAAGAGCCTTCCCTCCTGCATGTCTATGCTCTTCTCTGAACCCCAYGCTGGCCCATCTGGGTCCAAGTTTGAACTGATTTGAAGCCCCCCTTTAACGTGCTCATGACAACAGTGCTTTTTCTCCTTCAGAAGCCCATATATCTCCTGCTAATTGTAGCCCAAATTACCCCCTCTCTGGGAGCCGGGCAAAGAGGTTGACCTACAAGTAGGACCTTCCCCGCGCAGGGTCCCTCTGCATTGGGATCTGCAAGGTGCCCCCCTTCCAGGAGCTTCATCACCTTCGTCAGCGGGCGCAGGACACGTCCCACGTGAGGGACAACTGTCACTGTGCTAAATAGTTGTGTTAATCATCGTCCATCTGGCGAGGGCCGCCCGCGCTCCGGCGTTCGGAAAGACGAGCGTGGCCTGATCAAAAAGACGGGTTTTATAATCTCATCCCACTAAGTTTTGCATGCAGTAATATATCCCAGGGAGACCATTAGATAAATAGGTTCTTAAAATCCTATCTCAGATCTTGCTCAAACAGGAGAGTTTTGTAATCATAAATGCTAAAAATATCRTTCACGTATCAGGGCGCTAATTGCGGCCAGGATTAAGGTTCGCCTGAAATTGCTGCAGCCCAGGAAGAACAYGGTCAAAAGAGGGTTCCCCCGACAAACGGCTCAGGCGCCAGCGTGCCCGTGCTGCACCTGTAGTTGCAGTTGTGTCTGGTGATGCTTCCCGAGGAGATGAGGGCTGGCCAGGTGAGGGAAGCTCCCRGCGCTGCCGTGGGAGGCACAGGGGTCCCATCTCCATGAGAGGCTCTGCCCATCACCTGAGCATCGGGGCAGGATGCCGGGGGCTTCATCCTGCTGCATTGCTGCTTCCCACAGCATTAGGGAGTTCTTCCCTAAATATTCTCCACTAGATTCCCCGTATTCTTCTAACATTGGCAACCATCAAAGTAACAATTCTTAATAAGTACTACTTCTATTTGTGTGTTTCTGTGCAGTGCTCTGGAAATAACTAACCATTTATTGTGCTTCACACAAAGAGGAGTCAGCATTATGGGGTAGTAGAGATGTGTGACACAATGGAGCAATATCCTACGCAATGTCCTATGTCTTGTGTCCTATTCTACACACAAACTACCCAAGTCTAACAGCAGGTTGAAAAYGCTGCCATAACAAGAGCGCATAAACCACCCCACTACTTGCAAACTCTTACTTGCCTTTGATCAACCACCCTTCTAGGATTCACCAGAGCTGATGCAGTGCGACTGTGACACACAGGCCTCCGCAGCAGCAATTGCAAAATACACTCTGAAAATACCACCGTGCAAAACTGCTCAAGTTTTAAAGCCCCTTTGGTATTTGCCTTTGCAAATTAAAAAAAAATATAATTAAAAAGGAGGAAAAAGCCCACATTTGAAAAAAAGATAGACTGTTTTTAAGATTCTTATTATCTGTGAGGAAAGAAGAAAACCACATTTTGAGTTTTGCCAATGCACAATAGACATAAAGAGGGCAAGGTGAGGAGGGGATCCCCAAACAAGATTCATGGGAAGAAAAGGCAAGAGGCCCCGACAGAACCAAAACACCTCTAGGAGACTTGCYGGTGGTTTTCCACTGATGGTCCCTATGAGCTACATATACATGTTTCAATATGTACGGAGAAGGAAATTGCCTTACAGGGCTATTGCTCAGACCCTGCACCGAGCCGGTGGCAGTGGGAAGCAGTTTCTGTAACCACAGGAAGGGAAAAGGCTGAACATTGCTGAGCATTTTKTTTTATTTTTTTTYTTTCACRAAAGTGTCAGCTATGGTRTACTGAGAGCCCTATACAGTCCGTATGGAAGGGGGCCCGGTGCTCCCCTCCTCGTCGGTCTCGTGGCCTCTTCCTGCTTTTGCAGGAGCCCTTCGGAGCACTTTCCCAAATGCTTTATTTTAGCTAAACACCTCTGGTGTGGAAAGCCAWAAAGTCATCTCTAAAACGTCTTCAAATTATTGAAACTCGCTCCCCAAAACCTGCAGTTCATGGTTGAAAAAGAAAACTGCAATAAACAAGATACACTTTGCTGTAAGTTTTGTGGATAAATACATCATTTCTCCCCAGGAACACAACGCAGCCGAGCTGCGCACGAGTCCGATCCTTATAAACCCTGCTAGTTTGATTAGTACGGTCATATTAACTTTATTTTAGTTGCATAAGATTTTGAAGCCTCTGTATTTTCAAAATTAAGATCAGTCAAAGTAAAKGCTGCTATGAAAGCAAAGTACCTTCAAGGACTGCTCCAAATTAATTTTAGATGTAATGCAGTAGGAAAAAGTACTTGCAGGGTATTATTTTYGTGACAAAGGTATGGGAGAAATTGTGCAAAGGAAGCGAAGTGCCRGCTCCAAAATAACTCCGTATAGAGATGGCATAAATTCATCCACCTTCAGGACACTACAAATGCAAAAAAGATAATTTGTTGCCTCATGTTTCAAATTCACCACAGAAAGTCCTTCCATTTACCTGAAAAAAATCTCCCTCGCCAGGATTCGGTGTGTTAATTCATATTGCTGGAGCTTAGCACCTGACGTTGGGTCTAACATTGCACGTTTCGCTATGACTTTATTAAGGGACGAATTGCAAAGCCCCAAAGAATACTTATTATATTGTAATATATATTTCAAAAGGGGATTATGGCTAAAAGCTGGATGATTTAAAAGGCAGTTTACTGAAACAAGAAGATTACCTGCGTTCATCTGTGTTGCACCAGGTAGGGATTTTCCACCCATTCCCAACATGTCACAAACCTCAGTAGCATCACAACAGGGAAAGGTAGGGAAAACCCTGAAGCATTTCCACACTGAAACACTGTTCTGCAACGACACTGCAGAGAAGGAGCCCAAAACTGGATAGAAAACTGTGAGAAAAACGGGAAAAAAGGGAAAAATCTCACACCGCTCCCTGCAATGTGTTAATGGGAGAGACACCTCAGGCACAAGACCTGGCGCTTCTGCTCTCAGGAGCACTGGGGTAGTTGGATTTCAGGGTTAGGTCCAGCTTTGGGTGCCACACGTTAAAAAAAGACTGGAAATAGTTCAGAGAAAAGGCAAAATGATGGAGTTTTAGACAACGCGACCTGTGGGAAAAGGCCGACGAATCTGGGTTTGTCTAATTTAGAAAAGAGGGGCCCGATAATGGTTTTCCAAGATGTAAAAGGTTGTTGCAAAGAAAAACACGATTCGGTTGCTCTCCAGGTCCGCCGGGGGTAGAACGAGAAATAATCAGCTTAATTTGCAGCAAAAAAAAAAAAAAAAGAAAAAAAAGAAAAAGAAAATGTAGGTTAGACATTAGCTAAAATGTCAAACTATAAAGAGAGTCAAGCGCTGGGAGAGGTTCCCTTGGAGCATTAAAAAAAACTGGTGCTGGAGGCTTTTAAGGACAGGMTGGCCATGGGACAAGCAGGGACGTGTTGGAGCCATCTCTTGTGCCAGGATGTGGACCAAAAGGGTTGGTTCTTTGTGGAATATCCCACGAGGTCGTGTTTTGTGCTCCCAGGTTGGAGTTTGGGACAGTATTGCTTGGCCTCTACAGGACTTTTTGTCCTAAAAGCAAAAGAGATTTGCTTGGAAGGCAGTTTGCTCCAAAAGGTGCTGGAGATGGTGGTGTGAAGAGCTGGAGGAGCTGTGGAGCCCTGGGGATCCTATCGTGGCAGTAGTGGAAAACAGAGAGTTTGTACGTGGAAAACAGGAAAGGGAAGGAAAAGAATGGTAGGGCAGGGCCCTGTGTCTTAGTCCTTAGCTGCAGAAAACCTGCCCAAATCTCAGGTGGGTTTCGAATTCATGGAATTAAAAGGAGAACGGAGCAGGTCTGCTTTTGGGTGGTTTGCCTTGAGAAGACGTGTGGAAATTGGTGCCCTTTTCGTCCGTCTCTCTTCTGCTCCCAGGGAAAATCCCCAGTGAAATGCTGCTCCGTGAGATGCTGCTCCATGAAATGCTACTGGGGAAAAGAGAAGACTCACTTTCACATCCAGGAGATGACGGGACTTTTGAAGTGGCACCTCCGTGYCCCAAATCCAGGCGGATCTTAAAGCTGCAGCACGAATCTCCTCTCYAGCACCGCTGCAATCGCATCTGCAGACCCGGAATGAGACTCCACCTGCCGAGAGACCTGCCCACCAAGGTCCACATGCCCAGCAGACACGGGTGACACCCCGTCCATCAAACCAAACCAGGGAAAATGCAGCACAACCTGCCGAGCACCGAGTTACAGCCCGCGAGCAGAYGGACGCACGGATGTGCTGCTGAGGAGCTCTGTGGTCGGGTGATGCTGCAGCATCTCACACGGGCCCACTTCAACGTGCAGAAAGGTGCCAGGTCTCTTGCCAAGGCTACTGCCCATCTCCCAGTTATCTGTCCACCCTTCACTCCTTTAAAATGGCTATTTCTGCCAACACGGTGCTCCAAGGAGCGCGTCAGGAGCCGAGGAAGCTTTTGGGAAGGAGCATCTACATTTTGCTGATGGAAAACCACCACGCGGAGCGGCAGGCCCGCRCGCTGTCTAATCACTCCTGGATGTTGCCAACAGTTGCAAAATTATCCATACGGGATTTTCCCATCACCCCCCTCCCCGCCATGAAGCGCCGTTATCACTCTCCTTTCTCGCTGCTTCTCCCTAGCAAATCCCCTCATTAGGAACAGTCGGGGCAGGAGCTCCCCTCAGCTCCCTACAGCTGTATCAGCCCCATGTGCGGGGGATCCCACTGGCTCCCTCCATCCTCCAGCTTCTCCAAAGGCTCCCTTGCCTCCCTGCATCCTCCCCAGCCACGCACGCATCCTGCCAATGGACAGGGAAAAGCAGGAGGGCAGCAAAGCCCTGGATCTCCCACGGATTCAGGATCGGAGCYGCTTTCCCACCGCCGCTATGAGGTCTTCCTCACCCCCTGCCCGCCTCTCCCTCGGCTCCTATCACGGTCCTGCTCCCTCCCCACTATTTTATTGCTCCTCTGAATATTTTCGAGCCTGTCGCTATCTTGCGGGCAACGCGGCGCCCATAATTAAATACTGCAGGCGCCAGAGCCATATGCAGACGGACTATTACCTCCTCGCTCTGTGATGTGATGTCTTCAGCCCCAAATCAAATTGGCCTTTTTCTTTCTTTCTTTTTTTTTTTTTTTTTGCTGCCATATCTCAAGGCAAACTCATGTCTAATTTACTCCACGCTATCATCTCTAGATCTCTTGCAGCATTACTGCTTCTTGGGCTTTTATCACTGATTGAATATCTGGGGTTTAGATTATTTTTCCACAAATGTAGTAGCTTCTATTTTCTATGATGAATCTCATTTTATTCCCTACTCATTTTTTTTTTTTTCTCTCCTAGCCCTTTATAGATTCCTTTACATTACTTTGCTTTCCTCTTTGGGCTTTCTATATCCACTCAGCTTAGCTTGGCTTGCACATTGTGTTCCATAAACATCTGGCTTCTCCTTTGATACCACTAAAATAGGTCAATAAATCAGTTCCCAGGTCAGCAAAGCATTTGAGTGCATGTTTCTCTCCCRTTGGAGCAAAGAGGACACAGGTAAATGACTAAATACACGTGTCCCTTGCATCCCTTAATCCCAGAGTCCCTTGTAGTTTAAGTGGAGTACGTGGTTGAGGTGCGTTGCCGTAGGGTCCTGGGCCTTCCATTGCAGGCAGTGGTGGGAAGGGGACAACCGTGTCCACCAGCTCCCCAAGAACATTCCCATGGAAGCTAATCCACTATCCATGGAATCTAAACTCCACTCAAAATACAGGTGTGTTATTCTAAACCCAAAATGTATTTCTTCAGGAATGCGGTCCACATGGGGAGGACTTCCAGAGCAGCTATTTCTTGGTCTGCACTTTCGGCTGAATGACTTATTTTGGTCATTTCCTTACAAAGACCAGGGCAATGGATGTCTCTCTTGTATTACTCGCTCCTTTACATTAACTGTACAGCAGGTAAGCTATTTTTTACCAGAAAACAAATACAAAGACCAACTTTCTTTTGCCTTTGTTAACATTTCCTTCCTAATTTTCCTGTGGCTCCTTAGTCATTCATTAAGAAAAGGGAGGTGCCTTAGGAAATTTGTTAGCTAATCCCCTGAGCAGCAGCGAAATCCAGGTTAGCTTCTACCCAGTCGCGTTTGCCAGAACCATCCCTCATTTCCCTATTTATTGAGCGTGTCCTTAAGAAATCCCAGGTCAGCTCCTGAGGACGTCCAAGCAAGCTGAGGTGAGGCGGCAGTTCTCTCCCAAAGCAGGTGGGAAGCACCCCTGGATGAATGTATTTGGAAAGCAAACTCTGCTTGGGGGCCTGCTTAYGGCTCTGCTCGATGGGGCTGGTTAGTGCCGTGGGGACACACGTGATTWTCCCTGCACGAGGACATCAAATGTGATAGAAAACACCAAGATCCTCTCAGAGAGCCATGACCAAAAAGCAGTGGAAAACACGGAGTAAATATGACTCCCTAGACTTTTTTTTTTCTTCATTTTTTCCATTTCTTTGCTGTTTTATTTTTTTTCTGAGTTCCTTGACCTTCCTACAAAAATCGCCCTTGCTTCTTTATCCTTCTGATTAGGGATAGAGCTAAAAAAAAAAAAAAAGTTCAGCAGCCCAGCCATTTTTGATTCACCCTTAATTTAATCCCCTTCTAATTAATTAACGGGCCCACTGTCTTTCCAGAATGTCTCTTCCCTTTGATACAGATTTTAAAGTCCTTTTTAAGTTCTCGGGTTCGCTTTAAATTCTTTCCCCCCCCCACCGCCTCATCCTTATTATTTCCCCTATAATCCCTAACTGAATTTGAGCACGCCTGTTTGATTCCTTCCCTGCCCCCTCTTGCTTTCTAATTTCGAGCACAGCTCTTCTTCTTCTTCTTTTTTTTTTTTTTTTTTTTAATTAAAAAAAATTAAAGCCTCAGATCTCGGCGCGGTCCCTCATGAAGGCGCCTCGGCCGCTCCTCGCTCGCTCCGCTCCGCGTTCGGCGAGGAGCAGTCGTCTCTCGCAGCTTAATTACGGCTCCTCGCCGGAGTCCCCCTGCTTCCCCTCGCGCCGGTGCCTTCGCAGGATTCCTCCTCCGCAGCCTGGTGACTTGTGTTAAATACAGCACGGCCCGGGCTCCTCCGCCCGCGACCGACCGCTCGCTCCTCTGCACGTCGGGGTATATCCCGTGCACTCACTTCTGGGCAAGGCGTCTGTGTTTTGAGGCCTCTGAGATTCCCGGAATCAGGAAATCTGCTTTGGAAAGGAGCAGGGGACGCTGCTCCTTTTGTTAGATGCAACCCTGGCTGTTCAACTGTTTTCTAGGAATCGCGGCGGAAAGCTCGCGAGGGAGCCAAGGGGCCTCGGCCAACATTTTGGGCACGTTTCATAGGGAATGGGCTGGATTTGCTCCCGGGCTGCAATCTGAGCAGGGGCAAATCCACCCCATCTCTGCCAGAGGAGCCGATTTCTGCTGGCGGAGGACGTGTCTCCAGGACTCTTGGGAGAGATTTCAAAGCCCTTCTGATTTTGCTGATGATATTTGCACTCTTGGGTGATGCTCTCCTGATAGTCTAATTTTACACATATATCTATATACATATGTATATAAATACATATATGYAGTATAAACCTGCCAAYATTGAGAGCTGGATCTTCTGGAGGAATCAACTCTCTGTCCCCATRAATCCCCTTTAACCAACCCGGAGGCTTCTGTTCATTCCAAGAGGAGGAAATTCCAGCACGGATCAACCCGCGCTGGGCTCAGGCTCCTCAACACCTCCTCACCCCTTGTGAACGCTGATTCACACGAAATTTTAAGCACCGTTTGGGGCGGGGAGGCTCCTTTCCCCCCGCTCCTCCTTTACAGCACGTACACGTATTCCTTCTGCTCGCTGCCTTTTGTTCTCACAGCTGTAAAACACTCCGGTACCGGCCATCCCTTTTGCAATCGTCATTGCAAACCAGTATTTTTGTTGGCAGATTTCACCCCATATTTGTCGCCGCAGCCTCTTGTCGCATCCGTTTCCCTGTGTCTAGCCCCTTACCCTTATCTATCCATATACACTCTTCCCCTTCTTTGGAGGTTTGGTGCTCGGGTCTCCTTCGCGCCGCCTTTCCCGTTGGCCGCCGGATTGTCCGCCCGGGCCAGGGAGCTGCAGGGGCGCCCGGCTCCGTTTCCTCTCGCGGTGACAATGGCTCGGCCTGTTCTCCGCTCAACGSTCCGGCGGTTCCCCTCTCGCCGCCACCTCTAATTCCTCCGTTGGCTCCCCGTGCTTCGGCTGCAACGCCGGACTTACCYTTTGCTGAGACTTTTCCTTCGCGGTTGCTGCAGATTTCCTGCCATTCTGGTGCTTTTTTTGTCTTTTTTCTCGCTTTTTYCCCTCGCTGTTCTCTGCCAGGGTTGCGAGTTTTGTCGCAGGGAGCCAGTGCTGTGCAGCCTGCCCCAATATTGACTTCCAGTCCAGCTGGACTTTTATTTTATTTCATTCAATGTTGGCACCATATGGCAACTATGGCAACTGAATATATAACCCTATTGAATTTCTGCCTCCAGTCTRGGCTGTTAAAGGGCTCCATGCTCTGAGTCTGGATAAAAACCTTATTTGTAGAGGACATGGTGGCAGAGAAGCTAAAATAACTACCGACTGCCTTTAGAGAGCCCATTTGCTCAAAAGAGCGCTCAAAAACCCCCACAAATGCTGTATTTGAACAAATAACTGTATTTGAGAAGGTTTTATATAGGTCGAACATACAAGATGTGATATTTAAAGCACAAAAGGTTACTTTGCACTGATAACGAAATTGCAGCACAGGTAAAATCGCAGGGTAGTGAAGCCCCTCCGGCGACACGTTGGAGTTCAGTTTTGCTCAGTTCCCCTGGCAGACGTGGCCGGGCCTTGTGCCTCCTTTGGAAACACACCTGGCAAACACCGAGAAGGAAAACACGTCCGAGGGAAGTGTTTAAAAGCATCGCCGTGCCTGAGGGGCAAAGCGCCAGTCGGGGCAGCTCGTTTCCTTGGGCGCCTTCGGAAGGGGAAGCCTCCGTGCTGCCCACGCGGCCGCCTGCCCGCCCGAGCAGCCCCGCTCCGCCGCGTCCTCCCCTTCCTTCGAGCTGAGCTTGCTCTTGTGCATCGCTGCTGCCAAGCCCGGGCCCTGCGGCTATTTCTTCTTATGGAAAAGGTACTGAGGGGACTAATTTTTCTGATGATTAATTTCAAACCCTGCACCTGCAGAGCCTGTTTTCACTTGAATGGGGAGCGATTGATTTATCCATCTATCTTTCCATCTGTCTCATTATACATCTCCTGTAGCATCGCAGTCCCTYGCAAAATGATGATGAACTTATCTTCTCCACAGCCTGATGAGGTAGGGAAGTATTATCTCCACTCTCCAGATGGGCAGATCAAGGTAGGAAACAGCACAGCAACACGCCTGAGGTCACGGGAGAAGTCGGTGGCAGGGCCAGGAAATGAGAAGAGATGTCTGGACTCCYCGACCTGTGCCATAACCCCAGGGCCGTGGTAACTACTCTATAGACTATCTAAAATAGGAGGATTAAACCCTGTGGGTCGTGTTCCTGGCCCTATATGCAGGAGGACCAACCTGGCCGGGTTTCAGAATGCCATCAGAGAAGCTCTTTGGCGACATCTCTGGCAACCCAATGGTTGGTGGGGCCGTCGTTTCTGCAGACCTGGGCACAAACCCAAGCACAAATCGAACTCCCTTCTCCAAGCGAAGACTCGGGTACGGCACTTCCCTTCCCTGCGGGAGCGGGTTGGTCAGTCCGTGACCCACGGGGCTTTCCCGCGTTTGCGTTTCCCATGGAAGAGCCTCCCGCCGTGCTCCAGGACGGTGCCCAACCACTCGCAGGGCAGGTGGCCCCTGCTGGCCCGTCCCCGCTCCTGCCAGCCCAGCGCAGGGGTGGCCTCCAGCAGGACGCGGCTGCTCCGGCCCCCCGCAGCCGTCAGCGGCTCCAAAGGGCTAAAATTACCCGCGAGACGGGGGCAGCCGAGGGTTCAGCCGGCGTTTCTGCAGAGGTTCCAGAGTTTGGGAGAACACTGCAGGAAATGCCCAAGGACGGAGCTCCTCGGGAGTCTGCGGCGACACGGAGCCGGCTCTGGCACCGCTGCCACTGCCTGGCCTTGTATTTTGGCCTTTTCCAACAACTGGAGTTTTTCCTCTTTTCTCGCCGCAGATTGGTTTAAAGCCACCGTTCGCTTGACTTCCAYGGGGAATCTCAGCTTCTCAGTGTTTCAAATGGAACTTCTTACATTTTGAGGGAAAGGAAGTGCAGACTAAGTTTCCTACTTGCCTTTAGCAGAGTCATTTGCACTGTGATCATGAAGGTTGRGGGCAGTCAAATTTTTTTTATATTATTTTTTAACAGTGATGCTATTAACCACTACATCTAGTAAGAAAATWCTTGAAAACATCATTCTCGAGAAAAACAGTCAATTTATTTGATTGCTTTTAAACAAAGCAGTAACACCAGGCACAAGCTTTGGAGCAAAGCAGCTCCAGGCCCCTCTGCCCTGCTGGGAATCTCATCCTGCAGCTCTGCTGTGGATGGGGCTCGGCCAGATTCCCACCGATGGGATTCACGACGGGAYGAGGCTTTACTGCAGGGACACAGCAGGAGGGCAGGTCTGCGCTCATGCCCGGCCATGGGCTGCCTTCCCTGGTCCCTAGGTTTTGTCCATGCTGTCTTGCTTTCTCCTGGTGCATCCGTATTTCTTCTCTGTTGGTGCACTCAGCTGCGGTCCTTAGTGGACCTCAGTAGTCGGAGGGGACAGTGGCACCAATCCCCCATCTCTAGAAATGGTAGCAACTGTTCTTGGCCATCTACAGATCTGTGAATCTTGGACTACACATCACTGAGTAGCTCTACATGCCCCGACTCTACGTTGGTGACTTATCTGCTCTGTGCYATAATTCAGCAGCCTCCACACAGTGAATAACATAATTGACTTCAAGGATTACACTTTAATAACTTTAAACTTGTCTTTCCAATCTTGACCTGGAGCAGATTTCCTGGAGGGAGCTACCACGAAAAGAAGCAAGTCTGAAACCTATCAGTCAAACAACGACTGTAAAATTGCTTTGCCAGAGTGAGTGTCACATCCTCGTGCTGGGACACAAGAGCAACGCCGCACAAAGGGGGCTAAAACCCACGATCTGCTAGAACAGAGACTTTCAGAAGATGGACCTGACTCAGGACTAGGACTAGGTGAGTGCACTCATTGCACTGTAATCCTGTGGTGCAGGCAGGATTCTAAACCTGAAGATTTGGAAAGTCCGTCGTGCACAGAAGATCTCTGCTCATCACTCCCTCCCTCCCCTCTTGGGCTTACCCATGTMTCAACTTCTGGAAGACTTGGGCTGGATGAATGGGAGTCCAAAACACTTGCACCATCAGCTCCACCACCCAGGACAGGTGCCACCAGTCAGCCCTAGTCTATTCTCCTTTACTTCGTTTGAGTTTTAATGAGGAAAATTGCTGCTCTTGCTCATTCTGTTTTCTTTCCAAAGAGGATAGGATGAGTCTTTTCCTGAAATAAGGCATTGAGTTTGGTCCCCTCCAGAGCTGAGCAAACTGGGCTCTGGCAACCTCTGCTAGGCAGAGCTGAAGAGCAGTGGCCAGACTGAAACTAGTTTCTGGGATCTTATATTAAATGTGGAGCTGACAGTGTCACCCAAACCACATACACAAGCAAATTCTTGTCATAGGGGAAGGGGAGATCACTTGTATTATTGTGATGTTTCCTCCACAGAAGGAGAAAGTGTGCAGCACAAGGCAAAATACTCTCTTGAAAAGTTTATAGGAGCTTCTAGAACAAGCATCTTCAAGCCCTGAGAGAGTTATAGGATATGGGTTGGTAGAAATCAGCCCTATGTGAAAATTAGTGATGGACGGTACAGGGATATAGCACATCTCCTGCAAAACCAAACACACTCTAGGCTCTAGGTAAGAGATGGTGGAAGCCAATGTGGTGCCTCCATCATCAGCTACAGGTCGCAGAAACTTGTTAACCTTTAAGGCTCAAAACTTTGCTGTGAAAGTTCCCCTGCAGTTGGAAATGGCTCTGGAGCTGAGCTGCTTCTCATCGGAACGGCCTTGGTTTTGCTAGAGATGAAGSAGAAGAGCTGGCTGTTCAGAGGCTGTTCAGATGTCACGCCAGGTCTCAGAGACATGAGAACCAGAACTAAAGCTGACAAATCCCATCCTTACTGATTTTTGCCAAGTTCCAAAATGATAAAAGTCTCAAAAAAGGGCTTCAGTCCAGGACAGTGTTCATTGGGAATCTTGGATTCCTTCTCTCCTGATGCAGAATTGGAGGGACTTGTGTTCTGTTTCATAAAAGTAAGATGAATTTATTTTATATTTTATTTTATTTTATTTTATTTTATTTTATTTTATTTTATTTTATTTTATTTTATTTTATTTTATTTTATTTTATTTTATTTTATTTTATTTTTTTTTTTCCCAGTTCTTTCTTCTTTGTAGGAAAAAGAAATGGGAAACCAAAAGGCAAGATTCAAGATGTCCATTTTTCAGATAGCTCATTCATCATTCAGGGTGGAATCCTGAACATTATCTGCTACGGGCTGGAAACAGTGGTCAGAAAACTCTTCCTGGATCTGGGTACTTCCACACAAAATGCAAACGAAAGCATGCTGATCCAGACTATGACCTTGAAGCATAGGTTAAGGATTTTGCTGATTTGTTTTTAACTTGAAGAATAAAAGCTCTAAATACCAGAGGAGTTGCTTTTAYTTAGTAAGAATAAATAAGTTGCTTTTATTTGGTTTTCATACAGAGAACTTGGTCCTATTTCACTTCTATACAACTGAGTTTTTCCATAAATCATCTACTAAGATAATTCCCATTTTCTGTTGGAAGTGTCTCTTAGAATTGGAGGATACTTTCTGGTGTCCCCACACATTTTATGCACGCAAACCTGTGGCCTATAAAAAGTCTACAACAAAGGAAAGAATCACTCTAAATTCAAAATAATTGTGTGGACTAAAGGAGGAGTGTCTCAGCACAACTCCAGCAGCTGCAGTTCACTCTGCTGTAGGAAATGCTGCACACGACCTTCCTAGATGCCACTGATCTTCATCCAGGTGTTTTGTTTCATTCTTAGTCACCAGGTAAATAAACCATGATCAGGAAGAGCCTGCCACAAGATCACACCATCCCTTCTCACGGAATTCGATAACTACAGAGTGTCTGCAGAGCGATTTCCCCATGTGTTTTGTGTACTTAGACTCCCCTGAATACAGCCATTAAAAAGCAGCTTTCTATTGAGTTGGACAAAATTTTTATTAGAAACAGTTGTCATATGGAACTACAACAYGATGTAGCTGTGAAGTATCAAAGAGGCTTTCAAGATGACTTTTCTTGAGCTGTGGCAGCTTAAGTCTTGTTGCCATTGCTGAAGCTCATCAGGAAATCAGTTGAAGGGCTCAAAGGTTAAGAATCAGCGTTTTYATCTGAACACAAAGGTGAAAGATCAGATGGCTGATCTCAGCTATCTCCGTTTTGTCTTTTTATCATCATCTTCAAATGAATCAAAGAGCTGTTCATTCAGCYGCAGAAGGGCAAGGCTGTCCTAAACATATTCAGGATTATTTACAGAGTTTTCAGGGGAGACAGAAGGTATTTCCTGAAGAGGAACTGCCCCAATTATATTCTTTGTTATTTCTAYTACAGCAGTATTTCAGAAGCCCCTGAAATTAGACAGCTGTATGTGGCAACATATAGTAAAATAATTGAGTTCTGTCCCTAATAYGCAAAGAAAGGTGGTGAGTGGATAAAACAAGGGAGAGAAGCCCATGGTGATTAATGAAAAGAAGAGAAAGTCTCCAAAAGCAAAGCAGAGCAACASACTGTTCCCATTGAACAAATATCAGAGGAAAAGACATGCAAGGATCTTTTGAATGCAAAATCCTGGAGTGATCCTTGAGCTCCCTCCTGGTAATTTGGGACCAAATGATGGCCAGTGCCCCAACCTATCCAGCGAAAGCATTGCCCTTGCTGGAGGAGCTGCACAGAAACCTGGAGGATGCCCTTAGGAGCACACAGCATTGCTCATGTCCGCTCCTCCTGGAGCTGGGACTGCCAAACCAGCACCTCTGCCCTCAGCAGAACCAACMCAACAAGTTAAGGCACGAGACACATGCATGTTCCTAGAGGCTGGGCTTATTATGGAGCCTTTGCAAAGTCAGGGGGACGCGAGTGGCTGCTCTGCACTGGGGCACTGCTCTCCTGCTATCACCGCCTCTGACTGCAATGGCTTCATCTCACATCTTCTGTGTGTGATGCTCCAAGGCTCTTTCCCAGTTCTTTTTAACATCCTCTGCAGTGCAGCAGCCATGGACAAAAAGAAACAAACTGGCAGAGTCTATCTCAAAGAGAACCAGTCTCAACCCTAAAAGCTCTTCCAAAGAGAGAAGCCCAAACTTTCTCATTCCTTAATAGGTTTGTAGGCAGAAGAAGCATCATGAAGGTCCCTCTTTGAACAAGGAAAGTAGCAGACAGGTGGGTTTCCCAAGCACTTAAGGATCAACTATAAAAGCGAAGCAAAAGTACAGGGAAAACCCAAGAGTCAGCCAGTTAAGAGGGACATCAAGATTGAAATCAGGGAATCTGAAAGCAGTATCCATCCTGAATCAGAAATCTTCACTATGTGATGCCCCGCTGCAGACCTCCTCACCCACAGCTGAGGGAAAGTCATGAAGCTGGGGCATTGCTGACTGCTACTGCCCTTGCAGAGTCCCASAAGGCCCTCAGATTGTCCCCATTCTAGGCAAAATTTGCATCCCTGAAATGCTGTGGTTGAACATGGGACCGCCAGGCTCTTCTTCGTCCTAGCTCCAAGCAGCAGCGTCCAAGCAGCTACTCATGAGATATTCATCACATGAACGACTCCACGAGTGAAGAGCTGCCTCTTCCCAACCAGAAGGGGACCCTAACAGGGAGGGGGAAAYGGTGTCTGTCAGAAAAGAGGTCCCACAACCTGATGTTCCCAGTCCGATGCTCTTCCTCAGGCATTTTCCTCTTGTTCTATCAAATATCCGCAGTCGTCCCAGGCTCATGCGTTCGCTCCAGGAACTTGGGCCAATGTGATCAAGGGCTTTGGAAATTTGAAATGAAGTCTTGATTTTGGTGCAATGAATGCAAACAATGTGGTTGAGCCGGCACTACAGAAATATAGAAATACAGGTGATTACGACAGCTACGTGTCACATGTACATCCCTACACGTACGTTGATTTAATCAATGTGCTACAGCAAACCAAGTGTCAGACAAGCAAAGAGGATGTGTGCTCTCTAGCCCCATTTCTGCCAAGGTTTGCCTCTGCACCTTGTTTTTCTGACGRTGGGTAAAGGTGTTTATTCACCCTGGCAAAGTGCTTGGGCATGTTCGGGTTGCTCTGAAGAACAGCGCAGTAAAAGGCTACATGAGGAAGACTCAGGCCCAGAAAACACAAAATTTGAACTTCTTTTGTGGTCTAACCAAGACATGCAAAGCACAGAAGCTTTTTGTTTTAAAGCAAAAAGCAGCGTTTTCCCAAGAAAACCAACCTTGTGCATTTCTGTCTATAGACATGCAGCAGTCATCGCGGTTCCTCCCAGTTCCAGTATTTGCCACCATCCTTAAGTGYCCGCCAGCCTCTCCGACCCCAGGTGTCTTAAAGCAGGAAATGGGGAGGCCCAGGGAGTGTGTTTGGGGTCATTTAAGCCCAGTCCAGGTAGGCAAGCATTAAAGCGCAAGGTTCAGTGTTACAGTTGGCTTAATTAAACACAGGATAACCAAAGCCTAACACGAGGCTCCTACCTTTAGCAGCACGGGCACAAAGCACCTGGAAGCTCTCTCTGCCTGCTTCCCTTCAGACACAAAACCTGCTCCTGCCCCGTTTCCTTTGTGCGGTGGTGCTTTGTCTGAGCCTAACAGGATAAGCGCGATGCTGCTCCTCGGGGATCCGCATCGACGGAGCCAAGCGGGGGCCGGTGCTGCTCAAGGGCACCGCGACATTCAGCGCGAGCCGCGTCCCGTGCCAAGGACGAACCTGGGCGCAGAAAACAAAGCTGGGCAGGTCCTTGCACAGAAGCCACGCTGCCCCGGCCTGCCAAGAGCGCCTCTATCAGCACCTCTCCCCGCCGCTCACTTGGCCGTCCGAATGTGCCAGGGAAAATCTACTGCCTTGTAATAGCAGTCCTAAATTTCACGGGCTGTGGATGATGCTGGTTGTTTTTCTTCCTCCAGAAGAGCCCAGAGCCTTGCAATGCTGGATAAAACGGGGTGTATTTTACAGCTGAGTCAGTGCGATGGCACTGAGCCCCTGCCACYGTGCACACGGAGAGGGGGACCCCCGAGGCCACCAGGCAGGCAGCTCGCAGGSCACGGGGTTCAGCAGCACAGCTCTGCGGGAACCCCAGCGAGGTGCAGCCTGGCTCCGTGAAACACACAGGATGGAAACTTACTCGTGCTCGGGTATGGTTGTCAAGACAGTTTCATGAGGATAGTTAATGCCAATCTCTACCTTTGGTATCAGCAATATCAAAATATCAACTTAATATCTTGGCTCTGCCCCAAGCACATACTCTCGAATGATTTGTCACTCCTGCTGAGGCCAGCAAGGATGGTTGTGTGGGTAAGACCACACCTAACAAGACACTGGGCCTAACTTGCCCAAGAGTGGGCAAGTTGTTTAATCTCTGCATTTTCCACCTGTGAAAATTAAGGAGCAACACTCCCACATGAGCCGGCGTTTGGGGCCAGGAGGCGGCTCTCAGTGTGAATTAACTGCTGCTTATACACGGCTGAGCATACGAGCTTAGGCAGGGCTGGGGACCAGTCCTGTGCCCCACATCACAACAAGGAACAATAAAGATGAGACTCGAGCAGGACCGATCAGCACCAGGTGCTCTGGTCCCTGTATGCCCAACGTCACATAGTCCCCATCTGTGATTTTTCTACTCTTTGTGAGCACCAGTGTCACACTGAAAATCATATCCTTCCTCTTGGTCCTGCTCAAGGGAAGGGACCCTATTTCTGATGTTCTTGGCCCTTTGCACCAGTCTGAGCAGTGGCAATTGGGTGCAGCTCCTGTGCATTCACTCCCAATAAGGGGAATTAGCAGCAGTGACCAACGTGCACAGCCAGACAAACACGGCCCTGCGTACAGCGGGCGTGCTGAGCACCCACCCCTCCCCACCTCTCACCTTCACCCGCGTCACACTTAAYGTGACAGGGAGGGGGTTTATTTTCCCCCTTTGAGAAACATTGCCATATTGAAATCGCCTCCTTCCTCCTTCATTAATATCCGCGTCACCTCAAGGGCTGTTATAATTTCTTATTGGCGGATCTTCCAGAATTTGCTTTGAGAAAACTTCAGCTGCTTGAGAACGCGTCTRCGAGGTTAACTAGCAATATAAAATGTCACGAACATGCGGGATGTATATCCCTTCTGCTTCCCTGCCACTAAGCCAGCTTTCATAAAGTTTGAAACTGATATTAATATTTAACTTCTAACTCACAAGATCCTTCATGGTCTCAGCTCCACTTAATTAGCTGACATTTAGCTCCCTCTCTTCCCCGGCACACACCTACGAGTCCTTGGGTACCCGTTTATTAACATTCCCCAAAGTGGATCGGAGCAGGCAGTTACCACAACCTTTATCGAGCGCTCCTGAAGGCGCCCGAGTTTATTGCTGAATGCCATTAAACCGGCCGATCCAGTAAATACGTTTGCAGGCACGAGGACACCCTTGCCCTCCGAAGCTTTGCGACCGGTCTAAACGAGCTTTGTGATTGCTCTCTCTCCTCCTCTCCCTCACCAAGGCTGCCTGAGACGCTCCCGTGCAGGGATTCAAGTGAACCCACGTTGCATTAAGCACAGCTGTGCTCTTAAATCAACCCTCCTGCAGCAGCATGTGCTGCTCCCGCATCGAGAGGGTTTCTCCCCTTGCCCCCATGTCCATCCCCACGCCTCGGGTGGTGCAAACGCTCCTACCAACGCCCCTTGCCATCCAGCAAGGTAATTTCTCACTCTAGCCCGGCTCATCCTGGCCGCTGGAATTAAAAGTAAGGGCAGTTTTCGGCGACTGACACAATTTAAGATAACGCACAACTCCATAACCGTAATACTAATTACCTACTTAAGCCTCCATAACAAAGTATGCCGTGAGTGGCTGCGTTCGCTGTAATTACGAGGTCTTCCTCCCAGCYCCTGCGCTAAGACCCATTAATAGCATTTCATTATATATATATATATGGTGCCCCTCACTTCTGATAAACTTAACGTGCACTAGGAATGCCACAGAGCTAATGTTTTGCTCACAAAAATGCTCCAATGTGCCAGTGAAACAGGGAACAGCAAAACGCCTTTGCTAAAACCTCTGTTCTGATGAAGCTATCACACATACGAGCAAATGTCAGACCACAAAGACAAATACGAACAGAAAACGTTAGGAAYGACCTTGTTTTTAGGGCTTATCTGGGTAAACAAAGCATTGATTTTCCCAGTCAGGATCTCGCCGCACCCGGTTTCCATTCCTAAGTGAGATGAACTTAGAGGTCTCAGCTCATTCCGAGCTTGGATTTGGAACCAAATCCGTCACCAGAAACGCCCGCTTTGCCTRGCAGATCTGGCACGGAAAGCAAAAGAAACCAGTCCAAACCACACGTACAATCTGAGCCCCACCGCCTCCTGCATTCAGATGCAGGAGCTCTACTGCTCCAGTCAAGCGGCCGAAGCCCTTTGCTCTGGGCAAGGATCTGGTCCTCCTTTCTCACAACCAACCTCTGTGTTTCTGTCGCACTGATAAAAGGCTCAATTACGCCCTTGGGTACGTGGCTGCAACTCTCTGATTTCATCGCAGTAGCGTGAGATAAACAAGGGAGAWCTGAGTCTCTCGTCCAGACACCTCCTGTTTTCCATAGGTTTTGCGATGCTCATCTGTCGGGGAAGGCCGAGGGGATCAGCGCTGGCTGGCGAGCTGTCTGTGAGCAGCTAGTACAGTGGATTACGTTTTATTAGCTGTGAAGCAAGAGTATTTCACTAGTCCCTGAGATATATGATAGCAATGCAAATATCCAGATATAGGGGGTCCCGAGCAGGCCCTTTCTCATCATATCATTTACCTAATCTGCTAATTCACATAAAATAAAACGCCGGAATCCTTCCTTGGACACAGCACTTCTTCCTGAAAGCCACTTCACACAGGGCCTGGCAAAGTTAAAGTTTGCGTCTCAGCATCTGCTTCAAAATAACATGATATTGAGACGATCTGAATATTTATCCCACAGTCTCCCACCCCCTTCCCAAAAAATGGATTCCACCCTTCTCCCCTGCTTTGTTTATCGTGGCCGGTTCATAGCGCTGGGTGCCTCACACTCCMCTCCGCTCCTCAATAATCAATTTTCTTTGTTGTTTTCACGAGTCTCTCGCACTGAGCAACAAAGAGAGAAAACTGGAGACAGGAGAAAGATTTTTCCTTTCCCAGGGAAAAATGTGAGATGAAAAATAAGGTGATTATTACTTTCTGCAAATTGGCTAGACTGGGAAATGTCTGTCTAGGCTCCGAGGGGCTGAGTGTCTTGCACATGACCTTGCAATGTATGTTTTTTAGATACACTTTGGACCAAATCTGACTTTTCTGTCCCCTCACAAAATCAACAGACGGCACAGTGGGTAGATAAGGGGATGAATCCAAGCTCTTTGATTTAATCTTACATTTAAGCCTGGATCAGAAATGTGATTCCGCTGAAGGCGGCTGAAGACCAGGCGTCCTGTCCTGCACACGGGCATTTCATCTCRGTACCAAAGACCCACCAAAGACCAGGAAAAGCTGCTGCTTTTGAATCCCCGCTGAAGAATGAAGCAGAAATGCAGCTGAAAGCTTTGAAAGTTCCTTACAAAACCCATGCTTGCATACACAGCAAAAGGGAGGCTGATTTGGGCTAGGTGTGCAGCAGGTCCTCCCTGAACGCCGAGGCTATTTCCCTTTGCAATAGCAGAGCTGCCCCGGGATGCTCAGCCTGCAACTTGTTCCAAAGGGTTCYGCAAAACCACGCGGTGGAAAACCGGGAAGCACCTCCAGGAACACGTAATCAGGCAGCAAATCCTGGTGTAACAAATGTATGGAACCAGGTGTCACACYGCTGTAAATCAGTGTTGCTCGAGTGGCTTCTGGGAAGATACAACAATTTACACTCACTGAGGGATGGGCTCCGCCAGTGGTTAAATATGTAATTTTGCAAATATTGAAAAAAAAAAATCTGTAAATAAACTTAAAAAAATTGGTACATACTAATAGATTTTTAATTTTTTTCTCCACAATACAATTCAGTATTTTACATTCARCAGTGGTTATTCAAATGACACTAATGGTAGCATACATATTTTCAGGGTTTTTTATCAGTTATAAAGCTTGCTTTTCCTCTAAACATTTTATGGGGCCATTCTACAGCTTTGAACGAGCTATCCGTGTTGCTCTAAAGCCACAGTTCAGAAATTCAAGCCTCTTTAAACGACATTTTCACAGGATATGTGAGCCTGAAGCAYATATTCTCACACTTCATCCTTTGGATCTGAGTGCAGAATATAYCTACACGTTTCTAATAAGCAAAGAAGTATTATTTTCAGGCAAAGATTTTTATCAAGAATGTTATCAGTAGCTATATTAYTAATATATTCACAGGCTGATATTGATTATAAGGAAATTATATTGCAAAGTATTGAGCTTTATAGACAAATATTTTGCTCTGATTAATAAATATTTTAGATCTAAAAACAGTGGTGAGAAGCATATGACCTCTCTGGGATATTTTAATGCTTTTTGACACTTCTCCATTAAGGACACTTTAATTCAGGTTATTACAGCAAACACGCTTGCAGGTCCCACGAACATTTACACTGGGATCAGGAGTGCTTTGACATGGAAGTTGCAAGGAATTGTTTGTTTTAAGGAAACTACATAAATTCCATTAAGTTATTTCACCTTTGGAAGGCTAAATGTTTGGAAAGTTTCCCATCATCGTCTTAAGAGCAGAAATATAAACTCGGCAGCACTCTAAACTCTTTTCTAGCATGGAAAAACATACAATTTGTTTATCTGTAAAATGTRTAATGAAAAAGGAAAAAGGAATGGKTTTGATGCAATTGTATTAGTTACCATCTTCTGTTTGAGCAGAAACTTTAGTTCTTACACACTCTATAACTCTTTTACAAACAGACATTGTGAAAAGCAGCACAATTTAAAGGAGTACCAAAGAAAGAAAAAAAGGGCAGTAGCCAAATCCCTATTAAAACTAACCTTCTTGCAAAAACTAAGCATATTTCAATTTAAAACGTTTTAATGGAAAGCCACCTAAAATGAAAGAAGGAGGAATGCGTGCACATTTAAAAATTAAAGCAAAAATTACAGGAGGCAGCACAATGGCGAGAAAAGCAAGCGAGCAAATACTTGATTGCACAGGAAACAAAAATGCCGTTGTCCTCTCAGGCCGCTCCGCAAAGCGAGGGGCTCTGCTCCTCTCGACCGCCGCGGGAGGGGCAAATTCTTCGCCGACACCTAAGGGAGGAAAAGTTGCAAGACGTTTTTACTCGGGTTCTGAACAKCCGCTTTCTCTTAAGAGCACCCATTTTTTAAACTTAAAAATATAATTTGCTRACTGAAAAAAAAAATATATRTAGTTTTTCCTCTTGCAGCACTTCCACCACTGAAAACGTTAAGGTGAGAACACTCGGCACGTTGAAACACTTTGGCCTGTTCAACAAGAAACGTGTTGCAGTGGGAGACAAAGCCACGACAGGAGTTCAGGCATCTTCCGAGAGCTTGAAACTCGACAAGAAGAATTAAAAAAATTATATATGCAAAAATACAGTAGGGAATCTGCCCTCAGCTCCTGTCCTCCAGCAGGTTAAATAACTCAAGGTCCGTCCCTTTTCTTAAACGGGGTGAATACGACTTGTGCAACCTCAGGTGAGGTGACATTCCTGCAAAACGTTCCAAATACGAGCAAGCCGGGCTCCTTTCAATTGAAAAGTTATCCCGCCAGGAGCTGCATGGTCCCGGGGTCTCTCATAATTATCACATCACAAAAACGGGGGGTTTTTGGGAAACAGCTCCTAGCAAGCGGGGTGAGGGGGCACCCGGCTCCCCGTGGGGACGCCCAGCTCCGGGCCCGGCCGATGTCTCCTTGGCCACCCGTATTTCTGCAGACTTGCGCCCGGAGCAGCCACCTCGGCGTGTTTTCCCCCAGGAGGAGCCCGGCGGCGCCAGCGAACGTGCCCAGCCGCCGTCGCTCGCCGCCGCGCCCCACGTTAGCGCCTCCATCAGCGTCRCCCCCGTCTTCTCCGCGCCACCGTCTCTCGCCACAGCGAAACCCCCTTTTTAATCAAAGTTGGGTGTTGTAAAACAAGGAGCGTCACGGGCCGGCTCCGCCAGRGAAGCCACCAATGCGGATCTTGGAATCACTGTGCTGACTAAGGTCTGGCCGCCCGGATCCCATTGCAGGGCAGGGGACTAACCCGCTAATCTCTCCCCGCACTGTTCCCTCGCCCGGTTGCATGGTGAGAAAAACGTGTGAAAATACCTAAGTCCCGAGCACTGTGGCAGCATAAATCCCCACGTCACACCCGACGCAGGGCCTTTCTTTCCCCTCACCCAGCAGCTGGTATTAAGGTAAACGGTAAAGGGCTTAATGGCAGTTTAATATTCTGCCCATACACGTAACAGACATTTTAGTTGCTTTTAATTGATGGAGCTCCTGGYTTTGTTAAACTCTCCAGGAGAGTAGTTCTCGCTGAGAACTCGCCTCCTAGAAAGCATCGGTTTGCAAAAGCACAATAGTCCGGGCGATAATTGTGCAGAAAGCGGCTTCTAGGTTTCTTTGCCGTCGAATAAAAGTGTTTTGTTTCACTCTTCTATAACTCAACATTGGGTGCCGAAATTATATTCCAACTTTCAGAACAGCTACATAAAGGAACACGCGAGCGAAGTCACTTTCACGGTAAAACCARGGCTGGGAGATTTTAGCCAAACAACATATTTTTATAGCTGGGAGCGCATAAAGAGAAAGGACATAGTAGAAGTCCTGGTGTTATTCAAACAGGAGCTTTCAGCACTCATAAAAGATGCGGGATTACATTATTTTCCACTTATAAATCATCTGGCACTGGTCTATACATTAGCACAACCCCGAGCTGGTTTCTGGTTTCTTGCTGGCCTCAGCGCTCCTCTCTCACACCGTGGTTTAACGTGGGAGGAAGCACCACCGACCTGCCATGGAGCATCGCGACCAAAACCACCTACAAACCAGGGGAAAAAGCCCCAAGAAAGCGAGTTTAATCAGCGCTGAAAAGAAGAGGAGCAGGGAACTAAACCACTAAATCCATCGAGGCAACTGGCAATYTGCCTCCGTGCTTCCCGTGCAGCGAGGAGGGGTGGAAAAAAGAGGCGGCATCCTGGAAAAATAACTCGGTGGGTTTTTTCCAGGCCTGCGAGAAGCGGGTCTGGAGGTGAGGGAGGCTCCGCAGGTCCTGCCCGCTGCCGAGCCGGAGCCTCTTGGCGTGATCAAAGCACACATGACAGAGAAGGGACCGGGGCCTGTGCGCCTCAAACGGTCTGATCCCTCTAAAAGACTTCATGGAAGGCGCCCACTTTTTAGCCAAGCAAAGAACACCCATGTACAGCAACCACGTGAAAAAGCCTAGGAAGATCCTCTTTTTTTTTTTTTTTAAAAAAAAAAGGACTAAATGTGACTTTTGGAAAAGTTTTTGTTTTTTTTTTTTCTTCTTCCTATATGCATGACTTCCATTTATGTCATGCTGATCAGCTCCGAGGAGCCTGCGTCTGTGTGATTCTACTAGAGCACTACAGGGTTGGACTCCCGCAATATTAATAAATCTGTGACGGGCCACCAGAAACAAACCCTTAGGTTTATAAAACAGAATTAGAAGCACAGATAGGAAAAGATTACAACACTTTTTTTTCCCTTTTATTCTTTTTTTTTTTTTTTGCTTTATAGTGAAACCCATCGCTCCCAAACCTGCAAGTGGAGAGGCTTTACACCCTCTTTCTGTAATTTAGTAGGCTAATTTGACAGAAAAAAAAAAGAAAAAAAAAGTTTAAAATGGTATTTTGAATGAACACAGAGAGCTCTGAATAAAAAGAGCCAATAATTTACAGCGAGACGATAAGGCTGTAATATTGCTTTAATATAACGCATTAATGAAAATTACCATTGCCAGAGAGATAAGACTTAATAATATAGCTCTCATTGTATGCTGCGAGTTATATTCCTTTTGTAGATTATATGTAAGTGCTTCAGAGCTGGCGTGTAGCTCGACCCAATTTCCAAGAGCCACTGCTTCCAGATCCTGGGGAACCTGGATCTGTTTTCCCTGGAAAAAGCCAGGCAGGCATTCCCTGCTATTTCAAGCACTACTGCTTTTCTTGAGCAGCTTGGAATTGCTACCATGTTCGAGGAGGCAGGTCTTCACTCTTTTTAATGCAATTTAATACTTTCCACCCTTCTTTAAACCTTGTTAGAGTGATTAGCTTCAAAAAAAGTCACTGCTTATATATATATATACACATTTATTTTTTAGTCTGTTTACCCTGTAATGTCCTGTCCCTGTAACTTTCTTTTAAGCATACGACCAGGCAATGCAGGGATTAATTTCTCGCCTGTATTTTCAACGTTTCCTTGCAGCGTTTTCCTCTGCTTTTGCATCTCACGCCTGCCCCGGCGAGGGCTCCCWCTCTGCGTATGAAATGGCAGCCTGTTTATTTGCACTAATTGCCTGCAAGAGCCAAGAAAAGGGAACTTCTTTGCCCTCTGCAGAGCACTCTTTGTGCGCCCCCGGCCGCCGGGCAGCGGGGATATTTGTGGGCAGGAGGAAGCGCGCGGCCGGGGCCGTCGCTGCTGCTCCGAGGAAGCAGCTTCGCTGCTGCGATCGTGCAGAACGGCTGCACGCAGCAGGTCTGAGGGGCCAAGCCGGGCTGCAAAGGGCAAAAATGAAAAGCTTTGGCCAAGCAGCACCTCGTAGGGAAGAAAAAACGACAAAAAAAAAAAAAAGGGATTTTAGAAGGGTGGCCTTTGAGGGCGGCATTTTCCGCACACCGTCAGCTGGCGTTTTKGTAGCATCACAAAACTGCAAATCGCTCCAAAAGGCCAACGGTGGTGGGCCTGCCTGCAGCAGAGCCACGGAGGAGGGCAGAATATTCCTCCCAGCGCTCTGGCAGGAATGTAGCTGCACCGTGACTGTTTTTTGTGCAATTTCCCAGACAAACTTCTGCTTTCTGCATCTGAATTGCCCGGGAAGATTTTCCTCATGGGTCACTCCAGCCAAAAGAAAAAATGCTATTCCTTTAGTGGGAAGCATGTTGTCCCCCAAATAATTCCTTACTCTGTATATTCACCTATTTCACGTTAGAGAAAACAGCAGCGCGAGGAGAGAGAGTTTTGAGAAATCAGAACTTTGAGGGAAAGTTTATTTTTCCCAAATCTGTCATCTGCAGAGATTAGAAAGATAACTCTGTGCCGGTGCAGACGGAGCCCTCCAGTGCTCTAGATTATGCTTTGGCTGTGGATATTAAAAATGCACTAATGCATATAAGCACTGATATAAGCACGCCTACGGACACCTAGTGAGCCAGCTTGCATCAGCTTTCAGCACTTCCACGGTCACAAATACCCACTAGAGATTTTAAAGCCCGGGAAAGCACATACCCATATTCACGAGCATGGACTCGGAGACCAGCATTTGCATGCAGGCTCCCTCACCAGCRGCAGGGCGCTGGGAGAGGCTGATCCAGCCTCCTCTCGCAGCACTTGGCTGCTGCAGCGAGGTGCTCCTTAACATCCCAAAACGAATGCAACAGTCCAGGAAAAAAAAATAATAATTGGAAGCAAGAGCACCAACTAGTGAAACAGAGGAGGATTTTGAATAAGCTAAAATCCATTTCCACACGCATTTTTCCTCATTTGCCAAGACGGGAAGGAGACCTTGTTCACTTCTATTTTACAGAGAAAGGCARCATTTTCAAACGCATCCTTCCGAGCAGGCGATCCCGGTGGGCCTGGGAGCTGCTCGGAGGACAACCCCTGCTTGGCATCAGGGACGAGCCCTTAAAAATGACCAGCACGTCTTTAAAGTCGCCCTCTTATCCTCCCTGCTGTAGTTTAGTGGCCCCAATGAGCAATTAAACTGGGTGGGTGGGAAGGGCAGGGCAGTAATCCCGGGGTTTTTTCCTGCCTGCCCTGCAGACACCAACGCGGCTACGTAAGGAGTAGAAGTTACGTGAGGGCGGGAGGAGATGCACGCACCCGCACATCCATCGCATCCATATATATATATATATTTATGTATGTATATCTAAAGCAGGCTGCGAGGAGAGCACATGTTCCATCAGACACAGTACCTGGTTTCTCACTGCACGGCTTGTCAGTGGGACGCGCTGCCTCTCGGGCGCTACGCGAGCGCGATTCCTCTCCGTGCTCCTCCGCGAGGCCTTCGCGCTACGGGAAGAAGAGGAGGACACAGGCAGGGTGTGGGGCAGGGGGCAAGGAGGCGACCRGGGCCCTTTGGACCCCCTCCTGCTYGGGAAACGGTGTGGGGGGGCAGGAAGGCATTGGATTGGGAAAACCATCCGGCGGCGTGGGGAGGATGCGGAACCTGCTGTGCAAACGCCAGAGAGACCCTCTGATGTGTCCACCCCCAAAAGAAACCCCTCAAATATGAACACACCGCAAAGAGCCGGGCACGGCTCCCCAGCTGCAGCCGGGCTGGGCGTCAGGAGGGATCAAGGCCAGCGCTGGGGGCTCTGCTCCTGTCCCGCTTGGCTGCTCCGGGCACGCTATCCCGGCGCCCCTAAAGGACCCAGGCRTTGGCCGGGAAAGGCGGCCGCGCGCCTCCCCTCCTGCCCCAGCTCGCCTGCAAGCACTGGAAAACACTGGGAACTCCTCGGGCAGCAGCACGGGCTTCTGCCCCCTTCCCTCCACACACCCCAATGGGGACCCTTCTGAGGAACAGCAGCTTATAGCGAATCGCTCCTGGAAATGCCCCCTCCCCGGGCCCGGAGGACGCCGTTTGGACCCGCGGGAGCCCAAGCACGGTGCAGGACCCACGGGCGGCTCCCGTGAGCGATGCGCCTTTTGTAAGCGCGTTATTCATATGTATGAAGCGCCAGATACGTCCCGATACGTCGCTAAACACCACGACGGAGCATCCCCCCCGCCAACCCCGGCGGGAGCCGAGAGCTCCGCGCRGCCGGAGGCTCCTCGAGGCTCTGCGGGCATCCAAGGGCTCCAAGGGGAGCACGGCGAGGCCGACGCCGCCGTCACACCAAAACGCTGCCCGTGCCCGAGGCCGGCTGCAGACGGCAAAGGTTAAAAACAGCGGGTCTTGTGCCCGAGTGTGCAGCCCTGCTCGTCACCGGCCGCCCGGGCCTGGAGGCGCTTAGTGCAGGCCAAAAAAACCGACTTTTTGCTCGTTTTATCCTTTTGTTTCCYTTCCTGGTGCTGCTGCCCCCCGGCACTAGGTAGGCTCAGGCTGCCAGCGCGCCGAGGAAGGAGGACGGCCCAGCCAGGGCTGCGGACACGGGCTGCTGCCCGCGCGCCCCGGAGCGCCTCGGAAGCCCTCAGGTCACCTCGGATCGCCGCGGAGCRCCAGCCCCGGCAGCCCTCCCGCCTCGCGCTCGCCGGACACCTTCCCTTCGCACCGCACGCGCCTGCGCACGGCGGCCGGCGGCTCCCGGTCGTCCTCGCTCGCCTTCGCCCCGCGCGTCTCTCCCGCCGCCGAGGGCGCCCTGGCCCRGGGAGGGGACCCCAGAGGAGCGAGAGCTGGCGCCCCGTCTAGACAGGTCAAGGTGCCAAAAGATGCTCCTGTCCCTGTCGCTCCTTCCGGGAAGGGGCGGGAAGGGGAGCCAAGTGCGCCGCCGCCGCCACCGCGGGGCCCCCGCAGAAGGTCCCTTCTCTCCACCCTCTGCTGATCAAAGTAGGAAGTTTTCATGACAACCACAGTCAAAGGGGCTGCATCGCAAATGAACTCGATTTCTGCAATGTTGATATATCCCGTCTCCATTGTCTCCTTTCAGACACAGTATGAACCCTTCCGGTCTCAATGATTACATTACAGAAGCACTTTTCACATGTGCGCTCCGTCGGCACAAAGGCTTGCCTTGCTTCACCACCATCTGGCCGCAAATCAGATAAATAAAGGCAGGAGAATTAAAATTAAAGCTTAGAAGGTTTTTTTTTTTTCCCCCATCCCTCTCTCTTTTTCTCCCCCCTCTT
>PTEX01000057.1:619630-633075 GCA_003342815.1 Eudromia elegans | reverse complement strand
ATTAAAAAAAAAGGGAAAGGAAAACAGAGCGACTCCAGCCCTCAGCTCCCAAACCTGTTTGTAGGGCAGCGTAACCTATTTTACAGTAGCGACGGGCTCAGGCAAACTGCGTTTTTGCTATTAAAAGCCTGTTTCATCCGCTGGGATGCAAATATATATATATTTTTTAATGAAAACACAAYGTCCCATAAGCCTGGAGATAAAAAGAGAGCTGCTGGTAGCGCTCCGTGCTGGCACGAGTTGGGCTCGGAACTTGGGCTGCCGGGGTTGGGATTTTGCCTGGATTTTGGGCTGGGGAGGCAAGAGGGGGACGCAGCCATGGGGCAAACGCTGTCCCCGCGTGCACCCACCAAACCCAAGCCCGTGGCAGCTGGGGAATGCGCAGGACGATCCGAACAATGGGCACAAAGGGACCGTGTTGCCCCCGTCGCTTCCCGGCGGCTCTTTCCAGCCCCGGCATTGCTCCTATCCGGGTCGCCCTTCCTCCATGAGGGAGTTTTGCCATCTCATTCCTCGAACAAGAAGTGATCCTAAACTTCCCGCTCCTTCCTCAGGCTGCTTCCGTGGTTGTAGCTTAAGTCAGCTGCCTGAGAAGTGACTTTCAGCAGYGGAGTCTCTATAGGAGTCTCCTTAGCAGGAGTCTCGTCTTCCAGCTCTGGGGAAAAATRAAAGAATTCCAGGTCTCTATTCCAGGGGATGCCAAGCAGGTGGCTGGTGATGCCTTGTCCCCTGCCCGCTGTCTCCTGCCTGGGATACGGGTGCTTTGGGAAAAGGCAGGCTCTGACCCGCGGGAAGGCGCTGGGAAGGCCTTGGGATGCGCCTCTGTGAATGCACAGGCTTGGCTTTGCTTTGAGCCCCTGCAAAAGTTTTYCCTCGCATTACAGCATCTATCTATCTATATTTATATATGTGTCTATACATACACATTATTTGTTTGTGTGTGATTTGGCTCATGCAGAATTTAGCATTGAATTTAGGGCTGTATTCCCGCACTACCCTAATGAAAAGTATCATAGATCCAGCAAACACGTGAAGAAGATTAACAAAACCATACAGGCATAGYTTGCCAACATTTAGATTTTCCCTCCCTGTTTAATAAAATATACCTTGCACCAGTGATGTCCAAATAAGTTTATCTTCCAGGCAAATCCCCCCCATTTGTTTGGAATTAGCATCCCACTCCCAGCAGAAGCTGTTATTGCATTAGCACATTCCTTGTAAACCTCTGCACACAGCAGCTATCGATATAATCTAATAATTTCTGCTGCTTGCTTATTGGGTTTTGCCTCGTGAGCTTTTTGGGGAGAAATAAAAGCGACTTGGATTTAAACTCAGCATTTTTTGCCGAGATGAGCTCTGTGCAGGAGCTCTACGCAGTTGAGAGTGCTCTTTCTGAAAGTGTTTTAATAGTAAGAGAGGAATAAGTATTTGGACAAGTGGTGGAAAACTAAAGCCTTTCTTTCTATACTGTGAAGATTTTGAATAGTACTTGTCAATAAAGCAACTCCTATTGTAATTGTACCGGAGACATGGGCCTCCACCCCGAAAAAGCTGTCTCAGAGATACTAACCTCATTAAAATATGAATGAGGAGGCAGCCATCATTGTAACGGGAGAAAACCATTTACTCTGCAACAAACTTTATCTGCTATCTTTTGTAAAAAAAATATAACTCCGAGGGCCGGCAGGGCTCTGGTTCCATGTGGCGGGCACGTCCACAGACGCTCGGTTTGGGTTTTTTTTCAGAATAAGTCACAAAATCCGCTCCTTAACTCGCTGCTTTTTCCGGYGAACAGTTCGAAATTGGGAGAACCTTCAAAGCATGTGAAATCCTTAAAAAAAAAGGGGGAAAAAAAAAAGGATGGCCTTTGAGGATTTTTTTCTTTTTTAAGGTTCAAGGAAACTTTATCTTTTTTTTTTTTTTTTCGGGGTATCTTATCCATTTTCCGAAGAAAACAAGAGAATGCACTCCCGACCCCTATGACAACACCTTAATAACAGTCAATTACAGGGTGCTCAAATGCCTGTTCATTACTATGTCTCTGTTAATCTAGCCCTAAATTTCTTGCTTGATAGATACCACGGCAAGCCAAGAGCACAATTGCATTACAGCGGAGCAACGCGCGGCGCGGGACTGCAGCAAGGGGCAGCCTCAAAATAACCGAGCTGCCAATCACCTATTTGTCAAAACAATTACACGAATCTGGYGCTATTTTAAGAAAATATAGAGCGACTCAGAAGGGGAGATATGCAGAGCTTTACGTTTCGGTAGAAATTGTTTCAGAGACTTTTAAGTAAGTCGTTTCCCGACGTTTCATGTAGTTTAATCACTAGCTTTTCATCCACAAAAGTGTCCAAATCATTTTTGATATTAGTTAAAAGTCAATATTTAGAAGTGAAAATCAAAACCTCCTTTGCTCTAGGCTAAAACAGGAGCAACATGAATGCCGAGCTCCTCTAAAGGCTGATGGGATATATAATTAGCTATTATGTTAATTGAATCCGCTGTGAGTTTGTTGTATGAGATTTCTTCATATAATATGCAAATCGCTTCTAAGGTTTAGTTTTATTAGACAATATAATTAGAAATCTTCTAAAGGAGTGAATTCTAATGAGGCMTAATAAAGCTTTGTAAAATATCTGTTTGGCGTGTGAGGAGACCACCTGGGCTTCACCAATAAAGGGAACTTTCCTGGGCAGCAGCACATTTAAAAGAAAGTTTAAGAATTTACCGTTCGAGTCCCATTCATCAATATTTTTATTTTAGAAGGAGAGTTCAGTGAGGAAGGAGAGGGAAATTCTTGTAATCTGAGGGGAGGAAATAACTTTAAAAAACAAACGATTTGAATTCTGTTTATTTAAAACAAAGTAAAAATAAATTAAAAAAACCCTCCCAGCTGCAGGACCCGTTATGTGCATCTAGAGACGCTTAAAGTGCAAGGTTACACGAGCAAAGTTTGCCATTATTCTTACTATTAAAAGCGTGTTTGGAGCAGATGTACATACTTTAGCTTCTGCAGTGTAACTAATCAGCGTAACTTCACTTTTAGTTAGATAGCCCAACATGTTAATATGTGGAATTAGGAGCCCTCATATGAAGGCAGAAATTCACACCACGGTATTCCGGAGCCGGCCACAAATTCCACACTCGCATTCCTTTTTCTCTAAGACCACCACCAAAGACAAAGCTTAAACTATTTTAGTTAAAGCCAGAATGCCAAAAATGTGTAAGCTCTTGTCTAATTTGGCTTGTTCGCACTTTAAACTGTGCCAGAACCGTATGATTCAGCTCTTAAGATTAATTGAAAATAATAATCACGGGATACTTTGTACTRCAGGGCTCAAAGAAATGCGTGCTTCCCTCCCCTCCTCCTCCCAAATAAATCCTGCAATATACTGAAATAAAAACCAGAAGCCCTCATTAAAACAGTGGATTTAGCCATGCAAAAAGAAACATCATCACAGCAAGTACTCTGGCTGCTCCGTCCAGGGAGACAGAGAGGGGACTCCCAGCTACAGCCAAATAATTTCGCTGTCTAAGTAGACGGCGGCAGCCTCGGAGATGTTGCCTGGAATAGCAGGATTTCTTCCYAAATAAATAAATAAATAAATAAATAAATAAATAAATAAATAAATAAATAAATAAAKTGGCAGTGTTGTGCATGTTTTATAAAACTCTCATACCCGCTCGTATAGCTGGTAAAAGCGTGGGTCTGTCCTGGCAGTTCATTAACGCTCTGTGAATCCGTTCCCTCAACACGGGCAGCGGCGAGCGCTCCTGTCCCGGGATAGGCTGGAGAGCCGGTCGCTGCACAAGGGGCTGCGTTGCACACATCTGCCTTCAGCTGGGAAAACCCCCCGGGTTAGTTCCCCCAGTTCTGCTCCAGACCATTAGGGAGCTGTTTAAAGTCTCTGCGCTCCGAAATTTCTGCCACACTCAAGGCGATTCAGCTCGCTTCTCTGCTAGCAATCATCAAAGCCAACCCAGCCCTCAAAATGCAAACTTTATTCAAGCTCCAACTTTCAATTCTTCCTCAGATTTAAAGCAGCTTGAGAGGATAGCCCGGAGCAGCCTTCAGAAATCAGGACCGTGCCCTGGAGAATTAGTGTCAGAAGAGGATGTTACCTGTTTGCCTTCCCTACTATCTTCTTATCCCCTAAGGGGACAAAACCACATGGATTCTGCCTGATGGTAATTAAATCATTCTGTTAATTAGCAGTAAGGTGCTTTAGCAACAAGCAAACAAAGGGCCAGATTCATCCCTTGCTCTGCAGGATTTAGGGTGTCCTGAAATGCACTTAGACACTGTCCAGGTATATTCAGGAAGCAGAAGAGGATGGGGAGGAATCCAAGGCCCTACAAGGTCTTCTAGTGAAGTGCAGCCTGCTGGAGACACCAGACGATTTTTATGAAAGGTTGACTGCAAAGAGGAGCTGGGTGCATCTGATCTACATGACTGAGGCTCCAGCAAATTAGAGAAAACATTGAAACAGTAAGCTGGATTGTCCTGTCTTGGAAAAGATTCCCTGGGGATGCTGGGGAGTTAGTGGGGCTGAATCCTGTGGCCAGGCTGCAGGTGAACGCCCCGTTTTGGGGTGATAAAGTGGATGTATGTGTGTCCTTCCTTGCCAGGAGGCCTCGCAGTCCCAGGAGTGTCTCATTCACCAGGACCTCAGCAGCAAGAAGAGAGGTAGCACRAGCAGCCTAATGCAGAGCTAGCGCTTGGACTTCCAGGGGACTCGCATCTCGGTTGAATTTGGTGTAGTCTCGAGGCATCAGTTTCCATAGAGAGGAGAGGAACCGCCAGYCTTGACGCCACCAACTTCCTCTCAGGGCCAACCCCAATGTCTTGTTCTCTGTCTTGTTCACCTYGCCCCCTTTGCAATGGTCTCGCTAAATCTCTCTCTCCATCCTGTGTCAAAAAGGTTGCCGCTACCCAGTGCTCAAAATAAAATAGCCAGTTCTTTTTGTTGTTCTATAAAAGTAGTGATTTTATAGAAACAACATGGCTGTCAAGGGACAGACTGCGACTGCAACACACAAAACCACTCCAATAAAACAAAACCCCGCTGGAAGTTTTTATTATTATAAAGTATTATACGTGACAGTAGATACATTTATCCCATCCACTGATGCTTCTGTGCTTTGCAGCTTTCCCTCCCAGAAGCTCAGGGTTTCTCAGGCTCCGCTGTCCCCCTCTGCCAGCGGTCTCTGCTCAGAGATACAGGTCTTCACCCTCCTCACASCCTCCTTAATCAGGAGCGATTCTGTGAAAGCCAGAAGTTGTCTACACTTGCCTGGTCTAATTTTAATTTTAACATTTTTTATTAGTTTGTTTTTAACCARTTTGGTCTGGCCAATTTTAACCAATAGGCATGGCTGGGGAGAAAAGAGGCTCCTGACYATGGTCGTCTGCCCCATCTCCCGATGCCTGCCCTGGTGGCAGGGCTGCAGAGGGGACCATGTGCCCACACATCCACTGCCCAGACCGGGAATGGGGCACTTGCACTGGGCAGTGSTGGTGAAGGGCATGAGGATGGTCAAGTGCATGGCCACCATCTGCAAACCTCTTTCCATCGTGCTGGTCAGCACAGGATTCCCMCTTTGGGATCCCCTCTCCTGCTTCCCAAGCCTGCGACCAACCCCTTGCAGGACCTGTGGAGCTCTAGTAGTTATTAAAGCAGGAATCTCTGGAGCAAAGCACATTCCCAGGCAAAGAAAAGGAGGCAGGTTTCAAATGTTCAGCTACTTGTCTGCAGCTTCCTAAAGRAAACTCCACCTGCAGCCCAAGCCTGTCAGACCAGCATTAATGCCACCACGTGTGGCTGCCTGGGGAACAAGAAGGGAGTAGGACGTTTGCTTTGAGAACAGCACTGGGTCACAAAGAAATATAAAATCAAYGGCAAATTGTCCACTTGAGATGCATTTGGAAACAGAGCATCATGTTTTTCCCCACATGCCGTGAAGCACTTCAGCACATGGACMCTATGACCTCAGCGTGACATAAGCATCTTTTATATATTTTGTGTCTTACTAGAAGGTATCTAAATAGAAGATATTGAAATGCAGCCCCTGAGACCTCCAAACTTGCTAGGCACCTTCTTGTTTGGCTTGAAAATGTCTTGTCCCTTTGCAGTTTGTCTTCAGCACATGGCGGGAATGACTTGCTGYGAGCAGCTCAATAGACAGTGCTCACCTGGTCCTCATGGACCTACAGTGATTGTAGCAAGGGTGCTCTCCAAGCAAGGAGGGAATTCAGTCAGGAACTGCTTCTCTCACTTCCAGGACGCAGGAGCCGGGCACAGACACAAAGAGGAGCTGAGCGTTACACAAAAGGAAGCCAAGTCCTTCAGTGGCAGCTATGGGGTAGGAACGTTCATGCTCTGCCTCCTTTCAAAGTCAGTTTGYAGGTACGTTCCCTGAGTACAGACTCCAAAACTCAGTGCACAATGATCCTTTTGAGWCCCCTCATGGATCTATAGCTGCTGTGTAAGAAGGCAATGCCGCTCACTTGGGATTTTGGACGCTGCTTGCCCCAGAGACACCATGGTGGATCTTCTGTCGGTTCAGACCATATTTTCCCGTCTCAAGTCCAGAARAGCCTCACTCTAATCCTGGCTGGAGGACGCTGTGAGTGTGACAGGGGCAGCAAGGACTCTGAATGAGGATGCCCAAGCCTAGTTTAAAGCTATCAGAATGATAGATCAAGGTCAGATGTGACTTAAGAGAGCTACACGTCCATATGGAGAAGGTCCATTGYGCCAACCAGGAGGCTCACCTATTTTGTGACATGTCCCATGGCGCTGCACAGCCTCGGTCTGTATCTTCTGAGGCTCYTTCGCATGCTCAGACACAGCAAAGGGCCTTGACTGCTCTTCTCAACTACTCTCTGAGCTGGGGCAGCTTTAACTGACAAATCTGGGAACATCTAAGAGACCTGAACCATCCCTAGGACACAAAATGGGAACATTAAAGCCTCTGCATCCCTTTTCCGTCCCCAGGGTAGCTGACTGAGCAGCCGTGCAGCTCAGCACTGCCATCCGTGCACAGCTGGATGCAAGTGATCAGGGTACGGCCCTTCACTCAGTCTGAAGTAAARCAACTGCTCCATTGACAGGCCCTGCACATAGCGTCCTTCCAGAAGGTATTCCGGGAATGCTTAAGTTTTGGCATTTTTTTGCCTTTTCCTCCTCAAAATGAAAAGAAAAGAAGCTTTAAAGCTCAGCTGCAATGCATCTCTCCCTGCACACCTATCTAAGGTAAGGCAGAAGAAATTGTTAGATAGGAGCAATCTACACCAAGCTTCCCCATGCGAAAGTTGGCTCTGAGTAACTTAGCTGCAGTGAAAAGAGACCYCTTTGACAAATAAACATTACAAACTCATTCTACACAGACTTATCAGCTATCACTTAACAGAGACAAAGAGGATTATCACCACAGCTGTCAGGAAAGACGGCCTCTTTACAGCATTTACAGGTACCAAAGGTCAGGTTCTTTCAACAGCCTTTGGGGACTGTGCCCGTTTCTCCGAGGAATTAACTCACATTCTGAAGAGAACTAAGAGCTGATTTTAGTTAAACACTGAAAAATGTTTATATGTGTGCGAGAATTAACAGGGAAAACTACTTTATGGTTTTATCTTAAGGAAATTGGTTGCCGCTGAAGAGTCCCTTCTGTACCGTTAATAGGACAGAGCTTGAGTTCAGCTGCTCTTCAGTTCAATGCATGGTGGGGCTCGATACAATTGAATTTTACCTTCGTTAAAAACTCCTGGAGCGGCCAATTTTTGTTCTGTGGGCTGATAAATGTTTCTAGGGATAGTATTTCTCAGTATTCAATTTAGATGCATATTTTTATGAACCAYCTACATAAAGATTAATTTTGATTACTCCATAGCTAGTTTACCAGATTACTATAACTATTAATATGTATTCTTATATCAAGAGCACATACAAATCTATAAACACCAAAGTAATTTTTTTCAAAGAAAATGCWAATTAATGGGATTGCTGCATACATTAAAAGGCGATATAAAACCAGGCTGTGTTTCAAAGTTAGACACAACCTTTACAAGTACCTGCACTAGGCAAATATGCAGAAAACGGTGTTGAAATCCAAGCATCCGCAAAACAACAGCAATAGCCAACGTGTGATATCTAAGGGACGATTAGAGAAGCACTGTCCCACCTACCTCTGCCGAAGGAGGACTCCAACACTGAAGGGAGTCACAAATAATTAAGTGTTTCAAAACACAACGGGTATGACATGCTTTCAAAATAGCATCYATAGAATCGCTTCCACTAGGACGAGGAGCTCTCCGGAGGGAAAGCCTTTTCACTCACTTCAGTTGATTACCTGCATAAAAGGGTTTAATTTCTCCGGGGCGTTTGCTTTCCAAACTGCCACCTCTTCCTTYGGAAGCCTTTGCAGCAGTAACACTGGGGACTCTTAGGGCCCATAAGAGGACATTCCCCAGGTGGGGCTGTGGGGATAGAGGTGTTGACTGCAACTCAGTTTTAACAAGAAAAAATAAAGAAATTATATATATATATATATATACACACACACACACACACACACACACACACACACACATAGAGATATATATATAAACAAACTAGCTAACTGTAAGTACCCACAGAAAGCATCTTAGCCTAGGGAAAAGGTTTAAATAATTTCCTTCAAACTTGACTTAATATGTTAAAAAAACACAAATAAGCGAAGCCTTGCAAATACTTTAAAAAATATCTGCTGTTATAAAGCTGCGTAAGATAATCAGCCGTTCAAAGATGCAGGGAAAGTCAGACCACCCCATCCAATCCGACACACATTTTTAACACGTGCAATGTGCATTTACCAACTTTTACTGATCAATGGTTAGAGTGACTTTAGCTTTGACCCTGACACTGAATGGCTGATTTAGGAGCCACATCTCATTGACACCAATTGTGATCTTATTTTTATTTGATGAGAGCTAGATCAGGGCATTGGATACTTCTGTATTTATTGCCCTAACATGCTTTTAATTCTTCAGCGGTGTATATTTATACCTGAGCTTCCCAAGWTTTTAATGATAACAAGAAACTACAACCCGTTAGGAAAACCCTTATTGCCCTTCAATTCTACAAATTCATTATCAACTCTGATCCTTTGTTTATTTCTTGCCGGATTCTCTGTCTGGGATTTTCTCCCGCACTCCCRGGCGGCGGCTGGTGCCTTGCGGGTGCTCTTGGCCACTTGCAGTGCCCTCTTTTGGAAAGCCCAGATTTGCAGGCCCACSGTTTCCCGCTCCTCCGAGCACCGGAGCAGCCCTCGTCCTTGCCGAGCGGGGTTGTCTGTTGTGTGCCTGTGTGCATATGCACAATGCATGTATGCAACACGCATATATGGAACATGCATGCACTTCCCTCTGTCAAAACGCTTACTCAAAGCACTAACGTCCTCTCTTTCCTCACCACCTTCAYGTTCTCTCTTTAGGAAACTGCAAAACACTGAACAACTAAACAATGTCTCTGATAAGGACATGGGTAAGAGCAAAAGAATAATAATTAATCCTTAAAAATCCTATGTGAAAATGGCTTTATTCTCGAGTGGGTAGAAAGCTAATATACATGTGGGAGATATGGAGAGCACCAAAAGCTCAAGAGATGCTGCAGTGAAATTTAGACCACAGCTAATTTCAGCTTCTYTGATCAATTTTCTTTTCCCTTTATCCTCTAGTTTACAAATTTTTGGGGCAAACTCTGTTTTCACCTATTTCAAATGCATATTATCTCCCATTCTTCTGACCAGATTATTTGGATTAGAAACACCTTGGGGAAAGAGCTGATTTTCTGTTATGTTTTCATATTGGATGAGGTAAATTAGGTTGCTCTGTGATTAAGACTCTTGTTCCTACTGAGATATCAGCACTTAGTAGTAATAACCTTTTAGTGCCTCCTTAGTGCATCTTGCTTCAGAAGACCTTCAGAATTAGAGAGGAAAAACGAATTGCTTTCCAACAAAATACAAAAATCCAGTTCTTGGGAAAGCTGCTGATTGGCTCCCATGTCTTATACCACAAACACTTGGAAATGCCTGGGATGCAACATGGGCTGCCAGGCAGCAGCTCCAGGTTCTCCTGTGTTCAACCAGACAGGTCACACGGGCGTTTGGCCTCAAACTTCCCATCCAAATGTCCTGAAATAGTAGTTCTAAATCCTGCTTCTCCACTCTCTACCTGCCTCTCACACCAAAGCCTGAGCACTTGGATTATTTTGAAGGATTTGGGGATAGGTTGCCAGAATGTGCTATTCCTGCATTTCCATACCCCAATAACCTCGCTAAGGTTTTGGGCTATTCCTTCAGCTTCTCCCCCTCACTGTGAACGAGCCAGTGAGATGGGTGGCTCCCTGGACAGCGAWGAGGACTGTTCACACCCCGGGGGATATTGGAAGTGACACCAATTTCTAAGGCAAGCGTTAGAAGTGCAGCTTATGCTCGTTACGTCGCCGATCCGCCTTTCGCTAAGAGCTGCCTGGGAACGGATTTCCCCCAGGATTAATTAATTCTAATTATGGCCTTCCATCATCTAGCCATAAATTGGCTTGATGTGGACATAGGTGAGATTTCAAATGCAGGCTGCACATTAAATATATATATATATCCTATGTATATACGTATACATGCACACCCAGCTCTCCATCGGGCTGCACGGTGCTAGATGCTGCTAGTTCTGCCCCTGAGCTCATTTTCTGCTCTCACCCCTGCGTGGTGTGGCCCGTTGTGTGCTCGAGGATCCTGATGGTGTCACCACCATGTCTTTGGGGCTGTCCCCGGGGCTCTTGTAGCGCCCCGCTAAAGGCACACGCCRCCTCCCCTGTCATTAGGCTTGAAGATAGGGGTGCAGATTGGACACTGACATATAAATTAATATTGAGGAAGCTGCTTTAAAAAAAAATAGGCATTGGGTAGGGCCTGAGGGCTGAGAAGATGATTGGAGCTCTTCTGTCTGCGGCTCGCGCCGGTGAGCGTGGGCCGTGCACGGCATCCTCACCTGAGGAGGATACTCATCATCCTCAGCTTCCTCACGAGGCTGGGAACACACAGCTGCTCCCGGCCTTGCTCCCGTCTACAAAAAGGGTTATATCCTCTCTGCCAGAAGAGATCAGGGTCGCCCAAGTACACGCTGGCATCTCTTGGTTGGCACTGCACTGCACTGCCAGGACTCGGGCTGGGTCTTTCCAGGAAAAGTTTGCAGCAAGCTGCMCTTTGTACAATGCTTTGAACCAGGATGTAAATAAACCACAGGGGGAAATTTTCCCCTCCTTTAAGAAAGAGAGAAATAAATAATTCCAATGCAGCAAAAGTGGCTGCATTAAGTATCAACTACTATTTGCAATATATATATATGTACACATATATATACACATACACATATATATCCACAGCCTGGTGTGGACCCRTGTGTTACAGTCCGGATTAAGCCAACCAAGCCCATCTGATCATGGCTGGCCATGTGTTGTACAGATCCCGAAGGAATCGTGTGGATCTCAGGAAGTAGAAAGCTATCGTTGCTTCTTTGCCCTTTTAGCATAACCAGAGATTCACAGAGATTGTAGTTGGAGGCACAAAGAAAACTCTTGACTCCTCTGAAAACTGCTGAAAACTGCTCTGAAAATAAGTGTGTCTCATTTTGATAGTACTGAAAGGATTCGAACTGCAGAGCGGTGATCTGAAATGCAAGATATTGCTAAACAGAATCAGAGGGAAACAAATGCTCGTTTTTAGCTTATTTTTGAGYAAAAGAACAAATATGAAAGGGTTATATCATTTTGAGAGTGCTTCTAAGAGTATTTTCCCTTTTAGCAATTTTTTGCAAGATTAGAATAATGGGCAAGTAGGATTGAAACTGCCGAATTATTTTATCAAAAAACAGGGAAGATGAAGGAGAACAGTTCCTCTTTAAYAGAAGTGAAATCCTTTAATGCCTCAATTCCTCAACCCCTTCTCACAGTTTGTCTAATCTGAGCTCCAACTTTTGCATTGTTATTTTCTGAGGAAAACAGAAACAAGGAAAGCAGAGCTGTGTCCGGGAGACGGGTACCGTAACGCTGAGAAACCTCTCGCATCCACCGGTCTCATAGGGCAGCTGCGCACGTGCGAGCCCAGATACCTTTGGGGACATCCTCTTTGGGAAAGATTGCCCCGAAACAGCGTCTGCCCTGCAGCCCAGAGGTCTAACCGCAGTAGTGCAGTCCACGGGCACGGTAGGTTTATTGCTGTCATCACCTCAACTCAAACGAGCTCAGGCGGGGCTGCAAAAAGACCTCCGAGGTGCCTTAACCATGATGTTTCAGTGAGTCTTTTAAAGTTCTGGCTGATCCTTGACATTCTTCTGTATTAAGGCGCAATAGTCACTAAGGTGTAAATGGAGCTTTTCTTGTTGTCCATAATGAGTTGGTATCCTAGAAGTCTGATATCTCCTATGGGGWTCTTTTCATAAACCGTAGAAGAATGGTGCTGGACTTAAGACTTTAAGTTTATATGTAAAAAAAATGTGTAATTAAAGTTTCTCTGCCTTTTTTTTTTTTCTTTAGGGAATGTATGCTGTTCATTTAACCACTCCATGCTGGAGTCAACTGGAAACAAAACCACATTCCTTCCCTTTCTAATATTCAGGGATCACTTATTTCAGGTATAGTATCTCATGCCCGTGAAATGCTCTGCTGAAAAATCTCGCATCCTCACATGTTTCACCATTCGGGAATGAAACCTCAGGACCAACCCTCCACAATGGGGACTCCACTGTTTCTATCCCAACGCGATATTTTACTCATTTTTGGGTCATCTGTTTTACCTGTTATTGTCACCCACATCCACAACACACAACCTGGACATTTCCTGCTGCTGTTTGAGCTCCTTTGACTGTTGCACAAGGCATTTTCCCCGTCTTTTATAACAAGATGATGCCTTTATTTGATTGCTAGGCTGAGATTTGCCCTACCGGATATTTTGCTGCTGAAAGACCCAWTGGAATCAAATGAGGCAGATGCAGCATATAGGAAATAAGGACTTTATGYCAGAGAGATGACACCTCAAATTGCATGCCATTTTAGATGCCRGAAATGAAAATCCCAATGAAACTCAGAAGAAAAAGCAAAATTGCTCCAGTCTTCATTAATTTAGAGGGCTTAGAAAGAAGAGATGAGGAGCCCCAGAACTGAAGGTCTGGGGCTACCCGGCAGCCCGCACCCAACAAGGGCTGGGCTTACCTACCTGGGAGGTGAACGGAGACTGAAAATCCTCAGTGTGTTGGAAGAAATGCAGGTAACGAGTCAGCGCCGGGGTCTTGTTGCAGGAAGGCTGCTCCRTGCTGCCCTGTGGTGTCATCGGAGGCAGAGCAGAGAAGTCCATTTGGTTCCTCTGGCTCGTGCAAACAGCCYTTCAGAGCCACCCAGGCAGTT
>PTEX01000057.1:561126-619312 GCA_003342815.1 Eudromia elegans | reverse complement strand
CTGTCAGCAGGACACCAGGATCTCCTGAAAGCCCGGAGCCAAGATGCTGCTATGACTAAGCACACAACATGGGGACACAGGGAGACACATAGAGCCACCTGGCTCAGAGCTGTCTCCCCTAGAGATCCATGAAGGTTTTTCYCAGCCTGAGTACCACAGGTCCATGATCCCCATCCTGACCTCAATCTTGATGGTCTTAGAGGCTGAGGAAACACGAGATGGGTTAACTGCTAAATTTGCCAGAACTCCACATTAGATCAACATGTAAATCAGCGAAGCAGTTATTTGATGAGCATTTTGTTGTGACGTAGCGTATCAAAGGGTGYAAATTCCAGTGCCCTGAGGTTAGACCAAAAAGCTCAAAGAAACATGAAGCAGAAAACCTGAGCATCCCTGACAGARGACTTCGGGGACGAGTAGCAAAGAAAAGCCATCAGTTTATGGCCTATATGATAAAGCACCCTGATATTCCTGGGAAGCATAGTTCTGCAAGGTGGATAGTTCCTATCCTTACAGAAGGCAAAGATGCCCCAGTGGGTGGAAAGTAACTAGAGGTGTTATCTATTCCTTAAGGAAAACAGAAAACCGACGGATCATAGCTACTGAAGGGTGTTCAGGAAGATGTCGAGAGCAAAATTTCACTATTTTTGCTGCCAAAAACCTAGTTAAGAACTGTTTGTGGAAGACTAAGCAAYGTAACCCACTGGCAAGTAAATGAGAGGCCTTTAATGCCTGCCAAGCCTCCTGACCATTGGACTTTAAGGCTTTAAARTGCCCAGGACTTCTGACAGATGAAAGCAGAACCGGTTCATTTGCTGCAGGCAAACAGAAACGTCACAAAAAAGGTAAATCCCATCGTAGGGTTAAAAATGCAGCTCGGGAGGCAGCTCGCAGGGTCCTGCTGAGGAGCACAGAGAGCATGAGTGCCACGTGCCGAGGCTGGAAGAGCATTGCACAGCTCCRGGGAGCACACGAGACTGCCCTGGACGACCCAGCGGGTGATGTCTGTCTGATTTCCCAAACACCAGAGCTGGATTCAGTCCTTGAGGGGAACTCGGGCCAGGAGACACAGAGAGCAGGGGCTCCAGGGCGGCCAGGAGAAGCGGGAAGGCCCCTGCCAGGCAAGGTGGCAAATCCCTTCTGTGAGCACTGAGGTTCACCCAACCCCTCGTCTCTTCTGTTTAATGTCTATAGCTAAATCTTGGTCATCCTGGTAGCACATGCTAGAAATAAGGTAGCAATGTGAAAGAATGAATAAAGAGATCCAAGCSTGTTCTGCTCCAGTTCTCGTCATGTTGAGAGTCAGCCAGGACTCTTCTGGGTGAAGACTTTATTTTCATTACAGAGACACCTTCCTCTCTATATTCTTTGATTCGGCCTGCAGTGCAACAGTGTCCAGCCCATGGCAGAACCAGGGCCCTAGAATATTTGTCAGTGCCACYGGGATGATGCTAATGCCACTGGGATGATGCCAATGCCACTGAGATGATGATTTATAAACAGCAGTCCTTATGAGACACACACATTACATAGRAATTGCAAGCTGAAGACCAGAGCAGCAAACAAGGAATTACGAAGGACACTTGTGGTTGTTTATTGGGATATTAATTGTACGCCACTTGCCCAATTCACTCTGGCATTATAGCAAATAAAGTTGTAGCATGAAACCTCAAGTAGCTGGGAGCTTTCAGTTGTAGCTTTGCTTGTAACATCCAGTTTCATCATCTCATTGGGTATGTTCATTTTTGCGAACACGGCCCAACCTCCCTTGAAAACAAAGTGGTAATTCCACTGGTCTGAATGAGGCCAYTGCCTATTTGAGAACCGGTGTTTTTACAGATGGGAATATTGTTAATAACTTGCCTAGGAAAGGAATATAATTTTTTGCCATCATGAGAGAAGTTCCTTGCCCTGAACAGATGGGTCTAGCCAGAATATAAACAAAATCTTGTCATTCTTGAGTAGGGGAATATAGTGCTGACCGTGTATGAACTTAATACCTCTGCTTGCTTCAGGTTTTTCAGTAAGTTTCTAGTAAATAGGGGTGCTACGTAAAATGCCAATATAACGCTTTGAGTAAGATGAAGGAGGGTTTGATAGGCCAGCCTTTCTGGAAAGGCTTCCGGGAGAGGATTAGGAGCTATGGATGGCATTTCCATAAGCCCTTGTTTTTGGCCTGGCGATGACTCCCGGAGAAGCTGATGGTAAATCTGCCATTGTATCCAAGAGGAACAGAGTTGAGGCAGCGCWGAGCAAACTGAAGATCCCAGCCTTTGACTCCGTAGTGTAAATATTTTGCCTTTATAAGCAGAGATTAGTAAATTCGGGGACGTTATTCAGAACTCAATTTGGTAGCTGCTTCACTGAGCAGTATCCATACGCACTGAGCATACTTATCTCCCACAGCTTCAAAACGGCTTCGTGCYGTTCAGGAACAAGGGCATAAATCACAAAAGCAGTTGCATTCAGCCACCGAGCTGGTAATCTGAGCACAAAGAGGACAGAACGGGTCACAGACACATTATTCCCTCTGCCCCCTGTCTGGTGGCCGCCTTGGGAAGGATGCRTGGCTCTTTGGCTAGGTGCTATGGAAATGCAAGCTGCTCACATAGGTGCTCCATTCTGACCCCAAACAACTAGTTTTCCTGTCTCACGTGGTCTATGTGACATGTTTAACGAGAACGGAAAATAGTTGCATGGAAAAAAAAGTGAATCCATGCTCATGTTTGGAGTCAGAAACACTGTTTTCCATGGAGTAAATTTAAGCCCCTAAATAAAAAAGTCACTGGTTAAAAACATATTGCAATAAAGATGGTCAAATCTCAAAACYRRGTTGGAARGCAGATTTTCTGTAGTTCTCTATTCTTTGGACACCAGTATTTCATAGCATGTYRCAGTGAATAATGTTCAAGAGATGAGCATGATAAATTTTAAACTGTAGCTATATTAAGTGCCAGGGTGACCACGGAAAACTTAGATATCCACARGGAATGTTCACTGGCTTCATGTGCTCCATCCTGAAGAGCTTAAACTGGATTTGAGGGTGACACCAGGACTTTGGCCAGGAAGATGKACTCAAACTTTTCTGAAACACTCCATTTATTTGAGTAACATAAAGTAAAATAATTTACAGATCTACCTTTGCCCTTTGGTCTGACTGATCCTTGGCTGAATGAGTTTCTGCAGCTGTAAACCCATGTCGGAAGAAAAGAAAGACAAGGATCCAGCGTAGAGATAACTGGATTGAGAGAAATCATYAGAAAACTCACCTCACAGAAACGGAAAAGCTCTACCAGGGGTTTTGGTTGTCCTATTGTCTGTATAGTTCTGGGGAGCCATGGAAAAGTGGATGGGCATTTGCCCAAGGAACGAGACAAGCTTATGAGCACTCATTCATTCTCATTTCTCTCAGGGTCTGAACACATGAAGAAGACACAGGGGGTACTTTGCTGTTTCCAGATCTGATGGGGTGCGTCACCAGCTCACCAAACTGAATTAAATGAGAAGGGAGAGCTCTGCAGGAAGGTTTTGCACTGACGATTTAATTTGGTGCATCCTGGCAGAGCACCTAAAAAAGCAACTTTCCCCTGCTCAAAAACTGAGCCGAGAGGGTCTATCTCCTTCAGAAGTGCCTCAGGACCTCCCTGGTCACCGCTCCAGCAGCTGCAAGTGTCTTTGCACCATTCCAGAGACTAAATTCTCAGTCTGAACTGRGACTTGGGATAACAGCTACAGCTGGCATCAATATCACAGGAATGTGTGTCTTCCAAAAATGTGCTTCTCCAACACCAGGAAAATACATCTGTCAGTAGAGGTCATGAAGAGAAGGAGACAATAGGAATCACCATATCACCCTCATATGAACGGGAGATCAGCACCTCATGTTGCAATAGGKTGCAATGAGAACTGGATTTCTGCTCCTGCACGGGCCCTTGCTTTCCTGTAGGGCCACCTCAACCTTCTGCTAACAYTCTTCTGAGATGACACTTTGTATTTGATAGTATTCATCATTCCCGTGGCACCATCTGCCTGTGTTCACGATGATTCCAGGATTCTCCAGAAACTAGGATTTTGGTGCTTGCTTCAGGAGCTGAAAACCCTGATTAAAGAACACAAGAAGTGTCCGATGAATTTCCTCTTCCTTAAAACCTWTGTTAATACTATGGTGACCCAGAAAGAAAAACATTTGTCAGATCAAACAGTAATGATCAGACTTTGGAGGAATGGGGAAAGCTGCCATCCAGATGCAGAATGGGAAAATAGTCTGCAGGATGGCATAATGGGAATGTGAAAACAAGCCTCCTTTGGGAATAYAGTGAGATGCAGAGCCCTGCTCTGCTGGCTCCTAATTGACACGGCTGCAAATAGGACAGAAGAAGAATTGTACTGCCTTGACCTGAAGCAGCTGAAAAGGGATTTCATTCACACCCTCATATTTCCATGGATCACTTGAGCACAGGAATGACACAGCGGTTGTTGCATAACTCCAGAGAATAAACTTTCTGGACATTGTTGTGAATAAACCTATAGGCAGCTATTTTCCCCYGAACTGGAAAAAAAACAAAGAAACAAAATACTCTGTTGGGTCCGATGTAGGGCAGATCCACAGTGCCTGGGGCCAAGGACCACGTCTGACTTCAGAGCTCTGCGTCTGACCTAGTTACCCGTCAGCAAGAGGCACTTTAGACGTTTGCGCTTCTAGGGCTCTTGCCACRTCCATATGGTTTGTACTCTTGCCAAGTTGATGTTTTATGCCGATGTCTGATTACTCTGGGCTTCTGCCCTGTGATTTTCTGCCTYGGAAGGACGAGGGTGTGCGTGCACCATGTACGTGCACCAGTGCCTGTCAGAGGGCACCTCGTCTCCTCTGGCTGCCCTGCCTTGCTGCCTGCTGGGATGGTGAGGAGCTCAGAGCTGCCCTTCCTCCCGTGTGAACGCTGGTGCTGGTGTTTGTCCCTCTGCAGGGACAAAGAGAAATTGGCCCAAAAGATTCTTCCAAAAATGCTTCAAGTGGCTACTCCCTAATTTCAGAGAGTTTCGGCTGGTTCTTCCTCCCCAGCACATATGGACCCTCCCTGGAGCTCTCAAGGAAAACACTGAGATTCAAGAAGAGACTTCATCAGGTTTCCCTGATGGTTTTGGTGAGCAGGGGACAGTCAGCAGGGGACAGGGAAGCTTGGACAGTTGGGGAAGAGACTGGGCTCTGCTCTTTCCTCCTACTCTTCMTCCCTGGACATCTCCTCCAAGTGGGAGAGCCGAATGAGAAATATTCGGTACCATCTTGGGCTGCTTTCATCTCACTGCAAAGACAGTCAAGGGACCGTTTGCCTCTAGAGCTGACGTATTTTTCACCCCGAAAAACTGAACCTCACCCACTCACTGAGCACTGGGCTATGGGCAGAGAAGCATGGCCACGGGTCCTGATACGAGCTCATAGCAACCCACAGGGAAAGCTCCCGCTCCAGCGAAACTCACACCGGGCAGGTCTGACACCAAGATACAAATCAGCCTGAACTCCACGTCCTTGCAAAGCRGGAGCGCCGCGCTGGCTTTAAGGCAGTGAGGAAAGCGAGCGCGACGTAAGCCTCCCCGAGCAAAATTCCTTCCCTGAAACACGTTTAGCTGAAATATGCCCAAACTTGCTCTCTTTTGATGACTGCGGCATCTCCCTCGCCGGCTCCATCACGGACAYGGTTTGTAGGTGCAGACCAGGCTCCTGCACCGGGTGCTTGACTTCAAAGGCCTGAGCAAGCGYGTGTGTGATCAGCGGTGGTGCATGAGCCCAGATCAGCCGCGACAAGGCTCTTCTCCCTGGCTGGGGTTGGTGAGTGGGCAATATTCCTATTCGTGTGGCTTCCGATATGATAAATCTCCTCCAACTGCCTTTTCTTTTTTTTATCTCCTTTGACATTTAAGGCTTGTCTATACTGGGGATTTAATTCAAATTATTTGAGGATGTGAATTTAGAGAGGAATAATTATTCTTGATTAACTYCCCATGTGGACATTCCTGTTCCAAAATAAAAGTGCTTTCTTTCAAATGGGTTTAATTGACTTCAAGGAAACCTGCAGGTTGTTTTTCTCTAAAAAAAAAGGGAAAGGAGGGATGAAAATGAATACTTTTTTCCTCTTCAATTTTTTGAAAATGCAAAGACTTTAGAATGTTACGAAAGTTTTAACTGAAAATTGCTGTATAATTTTTCACGTATAATTTTTCACGTATAATTTGCACCTCCGATAAACTGCATGCTGTTAAAATTACTGTTCCATGAAAATAATTACTCAGCAGCCAACATAATTAGACAAACAACACAAAATCAGAGGCAGAAGGGCAGGATGAGGATCTGACTGGAAGGGCTCTTTGCAGGGAGGCTGCTCCGGGGTGTATTTTATTCCGTCCACACAYTTCCACGCAGCCTGGTTTGTTGGAACCAGAACTGATTATGGAATGTACCAGGCCTCACAAAAGCTTAACTGAGAAAAAAAAATTCCTAGCTATAAGATTAAATTTATGTTTGAAGAGGACAAATCCCAGAATAATCAACACTCTACTGGAGACAATTAGAGATTTTGGTGTCAAAAAATGTCAACCCAACCCACGCCCAACCACAAGGCASTGGTGCTGCTATTCTGAATGATGCTCATGGTACCCAGAAACCAGTCCAGCATCCAGGAGAGCTCGAGCTGCCACAGAGCTCGCTTGAGCCCAGCTGCTCTTTCTACCTGTCAGGATGCTGGAGTCCCTGTTCAGAACAGGGATGGGAATTTCCTCACCCAGGAGCAAATCCGGAGATAAGAAACTTCAACACACAGCTTCCAGTTCTGTAGGAGCCCACGGAATTTGGCTTATGGAAAAAAAACAGCGTACAAGCTTTTCTTAGCTCCCTTTCATTGTTTCATCCCAATGGAAAATCATTTGGTCTTTTTTCTCTCTTTTCTGGGACAGGAAAGCCTTTCCCACCCAGTTCTAATCTGCAGCAAAGCAAGGAGACCCAGCCCCTYGAGAGCATCCAGCTGTCCACGGATCACAGCTCTGATTTCAATACACATAGGAACATTAGGGATCATGAGAATACAGCAGTTTATGGGACGGTAGAAGTGCCTAAAAATATGCAGCACTCTGCAGACACAGAGACTGGGATGGAAACTGCTGTTATCACATCGAGAAAAGTGGGAAGCTCAAAACTAAAGCTTCTAGGAAAAAAAACCCTTTTTATTTTCTTCTTTTTCTCAAGATTTTTGACAATGGTTTCTACTGTGCCCCTCTTCTTTGCCACACGTGAAAAGAAATCTASAGATAGGAGACAGTTATGACACTCCTTTAAAAACTACCCTACACATTAYATGGTTAAAATTTCATCTGAGACATGAAATCTTTTACCCACATCTAGTTCCAAGTTCCTTATGAATTTCTGCTCACTTAGACCAAGCCAAGTCTGATAAAAAAGCACATTCCATCAATTCTCCAACCCAATGAACAAAACAGATGGTGGCCAGAAAGCTCTGGTCCATCTGGTCAGATCTGTCACATCTGGTGACATGTCCCACCACCCTGGTCATCTTCTCCAGCTCCAGGAGTGGGAGTAATTCCCATTTCCAGCCTGCATGATCCCTGCTCTGGACAGTAAGACCAAGATCTGGACATCCAACCTTTGTGCAGGGTGGACACAGGACGTGGCACAGACACCCATCTGAGCTCAGGAGCAGGGAAAAGACCTCAAGCCCTTCAGATAYGGCTGTAACTTTGAGGGCTTTCAGCAGAAAATAGGCTCTGTGGGGCCTGAGCCCTTTTGAAATTAGGACTTTAAGATGTTTTTGAAAATTTTAGTCAAGGTGAATTCATACTAAAGTCTAAATCCATGGTTAATTACAATGAAATAGAAATTGTTCTGAAGAGATTAGGGATGAGCTTTTGAAACAGGCCTCTGAATTTTAAGAAGTCAATTCTCATTGAAAGTCACTAGATTTGGGCATCTAACACTCTTACTCGCTTTTGAAGAGGATCTAAAAGTAATTCTGTTAACAAGCAGGCCAATATTTCTTCTCTGGGAAAGCAATCTTCCTCTCCTATCCCAAAATTAAGATAACAGAGGGCTGCATTTTTGTTTTATTCTCAAAGGCTAATACTGAAACAATATAGAAATCATTGCAAAATATAAACTACAGCACTGTAGATATTTAGTTTTCAAATCAGTTGACAGGCATAGCAGGGAAATGTTTTTAATTCTTAAGAAATACATGTAATGAAATACTGTTCAAATAATGTTTAAGTGATGTGATGAAAGATGGGATCATGAACCCTCTGTTATGTTAACAATTAGCAGCAGAGGACATGGATTTTGTTTAAGAAATGTGTACTGTTAATATTAAGGTCAACATACAAGTAAACAAGAATGGCASTGTGTGCTAGAGTCAGGCTTGGCTAACGTTCACTTAGTTATCTGTAAAGCTTTATTTTTGTTAACYTGCAGCAGGACCTAAGTCAGTTATCTCCAGTGTGCCTGTGGGTATGCGAGGGTACGCGTGCACCTTCTCCTGCCCCACACACCACGTGCACTGAATGACTTTCTTGCTTCGAACTTGCACACACGTATTCGTGTCAGGACTGGTGACAGAGGCCACATCTTATGCCAATATCTGGTGTTGGTCCACATCATTCGAGGCAGCAACGTCCAGGAGAACGAATGGGGACCCCGGAGCTGGTGCCTGCTCTGCCACCCATCGACCAGGTGATACTAGCAGGTCCTTTCATTCCATGGTACCTTCCTGTCCCTTTCTTTTGGTTATTGATCTTCTTTGATTGGCTCTTCCTATYGACCATGGTGTTGACCATGCATGATGTTGACCAGTTGACTTTCGGCTTGAAGTTTCTACTGCAAATAGTGATACTGGAATGTCACTTGGAGTGCTGCTATGACGGCAAATAGTAAAATATTTGCTGAGCTAGCTCACCAAAAATTTCCAAAGGCTGTTCTATTAATATGTTATCCCACGTGACTTGTTTTTCCAAGCTGCAAAGTGCAGCTTGGAGGACAGAGCTCTGCTCCTGCAAGCTGCTGCTGTGAGGGCTCAGTCCAGCAAAATGCTGACCACTCTCAACTCAGAGCTTGGGCAATGGAAGTTGGAGGTGTCCAGCACCCACGAGAAGCCCAAAGAAGGCCATGGACACTATTCAGACACCCAGTGCCAAGCCTGCTTAGAGAAGGGTATGTCTCTAAGTAGAATGCATATTCTCCCTCTTGTTCTCTCTTTTTCTCTCGCTGTCTTAATAAAGTGTGTAGCTCTGATTTATTTTCATCAAGATTAACAATGGAACAATACTGCTTCAAATATTAAAAAGGCAAAGAAATGTAGGTACTGAAAAGGAAGGAAAATACCTCAATTTCAAGCCTAAAGATTACTTTGGGTCCCAGAGGAAGCAGAAGCAATTTAGTGGCTGATACCCTTAGCAAGAAAAAAGGTTGTAAGATTAAGACCAACTGCTGTTTGGATAAGTGGTTGGTAATTGCACATATCAGCAATTATGTGCTGTCATATMATTTTTCTGTTACCTTACTCCTCTCTCACGTCCCGTCAGGGTTTACTTGGAATGACCCTACATCTATGGTCCTCTTTGGATTCACCTTCTTAATGTCATACCACAGTGCCTTGGAAGCTCTAAGTTCAAAGAAAAAAGAAGTCATTATTGCACGAGGTGCCTGGTGGAGGTCTCCTCTTTGCAGATGTAGCTAGAGGCTACCACTGTAATGACAAGGATTCCAGAAGGAGAAATAAAGAAAGGCCTCCTTAACCCGCAGGAAACTCTTTGTCTTTCAGCCATGCAGAGAAAAAGGGACGTGGCGGRGACGGCGGCGTGGGGAGAGGTGGCAATGGGCTGCGTTTTGGCCTCCTGTTTTAGCGAGGTGCCTGCACACAGACCTAGTCAAGAAGGCAAGGTTGTGAGAAGGACCTTGTGCTGTGGCTGTGCCTCCAGAAGCAGAAAATGGGGCATTGCTCTGAAGAACACCTGCCCCAACCGGAGGCATCCTGAGGGCAACAGCGATCCAGCTTTGAGGGTCCCCTACGGAGGTGACCTGCAGCTGAGCCCTTGCGCTCCTCGTCAGAGGCTCTGCATTGCCTGCAAAGGCGAATGCCACCTCTTCCATTAGGAACAACTTGCCTCTCTCACAGAAGTAACTGATTTCCCSATAAAGCTTTGAAAGATTTCAAAGTCTCCTCCAGTGAACTCATCTGCTTGTCGCCTGAGGGGAGCCTCTGGCTTCTACGGCATTGGGTGCTCCTGTGGAACAGGAAATATTTATCTTGATAATCAAATTGAGGTAGGTGCTGCAGCTCTTGCTGTCTGCAAAGTGCTTGTAGTATACATAGAACAGGCCAGATCCGGCTTTTGGGTCTCCTGGTATTGACCCAATGCAAAGCTTCTGAGGTAAAGAAGATTTACACAGATGTAAAGSAGGGCAGGCATTTGCACAGTGTCTCAGTGAACGAATGCCATCCTTGACAGGGCTTTAGAGATGTTAACCACTGGTCTTTAAGATCAACCTTTGTGGCAACAGCCTCCGAGAGAAGACAGGAAGAGMTCTGGCTCTGGCTTGGAGGGACTCATCACCAAAACGTGAGAGTCCAGGTTTCCCAGMGCCATGGTTATGGCAAGGTACCACATGCAGCATGTGGAAGAGCTAAYACCCTTCAAAAAGGTACAGGGAAAACTCATCAGCGCAGATAAAGATGTGAGGTCTTGGGTTTATAAAGCCTGCAGTTTCTTGCCAAGAAATGATGTGGAAGGGTAGAAATGAATTCAAAAGGTTGAGAGGGGACCAGCACGTCAATAAGTGAATAATCCAACCCAGATAGGAAATAAAAGCATAAACAGGAGTCTCCACATACTGACGAGTTAGCACTGGTTGCGGTCTGGAAAGGATCCTAAAATAACAGAGATTCCTGGAGATAGAATAAACACATCTCTCAGTTGTCATCCCAAGCAGGGGATAATTGCCTAGATGTCTGATTGACTCACTGCTAGAACTAAATCTGTAGTTCTCTGACACGCTGTCACCTACTTCTCCGTAAATTTGAGATTTTTCAGCAAGGAATCAAAGCAAATGTCCGCAAGAAAAGATGCATCTCGACCTTGAACTTTAATCATCGGCAAAGGGCTGAAAATGCACTTGAAAGGAGTGAAGCTGCTGCATTCCTGAGGAAGACATTTAATCCTGGAATTCCCCAGGGGCTGAGCACATACGACACAAAYTTCCACATCAGCAAACACCCAGTTGCAACCCTAGAGCTGGGCTGAATTCGTGCTCGGTTTTCCCAATTCCCTCATCAGAACGTGACCTAGAGCCATGTGGGTCCCATATCCATAACTTCATGTTGAACCCCCATCTTCAATTGCAGGGCAGCTTCTCCTTCAGTAACTCCCTTCCCAGTTTACRCCACTGGAAAGGATACAGGAAAAAGAGTCCTTAAGTTAGTCTTAGTACTAATTTGGTTCTCTTTTTTGGGATCCCAACTAGGGTCTTTGGTACCTTCTCAAAGCCACTTGAAAGGCTTTAAAATAGTGATTCTTACTGAGTATSGAGTGGTCCTCTTCTCATGCTTTGCTTGCTTCTCACCTCAGAACTAATCTCAGCTACGGATATGTTAAACTTGCCCACGTAAATGTAAGAGAAACCTTTACGCAAAATATTAATGCACATTTTCAGTAAGTCTTGGAAGCTCTAGAGGGCTGGGAGATTTCCATCATTASCTCAGTTTTCTAAAGCAAAAGAATGACCTGACTGCGGTCTAGTTTGSCCTAGATCCTAGGAAGAATGAAGTACCAATTCAGAAGACAATTAATAAATATATAGAAAATGTAATTCACACCGAGTTGCTGAAAGTAACTGCTTATTATCATATTATCATATGCTTATAGTATCATATTTTGATGTGTAACAGACTTCYGTAAACTAATTTATTTAGCTCTATGGGACAGCTTAATTACTGAGCTAGAATCAAAACTAATGGGACACATATTAGATGAAAAAAAATTGTTTAAATAAGGTTTTAAAATGCAAATATATAAGAAAATCATCCTTACATCAATGTATAGAATTCTTGTTTGTAGGCCCTATTTATCTACTATTTTGGGAAAAAAAAAAAAACCAAAAAAAACCAAAGAACATGGTCATGAGTGGTAGATTTCAAACTAGACACAGACTCTGGAAGTAAAATTAATAAATAACAGTAAAATAAATAAATAAATAATAGTAAAATTAATAGTGAGAAGGATGGATCACCAATACAGGGTGATCTGAGCACCCAGAGAACAGATTACCGCTGGCAATCAGTGCAATTAAACCCAAAGTAATTCCTCAGCAAACGAGGGAGGTAGGACAAGCTCCCATGGAGTCAATGCAGAGAAAAGGGACGGTGACTTGAGGGCAAAGGCAGAGCAGCTGAAGTCAGCTAAGAGTGAATGGTTGCTTTGAGACGGGGCTCAAAAAGGCTATCGCAAAACTTGGGAAAAACTGCAATGGACACATTGGAGTAAAGAGGTTCTATTACAGCCCAGGGTGCATGTGCGAGGGTGCGTATCACAAAACTGCCTACAGTATATGGGTAAGATTGGGCTTTGGAAAATCACAGAATCACAGAATGGTTGAGGTTGGAAGGGACCTCTAGAGATCAGCTAGTCCAACCCCCTGCTCCAGCAGGGACACCCAGAGCACGGGGCACAGAGAGGCTCGGAGAAGTTCCACAAAGAGAGAGGTCAGAAAATCCACATTATGGTGCCAGGGAGCAGGAGCTCAACTTCAGGAAAGTTCTGAGGTGACTTATTAAGTCCCTAAGTGTTTAAGTATGAAACAAAGGTTTGATAAGAGAGAATTTACAGGCTGAATGTGCCTCCCAAAATGCATTGGAGTGCTACAGAGTCAAGCTCCCTCTTGTCCTCTCGCCTTCTAGTCCAGTGACTCATGGGACACTTTCTTTGGGAGAAGGAGAATAATTCCTCCCTCATTGTGTACCTTTGGTGGAGGCAGCATTTGAAACCAAGCAATGGAAAACACCAAATAGAGGCTGGTGAGCCCAASACAAGGCTGTTTTTCTATCTTTCTCAGAGAATTCATCTTGAAGTACACAATTTTGAGGTCAGAGGGAGCTCATGAGGCTGGTTTACAAACCTGTCCCTATTCCCCTCTTGCCTCCCCACTCCAGCCTACACAGAAAAAACATCTTTTAACAGAAGCTTCAACTGAGCTGTCACTTTGCAAACACAACAAGTATATATATGAAGTAATTGTGCCTAGTATGTGTTCAGGATAAAAGTTTGAGATGTCAGAGAGTTTTATCTGAGAAAAGCAGGCATCCATGCACAAGAGGATAACTTCAAGCCTATCTACCTATCTGCTGAACTCCAAGCTCTAGGTAGATAGAGAAATCAAGCAGAAGTTAAAGAGGCAAAGGAATGCAAAACGGTTTCTGCAGGCAGAAAAAACCAGGATGACCCTATGAGAAATATGTCTCGGACAGAGAGAGGGGGAATTGCACGCTCTGAGTCTCCTGTCCTCGCACGCACARCCTTGGGAGCTCTGTGAGACGGTCAAAACATGCGTGTGCCTCAAGGGGTTCAGATGCCACACACGTGTCTCCCTCCAYCAGCTCCTTTCTACCCACTATGACCTAGTTATCTTTCTCTCTGTTTATTTTTTTTTTTGGTTTTTTTTTTTTTTTTTCTGTGGGAAGAATATTACAACAAAACAGGGAAAACTGGGAAAGAAAGGGGTTCAGAACAGAAAGGAAGAATCCAGTCCAAACAGAGGAGCAGAKGCTCACTTGGTGCTACCTGATACTGCACTGGCTTGATTTGAACCAGATCAGGATCTAGGCCAAGTTTTAGAGGCCTCTGGGTTCAATTTCATGGCAGTGATGATCAGAAATAAGTCCAGTGATTTAACACCAATGTAAATGAGATCTAGCTTGGGCTCACTGCACTTCCCTTTTTCTCCAAAATTATATTTGTCATCAAGAACTTCACTCCCAGAGCCTGGAAAGCCAGAAGGCTCTCTCCATTCATTTACATATTCAAACTCAACAGATGATGAAGGAGAAAGCAATTACTGGAGACAGGAGTAGTAGTTTTTAAGCTATGTTTATTAATTTTCTTTTYGCCCAGTAAAGCCTGCTCTGAACAGAATGCTGATTGGGTCAGATACTTCCCAAAGTGATTTCCTGCAGCACCATATACCGGCATCTCACACGTTAACCTAAAAGTGAATTAACACAGGCAAAACAAACGAGGAAATGTGACGTGATGGGAACGTGTGGTAACACCTTGTGCTCCTTTTACAAGCAGCAGACACTTTGTGCAGCACCAGCACCAGACATGGGAGCCTTGGAGCCAAACCCAAGCGGAGGACGGATCCCACCTTCCCTGGGGCCGAGTGGACACTCTCCATTTGCCACAGCTCCAGGGCCCTGGGCTCCGCATCCCAGCGATGGGAATCCCTGCGCTCGTGGGGCTGAAGGGGCCACGTCCAGCTCCTCACCGCGGGGGCAGCAGCACCAGCTGCAAAGTTGGTCCCTGCGAGCCGGGTTGCCCCTGGGCCGGGGGCTCTCTCCACCCAGCCCCTCTGTGCAGCAGATGGATCCTAGAGCTCATATTTTAAACTTTCATCTTGCATGTGGATATGTTTTTTTTTTTTTTCTCGCTCCCAGATTGTTTCATATTAACTGTATCCAACTACAGGGAGCATCGGAAAATATTATCTTAACTTGAGAATAGGTTTGCTCTCAAGTGACRTCTTCCAATACTACTGATTTATACCCTTTTCCTGCATTGATCTGTTGGGAGCTTTCATCAGCTATATCTGACATAAACACGGTATTATTCTGCATTGTTTTATACCCTAGAAATCCACTCAAATCCCTTTGCTCCTCAAATTAAAGCAATATGCATTACAGTGTCCTGATTTCTTTCTATTCTTGCATTTGCATTTTTGTATTATGCTCTAGATTACTCATGTATATTTTGGTACAAGCCACTCCCAGCCCCTTTAAAAACCTTCTCTTTAATCCTTGTTCCACCTTGAAGCACACCAAATCCCTGCCCAAAAGACACGGGGAGGCATTTGGTCTCCTCATTGGCTGCCTTTCCGTAGAGGTTATTTAAAGAAAATGTCATATTGTGCAGAATCCCAAGCCTGTTTTCCCAAGGACACCGCCTGGATACCCGCAATGTGCCTCTGGCCTGTGCTGCTCTACATAGAGCTCGCCTGACGCTTGCCCGTGATACCCCGGCGCAGCGGAGGGACTCGCTGCCTCCTCCTCCTCCTCCTGCTGCATCTCGGTGCCCAACAGGTTTTAGCCGCCCGGTTGAACCCACACGCTGCGAGGCCCGAGCGTCTCAACAGTTCAACCGCTGAGTTCGTTTGCCTGCAAGCGCCGTTTTGGTGGCAGAAATAGAAGAGCAGCTGCAGGCTGTGTCTTTGCTGTGAGAAGGGGCTCGTTTCATTGCTGCTATTTACTCGGGACATTTTCTAAGCAGCAGGGTGACCCATCATCACGCTTCTTATGACACATAATCCTGTAAAACCTGGGGTTAGGTAGACAGGGRGCTGTTATATTATTATATATGGGATACGGGGGTTATTTTGARCTTCATTCCCAGGTTTAGCCTGTGGGCAGACTCCATGTAGGTACAATGTTTGCCCCAGTTGCATATTGATTTGGTTGTCCTGGAATTGTGTCTAGTCCATCAGAGTCGTGAGTTCAGTACAGCTACATGGTGTAACTGAAAGGGAAGGACTTGCCTGTCAGGGGGAGCCTCAAACTTCTCGCTGACAGGGTACACTGGAAGAGATGGTTCCGAATTGTTCCATTTAAAAAACAACCAGGAAAATCTTTGCTTTAGATTTTCCTAATTACTCTAATTACTTCTCCCCGCAGAACATGGGCTACAGTCAGCTATAGGGAAGGTGTTCAGGGGAAAAGACTGATGTAATTTAGGAAGCAGGAAGTCATCCCAAAGGCCGGAGGGAAGAGAGAAGACCCGGGCTTTCTTCCAGGTTGAGACCAGCATCCTCACGACCGTGTGTTTTTACTTTTGAATGTCCACCACAGGACACCTGGGATCAGCCCACACCACCAAGCAAGAGTCGGCTGCAAGGACCACAGGGACTCACCCCAGTGCGTTTGGGTCTATGTGTCTTTGTAAGTGAAAAATTGAAGCATCAGACAAAATATCTGGGAGGGAAAACCCCATTTGTAAAACATAAAGCTGAATCTGAAGACTGTTTTGCAGGGAAAAGGTTGTGGGCTGAAGCCATGGCGGGACTGGGCTTGCCACTTCCATGTGAGCAGCATGAGCACGGGAAGCCTCTTTCTCCGCACGGATTTAGGCAATGCCCTCGTGCAGAGCCAGCTAATCAGCTCAGTGTAGCTTTAATTACAGCCACGCTCTCCTCCGAGGGAGCCTCCAACCTCAGCGACGTGCCCAAGAGGAGAGCGTCTCTGGAGACCTCCCACAAAACGCCCTTCGCTCTCCGGGTCACTTAGCAGGAGACGTTATCGCTGCAAAGAACTAAGAGGCTCTCGGAACAGGGCAGAAGAGCCTCATTTCTGCTAACGTCCACCAGCGGAGGGGCAAAAAGGGCAGGCAGAAAGACAGGGAGGCAACAAAAGCAGATATTTTGTGATGACCAGAGCAAGCAAATGACTTAAAAAAACCCCTTCGCTACTTCCAAAAATTCCCTCCCACTCACCTAGTGATATAATGGGTGATCATTCAAATTATTTAYGTTTTAAGGCACAAAGACTTGCTTTAATTTCCCTAGGCTGTGCTTCTACTATTATTAATCTACTTATCTTCTACAAAGATCATCTAAACTACACTTCTGTAGGGAATGTGATCTTTGGCCATGCAGGGCTCTGCAATTATCCAGTTCTGAATGAACTTGTTGTTAAAACATTTTTTAAGTCTAATGAAAACATTAGATCAATTCCTAGCAGTGATAGTTGTCATTAAATCAATAGCGTGTGTGAGTCCATTACACTGGTATTTGACACAAGCTGTTGAAGCTCTGCTAACAACGAACCCAGACTGAAGGGTGTCCTCCGCTAAGCATATTTCATACAAGATAAAAATCTGTTAAGTCTGGAGTAACTGGAACTTTCCGTCTTTAAATTAAATAAACAGATAGCTGAAAAGGGACTGTGACTTGCGCTAGGACCACCAGGATCAGCCAGGTTTGGAGCTAGGTCTTTTATCACACCTTGATCACAGCTGTGCTCCCACGAGGGCTGGACAAGCGTCTCGCGTGTTTATCCGCAGGGCTCGGAGCGAGATTCCCCTGGGAGACCCGGCTAAGCAGCCGGGAGCGGATCCTCCCTCTCCCGAAGGCAGCGGCAGCTCTGGCCGATTGCAGCAAAACTCAGGGAAGGGAAAGATCTCACCAGAGAGGGCAGGAATCTCCGCAGATGTTTGCAGCTCTCGCAGCACCAAGAAGCCAAGCGAGCCGCACATGCCCATGCAGGAGCACTCTGCGTGTTGTCAGTCTTTTGGAAATGTATTTACGTTGTGTATAACAAGAGCTATTTAAAGAGCCCTGGCTGTGATTTCTCAGAGTGTTTCACCAGTGGACTGCAAACATGGCACCTACTCCAACCATGGGTGCTTGTGAAATAGTGTCTCTACCCATGCAGCCCTGTAAGAGTTTCATCTCTGGTGTGTGTTATATATTATGGGACTTCTACTACAAGAGAGAGAAAACTTTAGAGAATGGCTAGTCAACACAGAGACTGCAGGTCAGAGAGGAATGATCCAGCATGAAGCTTCTTATGATCTAAAATGTCAATAATTTTTTCAGTAGTAGCACGAAACATTTGCTCACAAGTGGAAGAGCCAACAGCAAGTGCACAGGAAAATAATGGTCATTGGCAAATATTGGCAATTTTCTAGCTGAAAAGGCTATTTAAAAATGAAAATTCTGACTCCTTTATTCAAAAGACGTTAAAAATTTACTGGAAGGTGGGCAGAGGATTAGTGAAACTGTTCATCGAGCAATTTCAGGTCTCAATAAACTGCATTTTGCCTGACAAAAAAAAAAGTAATTGATAGGAAAAAAAAAAAAAGGTCACCTGAGGCATGCATTCAGACTTTGCCTTCCATAACATTTGTGTCATAAAATTCCAGCCAGTGAGAGGAGTGGAGGAAGAACCCCTAGAAAAGGGTCCCTCACTGCTCAATGCTATGGCTCCCACTAATGGTAACAAGCATAAGCTCGACCTATCCAAATCAAGAGAGAACAGAAGATACTTCAGGAAAGGCTCTTCACCCCATTTTTAGCGTGTGTTTTTTGCTGGGTTGAACAATATAATTACCAACCAGCTTATCCTGAAGAGCTTCCACAGTCAGAAGGTCAGGTTTTAATGGAAAAGAAGAATCCCATTAGTCTCCTTGGATGGGTTTTATCTCAACTTCAGACACCTGCAACGTGGGCTTGGACCCTCAATGATTTGCCCCACGCTCCAGGTTTGTTCCACAGAGAGGAAGTCCAAAGATCTCAGGTGAGAAGTGTCAACAGCAGAAGCAGAAGGACAAATAATTCACATTTCTGTTCTGAGCCTAATGTGGATTATTGCAGCTGCTCCGTAGCTTTGCATGGGTAACACAGCGGAGACATCTCACCGCAGAGATACCTCACCACCATCGGGCACAGAACGCAGGTTAGGGTTGTCCTTGGGTGCCGCTTCTAAACCTCTGCTACATTTGGAAAGGCCTCTGACTCAAGGAACAAACACAAAAGGATTMGAGCTAATCAGATAACTACGTCTTTATTTAGCTGTTACATCAAAAATTAAGCTCGCAGTATGTTTTTAAGAGATAGAGTCTTCAATTTAACTCAAAGGTTTCTTTAAAAGATGTTTTTCCTATCAATTAAATCATGTTGATCATTTTTTTGACACTCGAATTTGGGAGAGCAGYCAGGGTTTCTCTCCTTCACTGCCTACCTGGGATTCACGCATAACATCCCACAGCCAAAAGGCTTCTCTGCTCCACCCACAGCTGCGTTTCGGCTTCTCCATAAGTTACAACCTACACATGGGCCCATTTATGGGGCAATTGCCGCGACGGTTCCTTCTGATGATGTGGATGCCTAAGGAGGCGGCCGGTATCTACCAAAGCCCCTTCCTGTTTGTGCCGAATTTGGAAGCAGCACCAGGACCGCGGCAGGACGTGCAAGGAGGAGGAGGATGGAGGTGGGGTGAAGGCAGCTGAATGGTGTCCTGGAGAACTGGCTTCTCTCCCCGTCCCCGCTGAGGGTTGTCTGTGACTTACTGCCAAGCCACCCAGACCAGATGTCGAAGGCTTCGTCACCGCCCTGGAGCAGCTTTCAGTTTTCTGAATGCACAAATGAAGGCGCCGATATCGGAGCCGCACGAGTGCCGAGCACGCCTCGCTGCCAAGGAAAACAAGGGCACTGTCCTTCCAGCGCAGGGAGCGCTCGGGAACGGGAAGTGCTCCGCAAAATCAGGTCATCAGGCATGCAAATTGGGTCATCAAAATTAGTGGATCTTTTTGACATTAATCTCGCTAGATTTCTCCCTGGGAAAACAGGGAAATCCCATACCCTACAGGAGAGTTGTGAACTAAATTAATTTAATGTTTGTTTCCCCACCAGCTCCCGCTCCAGTCGACACTGATGCCACTYGTGCGGCTTGAACTTCTCCTGGCTGCTGGGACTCTGCCCTGCAATGGCCGAGGACACGGCCAGGACAGTGTGAGTCCTGTCCTAGCCCTATGGAGGATCAGGAACACCCGGCAATGSTGGAAAGGATGTCCCTGCTCTGTGGCCTGTGGCACCCTTGGTGCTGCTGGATGCTTGTGGCTGGTGAGCTGCTAGGCACACACACAACCTGGCCAAGCACTCCAATTTCCAGGTCTGGAATTCTCAAATATCACCATATTTGAGGGATTTCTCACTGGTTTGGCACACCTGGAAGTCCAGGATGARCATCATGCTGCAGGTTGGACGGTCGCTCACGGGGCAGGTTGCTCGGGGGGCACGTTACGTAGTTGCTCGTGGGGCAGKTTGGCTGGTTCCTCATGGGGTAGGTTGGGTGCTCACTCACGGACAAGGTTGGGTGGTCAGTCACCGGGCAGGTTGAATGGTAGCTCATGGGCAGGTTGGGTGGTTGCTCATGGGACAGGCTGGTAGTCGCTTGTGGGGCAGGTTGGACTGTAGCTCATGGGGCAGGTTGGCTGGTTGCTCATGGGGTAGCTTGGGTGGTTGCTCTCGGAGCGGTTGTGTTTGCATCACCCAAGGCTTTGCCAAGGGACTCGAGGAAGGCGGTACGGCTGCRTCTGAAGCCCCAGCGCTCGCCGGGGAGGACTTATTTCAATATGTTGTTGAAGCTACGCGATGTCAGGTTATGTGTCTCAGGGGGCCCCGTGTTTCTTGTAGTTTGTTCTGCCATCTGTTAAGAAGYGCAGCCGCCCGTCGCTCCGCTACGAGACCACAGATGGGGAGTCTCTCCCCCGGCGTGCAGGACTGTCAATATCTGCCAAAGCCGCGTGATTTGGTGCCAGGTGGAGGCCCCCCCACGACGGGAGCACACGGAGGAAGGGTGCCGAGCGGGCGCTCCGTGAACACCCATTTAGATGAGCCCACAAAGCTGCCCCCTGAGCCCCCCTTGCTCAAAGCTGCTCCCTGAGCCCACAGCTCCATGCACGAAGCTACGGAACCCGGTGGCTTGCGGCCTTTGCCGCCATGGCACGAATGRGGCTTAATCAGCCAACCCAAAATTTTAATAAAAAAGATTAAAAAAAAGGAAGAGAGGGAGCAAAAACTGCAGTGGGGGAGGAGGGGAATAGAAGCAGAAAGCTTTGCAGCAGAGGAAAAAAAGGCGCTTTCAAGCCTTAAAATGAGCAACTTTGGAGATAAATGATAATTCTGGAAAGAAAATAAATATGAAAAAGGGCAAAAATGCCTTGGAAATTCATAACCTCCTCAATTTACCAGGCAGGTAACAGCAGCCCRGCAACCTGGCGACTCCTGCACGTGGGTCCTTGGGAAGCAGCGCTCCCCCGGGCTCCTCTCGGGGAGGACGAGGAATTTTAGCGCAGGCACCGAGGAGCTGACAYAGTTCAGCCCTGCTGCTGGCAGATACAATCCCGTTCACGACGGAGGCTGGAGAAAAACACGCACGAAAGCAGATTCATAGGAAAGATACTCTAATGAAGACGTATAGAAGGGCTGTAATGCCGTGCAGCCTCTTGATAGCTAAGGCCCTGATCCTGCAAATGAAGCTAAGCGCCGAAGTTAATCAGATGCATAAGCGTTTGCAACATCAGTGTTTTTTCCCTCCCCAAATGAGCTAAATTCAAAAAGGGCTCGCTTCAAATTACACAAAGATATTAGCAACATCGCTTCGTTATTAGAGGCAGTTTATTCATTCACGCTGTACAGTAYGGAATAACATGCCTAGCATGGTTAGTGATGCATGAACCTGAAGGGGGAAAAAAAATCCCTTTGCATTCCGTTCACAGCCAAGTTTCCAAACAATCCAGGCTGCTGCCTCAGCAGCCAAATGGGCAATTTTCCAAGCCGAAAAGTCAGCAACAACCCCGAGTGTTAATGTAGCTTTGTTCTCCGTTAGAGCTGACGAGACGTCTTCTTAGGAATAATTCACCTTCCTCCGCATGCCAAGCTTGCTCCCGGCAGGCTCTTTTGCTAGGAGAGTGAACCCATGATGGTGCATTGCCTTGGGCCTGGGGGCGAGAAGCTCATCCAGCTTGCTGGGGTCACCTGGAAAACAGCTGCTTCTGGAAACCACAAAGGTCCTAGTGGTGCCTGACCGTAGCTTATCTCCCACCTCCCAGGTATGTTCCCAGCTGGGACACTGCAAGCGTGCATGAGCAGCAGTCTCACTGGCTTGCAGCTCGGGAGCGGATCCGAGCACCCGCTTGCAGCACACAGTACAATACAGCTCCTTGTAAAGCCAGAGGGTAACGCCTGCCCRCAAGGCGGGCGCCTGGAGGATGGAGCTAAAACTCCCTCTTTGGGATGTCTCGTYGGTCGGCCAAGAAACTCCAGCGATGTTTGCACGCTGGTTGGTTAAACCCTAACGGGGTTACACACGTCAGCAGGGCTGCACAAAGGACAACAAAGCACCCGAGCTGCATCCGACAGGGAAGCGGGAGAGGAATGGGGCGGGGGGGCTGAGGACCACCCTCCCCTTGGCAAACACAGACGATGCTGGGATGCAGCACAACTTTTTATCTTCTACCATTTCTAAAGAGGATTAAGTGGATTTTTTTTTTTTCAATTTCTATTTTTTCCTCAATATATACGCTTTCTGGTTTGTTGGCTCTTATAAGAGCCACTGCACATCCAAGCATTCCAGCTCCACTCTGGGTTGGTGCTACTGTGCTGGCTAGTGCACCTGAAGCCCAGGAAGGCCTAAGCACACGCTGAGGTTTCTGGTGACTTAATCGTCCCCCGTGGTCATTCGCRCCATAAGTTTTGCTGCAGGAGCATTTAACCTTGCCTTCAAACCTCGGCTCCGTGCCAGCTGGGAAGCAAGACAGCAAGATGAAACAGCATTAAAGGCAAAGCTAGCATATCATGTTTGTAAATGCTCTCCATTGTTCTTTGTGTCATTTTGGAGGAAATGGAAGGTATTACAGAGGAAATGCAGAAGGAAAAGGGAAACCAAAATCCCTGGTATCTCAGGTGAAAAAATACAGGGTGAAAGTTGCTAGGAAAAAAAAAAAAAAAAAGAAAAAAGAGTTTTCAAGTCTGTAAGGGAAAATCAACTTCATTAAAAAAAATGTGTGTCAGGGAGGGTCCCTTCTGCTAAATTCAGGGAGGTGTTTTCTGAAAAAAGGGTCAGGTTGGCCCCGCTCCAGGGCCAGGGGAGCGCGTGAGGATCCCAGGCGAGGGGAGCAGCAGTGCAGCGGGCAGAGCCCCCGGCCCGCCCGAGGCCCCGTGCAGGTAGCAGAGGAGTCAGGCAGGACCCGGGGTCTCCATGGGGAACGACCGGGCAGAGCACAAGGTGGCCACGCTGCAGATTTCCTCCTTGCGGGATTTCCGGGATGCGGCAAGGCTCATTGTGATGCTAAGTCTCTTGGAGGGCTGCTGGGTCCTCTCACCTCGGGGCTGAGCCTGGCTGCGTGCAGGAYGGGTCCTCCTCCCCCTCAGGCCACAAATCCTGCTTCAGGGCACAAGGGAAGAGTAAGTTTCGCTAATCCCCAGCGCACTGCATCCCAGGAGCCTCCTGGGCACATCTGGAGCTGAGAACGGGCACATTCGGGGCCGGGAATGGGAATATTCGGAGCCAGAGTTGCAGCATCTTCCACGCTGGCAGCTTTAGGTTTTACCAACTCAAACGCAGTCGTAAAATGCTGCCAGTTATTCTGTCTCATCTCACCGGCAGCCAGTAGAGCCTCATTGAGTCCTCCACCGAGCYTGTCATTTCTGGCTGAGCTAGGAAATATTTTTAGGTAAAAATTCTGTTATTGATACAAACCCCTCTACTCACGCACAAGACACTACATTTTCAGCTATAGGCTTGCGTGTATGCACCTATTYCTTTTAAAAATGTGAGAATTTGCAGACTCGCCATCAGGAATCACTTGAGAGCTTCCAATAAATGAGGCTGTTTCTAAATGGTTTGATGTTGTTGTGATTTTTCTTCACAGTGAACTGAAATATATACCTCCAATGTGTATTTAGAGCCCACTTCTATCTTAYCCATTAAATACCTGGCTTCTTAGGGTGAGGTTGTGGTTCCCATTTGTTAATGACTGTGGGTCGATCTGAAGGATCCATTCAGCAGAGGCTGCGAGCAGGGTGCCCATGACCAACACACTCCCTTTTTCTCAAGAGCCAAAGGCAGAACCGCTTCCTAACTTCAGGTTAAGGCATTTCTTCCCTAAAATAAAGCTTAATCTAGCAACRTGTATTGTGTCGGAATAAAACCTATGGGTGCTGACTTCTTCATCCCCTGCTCCGAAATGCACTTTGTCCTCGTCAAAAATGAGAGTCGACTTTATTTTTGCATTTAACCCCACTCTGGAGAGCAAGATCCAGTCCAGAGCTTTCACCTCGCTGCTGTGCTCCTCAAGCAGTTTGTTCCTTGTGCAATTTATCCATCCGACACAGAAATGAAGGGGTCTGTCACATAATAGCCGTATTTATTTATTTATTTAAGCAGACAACTAAATGCTTTGGTTTTATTTTTCTGAACAGGTAAAAATCACGCTTGTTCTGCACYGTCAAAAGAACTTTTAGCTACATTGCAGCTCTTTCCATGACCTTTCAAGATGTTTTAATTTTTGAGGTGGGAAAGTGCTCTTCTTTTGGAAGATTTTGCCTCGCAATGCAGTTGCTTCGTCAAACAACATCAGTGAACTAATATCTGACCCRAAGATAATGACTGTATTTTTATATCAGTAAAAACTTCAAAGGAACATTTTCATTGCAGACTCTAAAACTGCCCTAAAATATTCACAGATACGCTCCACATCAGGAAACATATACATATTCATTGGCACTTTTTTATTTATCTTCAAAACACTACGATAATTTCATTCTGAAAGACCAAATCGAAGAGAAGCCTAAAAAGYCTTTGTATTCAGCCAGGATTCAGCCGCTTCTGAGGAAATGATTAATATTACAGCGGTTGCACTGAGTAGACAGGATTATTAATTAAGACATATTGGTTTGCTCTGGTGCTCTCTATCCTCAGCTGAAGATCTGTCAAGTTACTGTAGTTTGTACAAAAGTTTTCTCTGAATACCAAYTCTCATTTTTCTAGAATCAAAACTCACCTGAGGTCTTTACACTTTTAARGATTTTGGGGCCATATTCACTGAAAATAAAGGTGAAAGTCCACATATATACATATACACACTATATTATTATATGTGGAATATGTATAATATTGTATATAATAATGTGTATTCCATATATACCCTGCACAGATTCAATCCAAAAAGTCTATTTACAAGAGGACTGTAAGTTACTGCCCTTCCAATAGATAATCACAGAATTTATTTTCAGGATTTTCAGCCTGGGAGCAGCTTTCTCCAGCCCTGTGTTCTGTGCAACAAGGGTCTTCCAAGGCCATGCATGCTAAAGCAGGTCAAGTATCTCTTAGCCCTCCTGTACCACTTTGTTCTTCMTTTTGAAGCAGAAATGATGGTGGTGACGGGTGAGGTGAGGATAAGTACTCGGAAAGGTGCTGGGTAGGGGGGTTATGATACGGTGTGTATTTGACCCAAAACATACGATCCTATATAAGCAGCGCGAGAGGAGACTGTGCTGGCTGAATATCTCTGTTTATATCAAGATTGCAACAGTTTCCAGTACAGGCAAGCCTAAGTGGCTTCAAATATTGTAATGATTAAAAGGGAACTGGTGCCTTATAAATGGAAATTTCTGGTTTTCCTAAACAAAAATGTCAAGGGACTGAAAAAAAATGGGACTTCCTATTGGCGACAGCAAATCTAATGCAGAATTAAATGAAAGATGGAATGTAAGATAATTCTTCCACTTCTTGTACTACTTTGTCTAGTAGCTGCTCAGAGTGCAAATTGATTCAAAATCTTAAAGCTTTCACCACAGTGAGGCTCTTATGAGACATTTATATTTCATTACACCTGGAGATCCCTACCAAGGACTGGATCTGCATTTTCCTCAGTGTTTTMGACTGTCCTTACCTGAAAGGCTTGACGAGCAACATACCCAAGAAGCAGCCCTAAGGACCATAAAGGAGCAGAGGAAGAATTTCAGTGAGCAAAATGGGCAGTCTCACTGCCTGCAAATAAAGCAACCTCCTGTCCTGTATCCTAAAACACGTGGAGCCATTTCAGGATTGCTAARAGCTTTTCTTCCAAGACAAGCGAAGGTCGGTAGTGACTCCGGTCGTATCCACAAAGTGGATCCTCCTGCTCTAGGTTAGGCAGCTGCTGCCACCAAAGGGCTCTCCGCTGCCCAGGAGCCCAGTGGGAAGGATATTTCACATTATCTCTGAATTTTCTCCCACATTAGGGTACAACTGAGCCTTTGCCTYTGCGCATCTAATGAGATCTGGCCCCTCTTGCAGTGCTCGGACCATCCCTTTGGCAGACAGATATATATGGAAAGACACTATTCTGGCTGATAGGGAAAAGCTTATTAATTAAAGTCCTTTGGACCTTGACTCTCTGATTAAACACTGCTCTTCTGATAGATCTCTTCACATTTATCCTGGGTCTCCTTTTCTCAACATAGCCTTTACTGATGCTCCTCAGTTATAAATCTCGCTGTTTTTCCTTTACTGGAATTTCAGTTCTCACTTTTGCTACAGCTTTTGTTGTGGTCCCATTTGACTGGAGATTCAGTGTATGTATCTTATGTATGTATTTTATGGCAACCACTACTCTGTATAATAAAGAGTATTTTAATAGACTGTTCTTGCTATAGTCAGCAAGGCTGCARGCAGCACTAACACATACTTCTTCCTAGAACTGCAAATTGAAGTTGGCCTTTCTTAGATAATATTCCATCTGGAAATTGAACAGTAAAATGTTTTGTCTGAAAAAGAAGCATCTTTTGTCTGAAAAAAAAAAGAGGCTTTTTGGATTTTTTTTCCCCATTCTTCTTCTCTCAAAGTCAGGAAGAACATATTGGTCTCAATGGCAAATATCAAAGCATATAATTGATATTCATATCTTTTCTCTGCCAAGTGGAAGTCGCTGTGTAAAGCCCAAATCTCTCTATTCAGCAAGGCCTGAGTTATCATCAACAGCTTCTCTGTCAGAACTGTCTATGTTCTGAGTTCCGTTGTGCTTAGCTGAAGTTCTGTCTTTTYCTTGTTGCAGATCTCAAAAAAAGRAAAAAAAAGATAAAAAACCCTTTTACTTTCCTTACATCAGAAGGTTTGCAGGCATCCCATCCTCTCTTTAGCTTCTCCATAGAAACTCCTCATATTTGATGGTATGGGATGCAAACAAAGAAGTTGTCATGCTGACTTCCCTCCTCAGCCTGGAAGTTCCCTTGACAAGACAGGTTATCCACAAGGAAACGAAAGCTTGAGCCTGGACARGTGCCATAAAGCAACCCGTGGAAAACCCCAAATCCCCTGACTATACCATTATGACGGATATGATGGGATATTTAAACACCACTTAGTGGCATAAGATTTGATCTTTGGCTTTGCAGAGAGTGACCTTTCAGCCACTGCAGGAGCAGCTGTTGAGTCACCCCCATAGACTGGTCAGTGCTTGATTTCCTGCAGAACTGCTCTGCTTGCAGCAGGTGTTTTTCCTTCATTTCCTGTTTCCAGACCTTTCCCTCATTATTTTCTCACGTTATACAAGGTACTCTAACAGCTGCTGGAAGTGCAATACTGTGTTAACAACACCAAATTTAGCAAATACGTCCAGACTGACACTGAAGGAGAACCTGAGATTGCACAACAGTACCGCGCGTTTTTATCATACTGTAAGTACAGTTGCAAACATAATGAGATTTATTCATAGCATATTTACTCCACTGAAGTGGGCATAAATATGTAAATGTCTCCGGCTTAGACAGGGAATTGCCTACTGCTGCTTTCAAGTCATGCAGCCCTCTTTGCACTCTAAATGCAGGTTGACAGCAGAAAAGGCAGAACTGCACTTCCAAGGAAAGCAATAGAGAAGGATCAAGCTGGCATATCATTACCTTACCCACGAATCCTAATACAGACTGACAGTGGACACACAGTTGTAGCTTTCACACTACTTTAATGGAACAACTGCACCGAGAGGAAGAGAGAGCAAACACGTWTGGTCGGGGCAGCCCCCCCTGGAGAATGACAGGAAGGAAGAAACTCCCCCTTTAATACAATCCAAACATGAAGCAAAATAATTTTGTGCTGAAATACCTATAATGGAAGGGAGCTGACTTGGTTTGTAGTTGTTGGGAATGAACAGGGCAGCCAAGYGCCTGGCACCAGCACTCAGATAATTTCTGAGTGAAATACATACAAAATACATGTTGGGAAAGTTATTCTGCTGAAGCCAGGTGACACAGGGCTGTTGGCTTTTGTTGGTGGAGCAGGAGCCATCAGAGACATGTTTCAAAGGGCATGAGAGGCCATATGGAGGTGAGGGAACTTTACCTGGGGGTTCACAGAAGTGAGGACCCTGCTTAGAGCTTCCTCTGAGGCAGAGAGCTCCAAGCTGCAAATAAATAAATAAAAAGGGGCAGTAGGAAAACTGYTCACATGGCAATTACTGAAGGGTAGATGGAGCAAGAGAGAATAATCCCAGCTCCATGGTCGGGTCGAAGGTCTAAGTAACTATCTGAGTAACAGTCYTTAGCTATGAATTTTAATTCCCACCTTTTCACTCACTCAGTGCTTCTGTGCTAGATAAATTTTAAAGAAGTGAATCAATAGYCCATAAAAGGTGTCAGGTTGTCAGCTGCGGACATGAAATCCTCCCACCCCTGAGCAAACAGACGCTGTGCAGCACAAGCTCCCACTCCTCGTGCACCACTGGCCAGTCTGCCTCCCACGTAACCYGGAGGGTGTCTCTTGACCTAAGGGGCACTTGGGCCTGGCTAGAATTCCTCTCGACACTTCTRACACAATGTGATCCCTTCAGACTCCACTTTAGTGCCCATGTTCAAGCATGAGGAATTCAGGCTGGAACAGGTGCAGAGCAGGATGATTTACACAGCCTGGGGAACGGGGGCTCCTTCACAAGCAGAGCTGCCAACACTATCAATTTATGTGGTAGACAACTGCTCTGGGCAGCGACCTACTGCATTTCCAGCTATCTGGCAGCTTAGGCTCTTGGACGCCTGGAAATTCAGGAGAATTTCCCAGAGCTCACACGGAGCCACTTGACGTGGAACGAGCGGTGACTCTGATACGACCCAGGTCCCTCGAGAGGTGCCGAGTTCTGTTTGTTACTTGTGGATCTGCAAGAGGAAAAGCAAAGAAGGGGAACCCGGCTTACGAAACAGTCCGTGCTTTCAGTGGGATGGGAAGGAAAATGTTGGGAAGGAAGACATGCCGGTGATGCTAAAATAGCACATAAGAACAAACAGGGGTGGACTGGCCAGGAGTGCATTTACACTCTGGACAGGAAGGATCCCACCAAAATCCCAGGATAATGATGTTGCAATATAACCTTCCACTAAGTGGGGGTGGAGATAACAACCTCACTACTTTTTAAAAGAGCTCGAACTTTTTAGGCAAAGTTTGGATAAAAAACGGCTGCAACATTAGGGATTAAATCTGGTAAACCCAAAGATCACATTCTGTTTTCAACCTTAGGTTTCTCTCATACAAATCCTATTATCTCCTCTCCAGTCCTCTCATCCTTTTTCTGTAATACACTCTATACTCTTTACCTCGAGCATCAGCAGTAGCAAAATTCTGTTTGGCATTTTAGGTTACTAAATTGTCAGCTCTTCCTATCATCATTAATTTCTTTACATATTTTCTGCACATATGTCTTAAAACCACAAAGGCAAAAGATCAGTGATATTTGAGTGGCATCATTTAGCTTAGCTGACAATCTGATCCAACAATTCAAAGAATTGCCTTGAAATCAAAAGCTTGCACTCCCATTTTCTTGTTCTGTGTAACCACCACCTATCTCTTCTCAGCTTTACAACATAATCATAATYGTGACACTTGGAAAACAGCAACAAATGAACATCCCCTACAGATCAGGCCCTAAGTTTCCACTTGAGCCGAGAGCTGGTGCTTAGCAAATAAAAACTATGTGAATCCGATAAACTTCATCCAGGGAAAGTCACTAGTAGCAACCTTTCTTGTTATAACCTCTGTTACAAAAGTCCATGAGAATCTTTAATGCTAAGCTCTGAAGTGCCAAAAGACAACAAACTAAAAATTAAAAAAATACGGTCTTTTTAATTAACGACTTAAAAACAGAGGAAGGCACCTTATGTACCTTTTCTTATCTTGCAGATAAAGACCTCTTGGGTAAGCTTGGTAAATCCTTATCTGCTAGATAAAAGGCCACTATGATGGGCCTTATCGCTTAATTAAATCCTAGTACTATGTACAGGCAGTCGATAATTTGTCACACAAGAGAGCACCACAGACGGTGCCCGTGTTGGTGCTCTGCGCTAGTGCACGCTGCCACGGGACCTGCTCTGTAACCTGCTCCTGGGCTCCAAGGACTCCCGGCAGGAAAGGTGCCCAGCTTGGCTTGAGATAAAGCAATCTGTGAGACTGACCAGGTAAAGTAGAAAAGAAACGGATTTGATATGCGGAGCTTTAYTCTATCATTTTCCCTTGTAAGGAAATAAGTGGAATGCCAACGATTTGTGAATTTTGGCCCAAATTCCATTGTGATGCTGTGGATCAAGGCATCGCTGAATGGAGATAACCAATATGAACGTTGAGAGATATYGTGAAATCGGCGGAGGAAACTCAGCTATTGGAAAAACACATGATGAGGTCTAAATCCTGACCATCCTTTTGCTCATTAGGGCTCACATCAGTCAATGCCCACACATATCAGGGTAAAAAGACAGACTGGTCAATAACAGCTATAGCACCAAAAAAATACGAGGTCTCCCTGAATACTAAACTGAATCCACAGGGTTCTCTTTTCCACACTGACAACATATTTGCATAAAGAAGTCTGATATTTGCAGTGCTTCATTTCACTAATTGGCTTATTGGGAAGACGTTAGGGTGATCTATTCCTGAAGTTCCACCGGCAGCAACAATTTGGTACCTATGGATAATCSATAAAATCAGGTGCATCGCAGCGCTAAATTGCTGACAGACTCCATTAGAGCCTCAAACCACTTCCCATTAGGCCCCAAACTGTTTTCTTCCTTGTTCACTACAGCAAGGATAAAAACAGCTTCATTCTGGCACCAAAGCTCTTTGTGGCAGGAACCTTTTCCTAGGAAAGAAGGAAAATTTCAGAGCTGGGATCTGCTACTGCTTGTAGCCCTGCCCAGCCCYGTCAAAATATACTCTACAGTTGGGTTTGTTTTCCCTCAGTTCCTATCAAGACAGGACCCCATAGCTAAAATTCACCATTTTGTGCACCTAAAGGAGGTAAAYGGGGGAAGTTCACACAGCTCAGATTAGGTGCAGAGCTCTTAGACAACTCAAGCTAGGGAACATTGATCATTCCCTTAGAAGGAATTCCTGGGAAGCCTCTGAGCATGCAGCAGGGCTRCAGCACGGATGTCTGTTCAGGAATGACAAGACATATTTCCTGGGTGCTCAGGGTGACAAAAGAGCTAGATATGGATCTTGTCACGTGAAGACGATGACTGCTTCCAAGTGTGTTATCTCTGCTTATTTATGTCAAAGATAAGCTCAGAGTTACTGAGAAAACTGTCTTTAAGTGACTTCAGCAGAGGACAAATCAGATCCTAGGGAGCCATTTCATGGACCAGGGCATAAACRGTGCAAACTAAACCACCTTTCCATCCTCCTGGATTGTGAGGCCCGAACTGGCCGTTGGGACAGCTGACTAGTACAGGGATAAACTACTCTGGATGATGCCAGCCAGAACCATCACTGTTAGTGCTAGCTTGTAAACTGAACATCTCTGGACATCCACATGCAGAGGCTCTGCTGCCTCTTCCTACACCTTTATCAGACTAATATAAAGCTGAAATTTTCATAAAGCATGAAAATTTCTGCCGGGAAGCACTGATATTGAGGGCAGTCTAGGTGCACTCTGAGCTGCTAGAGTGCTGTGTAGGAGTTCTTGGATTTCACAGTTGGATACTTTTAGCAAATCATGCTCCTTTCTAAGCAGAGTCCCTAAGGATTTCCCTATAAATGCACAGACCTAGTTCTTACATGCCTGGCAAAGCCCTTCCTGTATCCTTGCCAAGTTTTAAAGGGCAAAAAATCAACAGCTGATAATTTAAGCCAGGAACCCAACATGATCCAAAATCACCCCCRGGGAATTTTGGTAAAGCCAGTAGAGTTCCAGAGAAGTTGTTGGCTTAGCAAAGTTAATTTTCCGTGGCATTTGAGGAATATACAATACCAATTAATGCAAAGCTCGTTATYGCTACTATTATTTGCACTGCAGGAGTGCCCAGGGGCCTTTACCAAGACTGCTGACTTGGAAGTGTTATAAATTGGTGCTATGAACATGAGCTTTGGAAGTTCAGGCAAATGGCTCAGACTATTTTGTTTCATTGCAGGTTGGGACTAAGCTCAAATTCTCTTCCCCCATATGGATCACAAGAACCTGGGCCACCAAAGCTGCTTGTGATGCTTTGGGCTTTGCCCACATTCATGGTATGTCCTTCAGCTTTTAAGGAAGAGGCAAGGACCGTCCAGGGGAAGAAAATCCTTCCCCAAAACCAGCATTTGGGCACGACCAACACTGCCTCGTATTGGCTCCTCACCAGGAAACCTCTTCTCAGGAAACAAGTCTAATACTTGCTTTCTCTGATATGTTCATCATGGGGTACCTTTCCCTTTGCCTTGGAATTGGGTATTTACCCAGACATTTTCTTTAAGTTATTCTTGAAAGGAGGGACTTCTTTCAAGCCAGCTTCACTTTGATTCACCTGATGCTGCTAACACCACACGGGCTTCCCAGTGAAACAAAGCAAATGTTTATTCAGATTAGAGCATTCAGAAAAAAAAATCCCACAAAATCACAGATGAAATGCTTAATATTATTTTAATAAATATTAACATTAATATTTAACACTTGGATTCCTCTGTCATTTCTTCTTTTATGCTACACCCCTAAAACATGTTGCAAAAGCTGGGGTCCAGCAGTGTCTAGAGACAACCCAAAGTTCCAGCCTAACTCTCCTTCCTAGTCCCAACAGGTCACTCCTCCTTCCTCCTGGGATCACAGTGGTTCAGCCATGGACGTGTCACACACAAACGCCTCACGGGGTTAGGCCTGTGGTAGCCCTGCTCCAATCTCCTCTCCGGTGGCCAGTGCTGCCTYCCTGACCTTCATCTTCCTTGCTGGTCACTGCTACCCAAGCAAGACTCTGATTTAAACCCTTCGACCTGGGCTGCAGTGATATTTTGTACTTGCATAACTTAGGCGTTCTGYTGAGATTCGGATCTTCCTAGGGACTGCATGAACGAGGCATTAACAACACACTTGACCGGCACCCTGTTCGCTTGCCCCTCTTGCCGGACACAAGGCTTCTTCCTCTCCCACCGCGGCAGCCCTGGCCGGGGTCCTCGGGTCACGCTGCGCCGAGGACGCTGCAGGTGGAACGAGATGCACCAAGTGGACAGCAGACATGGAGCCAGATAAGCTGCAACAAGTGGATAAACAACCTGCAAAACCAGGGGAGAAAACAGGATGAAAACTCGTGATAACCMAGGCTGATGCACATGAACGCTGCCTTCAGCTCTGCCTTGCCCGGAGGCTATAAAACACTCAAAATCGGTTTTGTTCAGAATTTATCACACTGAGATTTTTCACATACATGTTCTTTTGTTTTAATCCTCTAAATCCTCTTTTCATTTTAATTCCTTAGCTAGGTACTTAATCATTTTTAAAGCCTTTCCTGTTTTCYTTTATGCCTTTACTCTTCTGTGGAGGGACACATAATTCATCTCAGCGTATTTTAACAGGTACTGTTGCCTCCAAAGATTGTTACCATCCACAACAAGTTATAAATCTTACCCAGAGATACCTAAAAGAGCGTGACTTTGCACACCTCACCGGTRCGCTTTAAATCCAGAATTCCTTTTAACCACTTCGAAGTGTTCACAAAAAAATAAAGAACAATTTAAACAACAACATTCAAAGACTAAAAAAAMCCCCTGTCTGTTCCAAAACCAAGTTACTAATCATTCTGCAGAAAAATCTTAAAATCCAAACCTAAAATAAATATAACTGAGAATGACTGTTGCAGTGGAAACTTACAGAGTTGTGGGTGATGGAATAAGTGGTGGGGGGTTCTCCTCCTATTTATAGGATAATTGATTTATAGTCATTTTTACTTAACAGCCAATTTTTTCTGACTTTGACTATTGTGGTGTTGTTGTTATCTCCTTTCCCAATGTCCATCGGAGCATCCCTGAGCAGGATGCAGCCATAGCGTCAATGTTTGGTGGGCAGAGGAGGGACAGATTTGGGGAGGCAGACACTACAACCAGGTAGCGCCACTAGTGACGGTCACCAAAACAGCCTCAACGTTTTCATGCAGAATATTCAAAATCCTCCTACCCTGGTGTGAAGGCTGGAATCCTGGGCCACAAAAACCACCTTGGATTTTACCAGCTCGTGTCACCAGGAAACTCCCAACCCCTGTCTCAGTATCATTCCCAGTTCATTCGATACCTCCAGGCCAGACGGACAAAGCTGGACAGAGGGACCACTACTAAATTACCAGCAGAGGTAATTTGAACTTTTCGCTAAATTACAAGAAAAAAATTGGCTTTGAGTTTGCAGAACTATACACAGAGCGAACCTCAAGCTGTACAGTTGTGAAGAAAAGCTTAAAAAAAAAAAGAGACACCAAAGGCAGTGCAGAGATGGGTCTATAGGGAGTGAGGAACAAAGCGACATGAGAATATCCCCATTCTCGCAGCAAGATTTTAATCAGAAAATATCGATAATTTAAATACTAACATTGTGAATGATTTCTGTGAGCACTTGCCTGCCTGGAAAAGTTTTGCCAGTTACTTGAACTAGTCTTGTTATACTAGTATAAGGCTCTAATATTTTGTTTTAGCTTGGATTAGGTCTCTTTCCAAACTGGGTAGACTAAAACCTTGTTTCATAACAAGGCAGGGTTGAATATTGAATTTGACCTGCTCTGACTGTAGGGAGTGCCCCACGCCCCTGCATTAACATAAGCTCCTTCATTAAACACAAAACTAACGACACTTTTTGGTGGATTACGCTTTTTGGTGGATTAGTTTCTTGAGGTATCAAGGAGCTGAATGGATCTATGCTGCAGCCACGGCTGGGAGATGAAGACAACCACCACCAGCATCAGCCTCTCCATAAACCGGATTTAGTAGAAAAAGAAGTAAAATAAAATTAGCATGTAAAACAAAATAAACACATAATATAAAATCAAAGTGTACAATAAATCCATAATGTGAACCATAAAACTCAGAATACTTGCAAGTGAGGTGTGAACAAAGGGGTCGACTAGACTGTTTTTAGTCTAGTTTACCTAAGCATACATTGCCACACCTTAGATGAGGTAAGGCCACACATCAGTGCAACACACCCCAACCTCTCCTTTGGGACATTTTAATGCCATTACTGATGTTTTTGACCGCAGAGGGAACTGGACMCGGAGATTCAAGCTGATCTGCCTCATGCCCTGTCCGCTCAGTGAGAGCCTGCGGCGCCCTCGCGCCACCCTCACGCCGCCATGTCACCAAACCGCCACCTCACGCGCCTCGCCCTCCCGCCCCGCCACCGGCGCCTCCTGCGCATGCGCGCCCCCTCGCACCCGCGCACGCGCCCGGGCAGACCCAGCCCCTCCCCCCTGCGGCACATGCGCATTGCGGGGAGGAGGACGCTACGCGCATGCGCAGGAAGCGCCGTCGCTACCCGGCGCACGGAACGCGGCGGCTCCGGGTAACCAACCAGCGGCGCGGGGCGGGCCGGTCCTCCGGCGTCCCAGGGTGCAGCGCGGGGGCGGCGGCGGCCGCCATGTTGTGGTAGTTTGTTGTTCTCGTGCGGGCGCTGCGCGCGGAGAGGCCGCGGCCGCGCCGGGAATCCGCGCCCTGCCCCGGCTCCCGCTCCGCTCCCCGACGGCCCCCAGGAGGACGCGGGGGCGCCGCTGGTACCCCTCGCCGCCCGGGGCGGCACGAGGAGCCATGGCGGCCGCCCTGGGAGGAGGAGCAGGTGGGTGCCGAGGCCTCCGCGCGGCGGCCGCCGCCGCGTCTGTAACTAACGAGACCCTGTTCAGTTTCGGCGCGGCGCCGGTGGCGAGGGTGGGGTGCGGAGGGGGAACTCGATGGGTCCCCAGTTGTCACTTGTCTTTGTCCCCGGGGGTGATTTGGGGCAGTGGTTTTCTCTAACTGGCTGTCAGGGTGAATACTTTGTCCGTAAGATCACGCATCAGAGCTATTAGGCTAACTTAGTTGGTAACAAAGCATGTAAACGGAATTAAATCTCATACTTAGTATGAAAATAAACTTCATATAAATATTGTAAAGGAGTTCTCAAAAGCTGGGGAATCTTTAGGGAAAGACTAGGAATGGCGGCGTTGTAAGATAGTAAATAATTGATAATATCGAGCCTTGATTTAATAGTGGTAAAAATATCATGATAAATGAGATACTTTGCAAAACCATTTGTGCTGGTTCCTGTGGCTCACATAGCTTACACTTCAGTATCGTGAATATATTTGTAGGCTTGTGTTTTGTATCTGGAAGTTTCCTCTAGTATTATGAGATTGGAGCATTTTAAAGAAAGTGTCATTTTCTAAGCATTTTGGTTCTGGGATTTAAAACTCATCTGCATCCTATCCCATACAAACACATGCAGCAAACAGTGTCCAGAACTGAGTTGATGAAATACAGTTTCCAGGTTAGTTTTTGTTGTGAACGTCGTTTGGCCTGCCTGTGAGTTAGAATCCCTCTGTACTAAGTGGGCGCGAGCAGTTGTTTGTTCAGAGTTAGTTGTGTTTGTCACTAAGCATTGATTAATTAAATATGGTCATTGCCCTATATAATCAGCAACTGTAGTTTGTATCTGAATGTTCTCCGTGCAACACTTACCTCAGTGTTTAGGTAATACAGAGAGAGCCCAGAGATGTCACACACAGTTTTAGTCTCAGTTTAGCTAGACAAGGAAGAGTCCTGGTTGAGACTGTTAAGCATAACTTCTGAATGCTAGGTTCTTAGTGGCACTTGCACAAATGAAATACTTAACCCTTTTTGGGAACAGGCTGTTAGTAAAAGCCAATATTAGTAACAAAAACAAGAAAAAAAACCCCAAAAAAGAATCCAGAAGGCAAACAGAAAAGGTAAAAAAGCCAGGGCCTTCTGTTTCCACAGCTTAGATCTGTGACATTTTTGCTTAGTTAAAGTTTTAGCTTTTTAGTAATGTTTTAGACTCAGTTCTTGGATACTTTGGGGAGGAAAAAGAAAAAAAAGCTTTAAAATATGGAGATAAGAGCAACCAAGCATTTAAGTGCAAATAGAAAAGACCATTATTGATAATTGGTAAAGAAACACAGAAGTTCTTGGAAAAAATGATTGGAATTTTAAGTTGATTTCACTGGAAGGTAACAGTTGACAAGGTGAGGCAGCTTTGGAGATGCAGATTAAAGTTAAAACTTGCTGTGAGGGTTGGATGCAGAGCTTAAAATCGAAGTGGCTGTGTCTGCTGGATATCTGAAGCATGCTTGATGGGATGGAAGGAAGGTGGTTTGTGAGGAGAGTCTGTAAAGAAGCTGTGTTTGTAGGCTTGTTGGTCATTAATAATCTCTTAGGCTCTTGGGAAACATCAGTTCCCATATATTGTGTTTCTGTGACCAGATCTTTGTGTAGATGCAACTTTTTAAGAATGGGGATAAAGACCTATGGTGAGAGGATTCCCCAGCATAAACTGGAAGGTTCCCAAGGTGGAGGGTCTCTGAGGTCTTTGAAAGTTGTCCATAAGTTTGTATTAATTCACAAATTCCTTTGTCACGCAGCCTGGTTCAGCTTGCTGCTTATTTCAGAGTGCCTATATTGAAATACAGGGCATGAGTGCTAGTGAGAATGAGAGACTTGGAGGGCTGATAGTCACTCATTGGTCTATTAATACAGCTAACGATTCTCATATTTTTAATCAAAAGAACACTTTGAATCTCAAGTTAACTGTTCGTAATGTAATGTTGTGTGGTTGCTGAGATTTCTTCTTGGCATTCAAAGGTTAGGTGGAAATTGATTGTATTTAATCTTGTTCATGAGGGGTGGATGCAAGAAGAGCTAAACAAAATGATCATTGAAATGTAGCAAGGAGCATTTCTTACTGTGGCTGTTTGGGATCTACTGTACCTGAACTGTCACTACTGAAGCATAAACTTCAGTGAGCGAAGGCTGCTGCAACTGTTGTACCTTCCTGATCAGCTCGGTTCTGAACAAAGTCAGTTTAGAAGATCTTGAATACAGATATCCTTGGAGTGAGAGTCGTGAGCTTTGTCAGGTTGTGATGCAGGATAGGAGAAGGAAGAGCTGGAGAGATTTCCATCTTGACATTTTTCCCATCTTCATGCCCCAAATCCTGTACTGAGAGTAGCTGATTGTGTGTCTCTCTACCTGTGAAGCTGTTGTGTCATGTCTACAGTTTAAACTTAAGCTGTCATCAGTTTAATTTCATTTTAAGTGTTTTGAGGGCTGCCGTTACTGTTGGGAAATTTGGTGATGTTGGGTGAAGTCACTTCCATTCGGCATTATCCTGATGTTCTTATCCCTTTATAATACACCTCTGTCCTTGTGGACAAGGTCAGTTTATTCTGAATCTGTTTAATGTTAGATGCAAATTGAGTAAGTATTCACTTCCCAAAGCACTCTGTATTTTGGCAGGAAGATAGTCTGGGTTCACTGTGCTGCTCACCAGCATCGTTCATGGTTTGAGCTCAGGAAATAGTTGGGAAAAGAGATGAGCCTTCCAACTGTCATCCATGCAACGCCTCCTTTTAGGACTGTTAAGCTGTAAGACTTTCAAAGCATCTTGTGTTTCTGCTCATAACTTGGTGAGGGGAGGAAAAAAAAAACAGTGCAGGCGCATGCCAGTCATGCTGCACTTTGGAGGCACAGTGGAAGTTCTCCAGTCTGTCTGAAGTCGAATTTGTCTTGCAGGACCTGGAAATAAACTCTGGTTTTTTTATCCCTGAAGCGAGTCAAGTTCTGGCTGCGTTTTGGTCTCTGTGGGCATTGCAGCCTGATTTATTAGGCAGCTTGACGCAACTGGTTACTGTTGCTTATAGTTACATCAGAGGGTGCCTATATTGAAGCTCCTAAATGCCAAAGACTTGTAGAATTTGTAGTTCTTGAAATACAAATACTTAGTCATGGGCTATTGTATCAGGTATGGACTAGAGCCAAAAAGCGTTACAGCTTGTGGCAGGCAGGTTTGCTTTGAAGCAGAATGATTTAAAATCCTTCTGTTTTTCTGAAAAATTTTTGCTAGAAGTCATGTTCTTCTGAATATTCTGTCACTACTGGTCACGAGAATTAAATGCAATCTTAATGTCAGCTGTGCTTTTACAGAAGGTAAGGTGTGCTTAGTTTTGCCAAATGCTGAATCTCTGAGTTTAGCCCTTGTGGAATGTCTTGTCTGTAATTGAAAGGTTTGTGATGGCACTGACTCAACAACAGCAGCAAAAGTGTCTGACCAGCAAATGCAATTGGAGCTGACTCGCCTTCTGCTGCGGTGCCAGCCTCACTTTTAACTCCAGTGTGTGGTGGAAGTGAACGATGCTGGAGAGTTAAAATTTCTGATCAGTGTCCAGAGCCGTCTGGGAACCAAACTTGTGGTTTTCATTTAAACCCTTGGACTTTGCTGTTAAGCAGCAGGCATCATGAGTTTAAAGTATTTTTTTCCTTTGAAAACAAATGTACTTTCAAATCCAAAGCAGACTTTGGGAACGTCTTGGGGGTTCCTTCACTTTCCCAGACCCCCTCCAAAGAAATGAAATACGGGAGGAGAGAGGTTTCTTTCTAGCAGTGATCACAAGGAGAACCTCTTGGTGGCATAACAAAAATTGCTATGTTTCATTTATTCCATTTTTTCCTTATGGTTAGTGACCTGACTTACATCGTGGCAAGCTCTCTAAAAAAGTCAAGACGAACTCATCTCCTATAGAAATTAGTTTTTATCCCTTTCTTTGAGAAAGCAGTACACTTTCTGTGTTTTCACCTTASTGGCAGTAATTCAGAACCACACCTTGAAATGGAAATGGTTTTGGAAACCAAACCTCTTGCAGGGACTTAGTTACTGAATTCATAAGGATTGTGTGGCTAATGGTTTACCAATGTAAAGCCTCTGTGATGTCTATCCCTGAACACAGAAGCTGTGCAGTTTATGCCTGTGTACAGTGTACTTTTGCACCTTTCTTTTTGCGTATAGTGAAGGAGTAGGAGTGAAGATGAATCTTGTCATATAGAGAGCTTGGCTGCCTATAATAAATGAGGCAAGATTCATAGTGTGCTTCATGACGTGTTAGGTTTGGGTGCAGAAGTTCTCATTGTGCTTCTGCACTAGAAAAGCAAACAAAATTCCCACCTGCCAGCAGGGGAGTTTTTATTCAGCTAGCTGTAATGCCACAGGTGCGTTTGCTGTCTTATGTTTCAGACTTGGCTGTTGCTCTTGAAACCTGTTATCCCTCCTCCATATCCCACAGTGAGACAAAACTGCAGTTCAAAACAGAACTCTCACTTGTACACTCAGCTTTTGGAAATCCAAGCATTATGGGTTTTTTTTGTGAAATTTCTTGCAGTGAAATATGAGGAGAAATATTCTGGACAAACTACTACATACAGATAAGCTAATAGGATTTTTTTTTTTTTTTTTTTAATCTGGAAACTTGTGCTTGAAAAGCTGTCAGTTTGTCTTGTTGAATGTTTTAAAAATGGGATGGATCACCATGGAATTGGTTATGTTAAATCAAAGCAAGCATGACTGGCATTTTTTTCATCTGATAGTTGACTTTTCTGGGTTTTGTCTCTTTTTAACCCCCTTGTCCTGTTCAGACCAGAATCAGTGCATGTAGTATTGGGTGCTCAGGGAATGATGGTTTTTTACTCACTGAACTCTTAGGTCTTTGTTGGAGGAATCAACTTTTCTCCACCTTCTGATGGATAAGAAGAAATCCTCAATGTGCTTTTTTGAGACCTAAAAATAATAGTATGTCTGGTATTTGCTGGGACAAAATGTTGGAATGAATTAAAAGACAACATTTGGAGCAATTTAGGAGGTTTATGGGGCAGCTTGGAGCCCGCGTTACAGAGGTTTTCTGGTGTCTTTGTAAGAAGATCAACGCAGTCCTCAAGTGTTTTTTTTCTCCCAGTTGGGAAGTCTTGGGCATTTCCTTGCAGGAAAATACTCTCCTAGCAACAGTTGCTATGTGGGGCTGCCATTTTAGGCTGCATTGGTACCGTTGTAAGGCACAGAAAAGCTCTGCTCTGTGGTTGTGCTGCTGATTCACCTCTTACACTTGGCAGACTTCGGTGAGAGTGAGTGCTGTGGCACCAGCCTCCGATTTCATATAGCAAATAGTGAGGGAAGATTTTATTGAAAAAGTGCCTGGAGAGTTGGAAGCTCCCATCAGCACAGCCAGGGAGGAAACACAGCTTGTGCTCTGAGGATTTCTAGCCTGGATGGTCCGCTCTTGTTAAGCGAGAGGCGGGGGAATCTAACCGTTCCTGGCATGTAACTGGGGAAACAACAACAACAAAACCTGTTGAGGAGCCTACAGCTCTGCATGGCTAGGCTGGGATAAGCAGAAAGTAAGTGGAAGCATTGTTGGTGTGGGGAGCAGAGTGTCTTTGGCAGTGCCCAGGGAGTGGCCCCAGGGAGATGGACTCGGCTGAGAAAACAGCTCTTAGACTGCACAAGTGCCCTGATTTTCCATAGCGCTGCGGGAGAACTGACTTGCGGATTCCTCCTTTTGCTCCTCTTACGAGACTAGTCTTTCTGACCCTCCAAGTCAGTTGGTGCTTTTCAGAAGATGCTGTGGCAAGTGGTGTTTATTTCTGGGGTTTTCCAGTGTTACTAAGTAGAACAGTAGAGGGAAAATGAAGATACCTGCAAGATCAGAGGTAAAAAAAAAGAAGCGGTGCTCGATTGAGGCTTGCTGGGTACCCCCAGGCTGGAAATGGGTGCTTGTGCCAGGGGTTCCCAGGTGTGTAATGTACGTTCCTGGAGAACTGCACAGAACTAGCCTAGAAACGTGTCAGGAATGGGGTCCCCCTTTTAATATCACTTCTTTGCTAGCAGTAGTGATGAGCTGAAGCACTTCTATGGCACTGAAACTTAAGTGTCTGGCCCAGGGAAGTGCTGGGGTTTGTACTGAGGAGTGATTCTGTGCATTGAAAGGAAGTGTCTGCAGATCAGGAGGTTTGTCACGGTAGCTTTCTAGTTTTTAGATTTTACACCTGGCTGAAGTGAAGGTCCATCTGTGTGAGAAATGGGTGCTGAATTTGGATTATTCTAGAGCTAAGATCTTGCCTTCAAGCTGTACTGCTTCATAATGATACAGTTCTCTGTAGCCATCATGGGAGGGCCTGAAATGCAACATGAAGGTTTTTTGCAGGTGAACAAACACAGCTGAAAGATCACTGCTTGCCTCATGGTGCTTACAGCCTTGAATTACCTTAGTATATGAGAGAACAGTCCTGATTTGGTTTGGTTCAAAACCAGTTACATTTCCTGAAACTACCTTGGGCGATGTTTGCACTGGATCAATGCAATTCGACTGTGAGGATAATGACACTGCAGGAAACTGGTGCCCGTTTGTAGCCAAATGGCCGTGCACAAAGACYATCCCGGCAGCACAGCTCTGAGGGGCTGAAAGGACTTGTTATTTTATGTTCTTTTTTGGAGTAGTGGATGGATTAGTTATTTAAGAGACCAGAAAGGAGGACAGAGTTCAAGAGGAAGACAGTAAATTGTTGAATATCTCTCTTTCCTCTGTTGGTTGGGTAGGGATTGCAGTGGAGGAGGTTGCGTTATAGAGATGATACTTGAATGGAGAACTACAGGTTAACTGTTTGTTTCCATGGTGTTAGTATGAATAAATTGATTAAAATGTAAATGGCTGGTATGTGGTCCCCTCTGATGAAGTTGTGTATTGCTACCAAAGAGAAAAGTAGCCACACTTTGCTTTTGTTGCACCAAAATTCACAGCGAGTCCTTGAATTTCTATCAGTCACTAAAAATGTATGTTTCAATTACATGTGAATAAAATCAGAAAAATGTCTGTATGGAGTCCTCTTCGTAATGCTCCGGCAGGGAAAATCAGTGGTGTCCTATGCTTGACTTCCATGCTTTGGTTCAGTCTGCTGCCTCTTTCCCTGCCTTGTGCAGGGTTTGAGATTGCTCTGGTTTCAGTGGGAGCTCAGAGCTCTGGCTGCTTCTGTCCCGTGGCGTCCCATAGCACCGAGTTGCTTGGAAACCTCTGCCACTGGAATCATCTCCAGGGGCAGAATTTTCCAGTGAATTTTTTTTTCCCAATGATTCTTTGTTTGCCTCACACTTCAATTGTGAAAAGATAAATGTGTTGCATGACTTTTTTAATACTACTAAACATTGGTATTTGTCTGCTTTTTCCCGTGTGTAAATTAGAAAGTGAAAAAAGCTATTTTAGCATCTGCTTTAAAACAAAACACAAAAAAAAGCCTCTGCTTCAGAGGCCTTCTTCAATTTCAATGAGAATTATTTAATATAGTCTTCTTCCTTACAGATGATGACTTTGATCAGTTTGATAAGCCTGGTGCGGAAAGGTCTTGGAGAAGAAGAGCTGGAGATGATGACTGGGACAGGTGGGTAGAAATTTTTCATGTTTGTAGTATGTAGGCTGAATTGCAAAGCTCTGTTTTCCAGTTGTGACGTTTTGTATTCTAACACTTAGGATAGCACACATTTAGCTGCTAATGAAGTTGTTGGTGGTTATATATATGTCAGCAGACACTAGATCATGCCAGAAGTATACAGCTGCCTTGAGCAATCCAGAGCTATGAAAAAAGATCATTTAAAATTGGATAACTGTATAGTATTTGTGGTATATAATTAAATTTACAGTTGATGTCCTGTCTTTTTTGTGTAAATCTTTACATCTTTGGCTTCAATAGTGTTGCTAGTGCCCAATTTAAGGCCTCTTTTTAAAATATAGCTGTTTAAGTTCTTATCCTCAAAATCCCCATTCAGTTTCACACTGGGAATGAGGGAGAGAGTGGGTTTCTACTGAAAAATATGGCTGTTCTTGTAAAGATGTGGAATTGTCGATCAACTTAATTTAGAGAGGTAGATGAATGCGTGTACTTTTCTGCTAAGTTTCTGTAACTGAGGTAGATTTGAGTCAAGCTGCTGCCTGGATTAGCTTATTTATTTTTGCTTTTAGTTTTAGTAGACTAAAGACTAGGTTTTTGTTCAAACCTTGCCTGTATATGGAAACATATGTATATTTATATCTTATATATTTTATGTGTGTTTTCAAATGATACTACACTTGAGTGTAGTAAACAAAGTTCCCTATACAGCTTTTTGCTGAGCTGAGCCCCTTGAAATGAATCAGCTGTTACTCATTATCCTCATTCCAGAGGGATTAATCTCCTTGGTTGGGCTTTCCTGCTAGGGCAGGTAAGGAGCTGTTGTCGCTGCTGGAGGTGCTGCCTACGTTGCAACAAGGACTTCCCCTGTTGGCTCTGGGCTGCTCTGCGAYCTGAGTCACAGAAGTGATCCGGTTTGTGAAGGCAAATAAAATGTCTCGTTAAAGCTACGTCACTTAATTGCGCAGCTTCCCAAGCCCTGGGCGGTGCTGTCATGCTTAACACGGTGCAGCCCAGATAGCCTGAACTCCTGAGTTTTCAGGCAAGCACTTGATATTCTAATGTAGTCGCAAGCCAGAAAACCTGGATGAGTCAAAGACGATTGTAATGCAAAGACAATTACAGCGCAGTGCCTGCTGCTGGAAACTTCCTGTTGGGAAGCTATTCCTGGGGGATTTGCAAAAGGTTACAAAGTGTTTAGCTTAGCTGGGACTTTGGAGCGAACAAAGGTTCACTTTGAGAGGAAAGATCTTCTGTTTTTATTTATCATTATCTCCATGTAACTTAAGACAGTTGACCAAAAGTCATCTTTTGTTCTCCCTGTAGTGAAATTGTAAGGGAGGTAGCTCTAGGTGTGGAGTTATAGGCTGCAGACATTCACCTGGCTGGTTGGTAATTTGAGAAAGAGATTTTATAGCTGTAAATAATAACATATTTTTTATATGCACGTGTGTGGAGATACTTTGAAAGTTTAAGTTCTGTGGTGCTACTGGAAATACCGTGCATAGGTACATACTTGCTTAACGTAATTAATTTCTTTTTGCAGCCAGTGACCTCATTGAGTAGACAATACTATTTTGTGAAGATAGAGTACAAGCTGAATCAGCTCAGTAGATCTGCTTTTATTATTGTTTTTAATCTCTCGGACTGTGCTTTGCAACCAAAATATTTATTTATTTATCTGATTTACAGTTTTAGGCATACATCTTGATCAGCTTCATCTCTTTTCTTTGCATTGCTGATTATCCTCCTATCTTCTATCATAAAAATCATTTTGATTTCCTGGATCACTTTCCTTCCAGGAGTGTGGGAGGCTGCTCGTCACAAGGAAGGTCCCCATTAATCTGCAGTCCTGATGTTCTGGGAGAATTTTTTTTCACACTAGACTTTTAAAATTCTTATTTATTTATTTTAATGATGTTTCCAAAACGCTTGTTGGTGCTCATGTTTAATGAGGCATAGTCATGAAATAGGAGGCTAGAAGGGGCTACTTAGTCTGACCCCTATATCGTGGGCTGTTAATTTATACATTGATTGTGTAAGTTGCCCAAAGCTTGGGTTTGTGGAAAAAACACGCTATTCTGGTGCCATCCGGCGTGATAGATTAATTTAATAGGTGGTTCTTAATGAAATTTGCTTATCCTCAGCCTTGATGGAGATAATTTATTTCCTTACACAGGCAGAAAATTTCTCCCTCTGAGCTTTAGGATGTGTATTTATTTATTTCCCTTCCCAATGTGGTGAGCTGACCTTACTCAGTGAGGGGATTTCTGTGTGTCAGGAGTTGAGGAAGGGAGTGGAATTGTTGATGGAAAGGGGCCGTCTTTTCTTGTAAGAGTGAACTATTAGTTTATTTTAGTCCCAGTTTCATAGAAATACTGTCTTGGATAGATATTTTTCTTGATCAGAAGACTTGGAGTTGTGCAATCCACTGTCGGGGAGGGGGGGATTTTTCCTTTCGGGACAGCCACCGAGGTGTTCTTTTATCGTGGCTTAATCCGTCTACTGCCAGGTTCAAGCCTTTAGTTTGTGGTTATATTCCTCTCTGCTCATCTAAGTTTCTCTGAGTCTTTCTCCTTTCTGAAAACAATCAGATTTTGGTTTTCTTTTCTTCCTAATGTATCACTTGAGCTATGTTAAAGAAAGCTGGAGATGTGCAGGCAACAGATTTCAAAATAACTTATTATTAACCTTCTCACTGTTATTTTGATCATATTTTCATATTTAGTAGCAATTTTAATTTTTTTTACACAATCAGTGAAAATAGAGTAGAATTGAGTATAGTAACAGGGACAGTCTGTCAAACACTCTAGCTTCTACTAATAAAATGAGTCTTCTTTTAGTTCTTCATTTGTCGTGAGCTCCATTTATGTGCTAGTGCTAATTTTTGGACTGGCATATACTAAATTAAAGCTTTTAAAAGATCTGGAATATGTATGCAGTTATTTCTGTTGCCCAAATAATCTCTTACAGAGATTGAGTATCAAAGGCATATTTTTATAATATATCGAAGAGCATTAACTCTATTTAAATGATGAAATTATTTTTGCCTTTTTTTCTTGTCAGAGATTGCTAGAATATCTTACCAGCTCAGTTTGCTTTTTGAATTCCAGTACAACACAAACACTCTCGCAGGCTTTGTGGATTTTGCTAGCAGTTTTAGTTAAAAGCAGTCAGTGGTAGGCCACAGTGCTGGGAAATATTTTCAAAACTTTTGGTGTGTTTGTTTAATTCCTGGCAGTCAGTCCTGTGTTGAGGAGATTAGTGACTCTTTTCTAGTTCTAGCTTGGCTCTGAGTTCTCCTGAAACCATTCCTGTTGCATAGAATCTTCCAGCCCTGAAATAAAGGACTTATATGCCAGTAATTTCACTTTTTGGGATGTGTGACATGTCTTGTGTGTCCCAGTTCTCTGTTTAATATTACAGTGAATGCAAAGCAATTACTATTTGTTAATGTTCAATCATTCCTGGAACTGTTTGAGTTTGGTAAGTATGAACAAATACTGTGTACTTGTGATAACGGCCTAGGCACTGCTGACTTGGAATAATCTATTGCTGCCTTCTGGAAGTGCTCGAGACATTTTTATTCTTTTCCCCTAAGCATTATTTGTACATTAACTAGCTCTGAAAGAGATGTGTCCATTTGCAGGAATAATATTTAGCATCAGTCTGTGTCTTGGAATTGGCCTCCCTCTTTGCTAGTATTTCCTCTGTAGTCCTAAGGAACTCCAGCGTCCAGTTACTGCAATGGGAATTTATTTTATTATTGAGATTGTTTTTTTAGCTGCTTTGGAAAGTTGCCAGGTGTACTTTTCCCTGTGGAGTGGTGAAACTCCAACTCTTTTTCTATTCATACAGCCCCGTGTCACTTTGGAGTATTTATTTTTGTATGTTATCTAAGGCCCAAGTTCTTCATTGTAGTTCCTATTTTCAGTCACTGTCATCTCATATTGGGATGTACATGTTCTGGTGTATTTACAGTACTAAGTATTCTCTCAAGAAGGTTTTCCTTTCCTTTCAGTGAAGGAAGAATGACATTAAGCAGTTGTCCTAAAGCTTAGGTAACTGGGAATGTGGTTCTGCTGCTCCGTGATGCAGTGTGTTGACAGGAGTGTTGTGAGCGGGGTATTTTTATGTTTCATGAGTTCTTAACCTCTTGAAAAGGTGTTAGCATGTTTGATTTGGACTTTCTTTCCTCCTCCTCATCCTCCTCCTTTTCAAATTGGGGAGATTTACAAGAGCTCTGGCCCTGCAGGGCTACCGAGGCAGCCTCTGACTGGCGCCTCTGTGCAGTACAGCTTGGTTCAGTGTGGGCTGGGGGCAGCCTGTGGCCTCAGCCTTGCCTGGAGGACGTGGCCATCTGATGTGCCCAACTGGTCTGAAAGGGAGGCCCTAGAGCTGCCCTCTGCTCTCCACCGTTCCAGGGTCCACACAGTGGCCAGGCACCTATCCTGCCCCCTGCAATGAAGGCCAGGGGAAGGAAGGCGTGGAGTAAGGAAAGGGCTGCACAACAGTGGCCATACTGTAAGGCTTGAATTGCATTAAAAAAGGCAAATCTGTTTTTTGATTGCAGTTGTTTTTCTAAGGTCCAGCTCTTAAAATGTGCCTTTTTTTTTCCCTCCCAGTGAACTTGATGACGATTTGCTCGGGGAGGATTTACTAACCGGCAAAAAGGTGAGAGGGACGCGCATACAAATTTGGTTGTTTCCTACCTATTCAAAACATCAGAATACCAGGAAAAAACAGCAGAGGATTTCCTTTCCTTCCCTAAGGAAGGGATGTGGCAGGAACTGAGGTTGGGGAAACCCCTCATGATGCTGCAGACACCTCACTGAGATACCTGTAGGCAAAGCTGTGCTGTGTGAGAGAGCTCAGTGTAGGTTAGATTTACCTGGTAGCTGCAGGAGAAGGTAGGACGCTGGCTCCTGACTCCTAAATCAGTTTATTTAAGAAGTGATTTGTAAAATTTGGTCATGACAGGAGGTGGATAGGCTGGTGTTGGAGAAGCCCAGATCTGGTAAAATTGGCTTTTAATTGAGGTGCATAATCACAGAAATAATGTCATATGTAATAGGTAGAAAAAATGATGAAATATATAACTTATTTCATTTTTTAAAAAATCTATTAACAATGCTCAGTAACAGAATTGTGTTCTTTTTTATCTAACGGATACGTGTTTTTTATTCTTAATTTAAGCTTTCCATGGTAGAGGGCTCTTGCCAATATTTGTGAGCATGGACTCCTATGAGTAATAAGAATAATAATAGATTTTTTAAGAAGTTTCCCCTGAGCTGTTAAGCCTGAATTTGCTTCTACTTAATGGCATCCAAGTACTTTTAGATCAATCTACCCTTCTGTAACCTTTCTGCCCATATTGCTTTAGGGGATGAAAATAATGTTGCTGACAAAACTATGCAGTTAGGTCTTCCTACTGGGTGATTAATAAAAGGTGGGGTAAGTAAATGAAACAACTGAAGTTATGCTTGATAAATTAGGAGGAGTTTATCAATGTTTTTAATTTCATAGTACCCTTCCTACCCTAAGCAAACACTTAGAAGACTCTGCTGTGTAGAAACTGCAGAAACCTGGTGTATTTTTTTACCTCCCTAATGCTTCAAGGTCCCAAGGCAGTTCAGTAAAATAGCACCAGTGCTGACCTTTCCCATAGTATTTCTAAGTCATCAGCTTTTGATGTATCTGGGAATGGGCCAGTGACATGTTTGAAAACTAAGCATATTTGAATGTTGGCAATCTCTGGGAGCCTATCAGCTCTTTATTTTCACATTTGTCGAGTAGTACATTCATATGTTTAGCATATCTGTTATCATATAATTATGTAATTTCACGGAAAATATGGCCTCAGTCTAGAATTTGTTAATCAGAAAAAGACTACTCACTATTCAGAGCTGTCAGGAGTTCAGTAGTTAGTTAATATTTTGCGTCTTTCTATGTTCATGATTCACCTTTTTATTAAAATCTAGAATCAGTCAGACTTATCTGATGAAGAACTGAATGATGATCTTCTGCAAAGTGACAATGAAGAGGAACCAGATTTTGGGTATATTTTTTTCTAAATAGTATTAATTTTGGGGGAGTGTATTGACAACTATTGCTGCTACTACTGCTACTGAATATTACCTCCCCTGTGGTTATTTTTCTAGACTACTGGGGTTTTGCAAACATGAGACCAATTTATTGAAACTTGTTATGCAAAACAGGACCCAAACCAGTTTTCCAAACTGAAGTTGTTGGAAATACTTAAAATTGTTTTGCTTTTAACCTAGCCAACTACCTAATATTTTGTCTATGTAATATGTACAGTAGCATTAACTTTCCAGCAAAACAATTTTTTTTAATTTAATAAAATAAGCATAACCAGAAGCTATAAAACTGCATATAAAGAAGAAATTACAGCATCTCCTGTGCTTATTAGTGATTTATCAATCCTAACAGAGCTCTTACTCTTTGTCCTCTATGTCATTGTAGGCTTTCTTCACCTCTTAAAGTCCTTTTGCTTCTATATTGCCTTAAAAAACGTGTTTTATCTTAACTTGTGGCTTAAGTATTTGCATGCAGTGCACAGCAGCACAGCTCTTCCAGAGGCTGTAGGGTTGAACAGTATTTCCGTCACAATTTGGGAATCCTGTCCTGAGTGCTCGAGGATGATGCAGATGCTGGATTCTGGGCTGTTTAAGTAGAAAAGAGTCTTGGCATTTTTAGGTTTCCCACTGGACTGCGGGGGAAAGGTGGCTGAGGTGCAGGAGAGATGCAATACTGCTGCTTTTAATTAATTGCCCTTGATTTTTGCCTACCTTTCCTTTGCTTGTTACATGGTGCTCTGTGTAGAATCCAAAGGGGGTTATTTGTGGTGCTCTACAGCGTCCTCTTAATATTTGGCACGGATTTGGAAGTGGAGACACCTTCCCGTGTTGGAGAGATTAGGGTGGGGTGAGATTCCTGGCAGGAATGAGGGCAGGACCATTTCCCTCCAAAGGGGGAATCTCAGTTGCTGTGCTTGCTGTGATAATACTACTCCTGGCAGCAGAGTTTGGCTAGACCTTGTATTTTTAGCAGGTTTAATGCCATGGAGCCAGCTCCTTGCTCCTCTCCCCTTCCATCTCTCCTGCCTCTTCTTCCCATTGAATCCATTTGTGCTGCACAGATAAGAGGATAACAAGAAAAACAAGATATTAAGCAGGATTATTAGCTCTTCACATTTGATAGATTCAACTGTCTGGATCTTGTGCACATCCCCAGATTTTCCAAACTTTTATGAAAATACTGAATAATGGGATGTAATTCTAATAAAATGTTCTTTGTTTTCCTTATACACAAAGACCTGCCCCTCCCCACCAAGCATGCGGTCTCATAGCTAGTCTGCAGTTGCCAGTTCACTCTTCTGTTTGGTGATGATAGTGGCTGTCCTAAGCAACAAATCTTGAATTTTACTTTTCCTGGGAATGATTCTTCCCAGTTTTTAAACTCCTTTGCCTTTTTTTCAAGGTCTATGATTGCTTGTTTTGTTACTAGTTTAGAGTATATCTTACACATGTTAATAATAGTTCTATATACATGGTAGATTTTCTTTCTTGAGTAAGCTGACAAGTCTTAAAAGTGTCAGCTTGAATTGAAGGCAGTCAAGAAGCATAAGTATTAATGAATTTTATATCTTTTATATATATGTGTATATATATATAAAGTAAGGTTTACTAGGTTGTTTTGAGAGATTGGGCAAACAGATGCAGTTCTAGTAATTTTGTGTAATTTTGTTAGTCTTGGAATTAAAATTGACTGCTCTGCTTTAGTTACTAAGCAGGACTTCTGCCAGTGTGACCCATTAGACCATCTGTTTGGTTTGATCCCCTTGGTCAAATAGGCTGCAGCTAGTGATAAGCTGCGGTGCAACGTGCATTATGAGTGTGTGCCATGGAGTCAAATAGCACACAAGGTATAATTCTGTCTACCATCTTAGAGAATATGTATCTGTTGGCTGCGTTGCTCAATCTTCATAATTACCCTTGACCATTATGCTTCGGTCTTTGAATCTTTTTCTCCTCTGCTGTAGTTCTCAAGGTGTCACCATTAGCCTCAACACCACGTCGGGCCTGCTGACATCGTACGAGCTCTCTGAGACCATGAACAATCGATCCATCGAACACGAGTCTGAATATGACCAAGGGGAAGGTGAACTAGTTTATGGCAAATCAGAAGCACCTGAAGTGTATGCTTCAGAGTATGCAGAGGAGGGACATTATGAAGGCAATGATCCTGAACTGTCAGAAGACCAAATAGAATATGGGGAAGAGCCTGGAGAAGAAGATGAAGTGCTAGACCTTGAAATCAATGAACCTCTAGATGAATTTCCAGTGAGCTTCCTTCTATTGTATCTTCAGAGATAATATTGCTTTACTTGCATAAGGTTTTAGACTGATTTGAAATCTGTTTACCTCTCTAGGGAGGAGGGGAAATTAGACCTATTATCACTGTCTGCCAGTTTCTTTATCTAGGCTGTGACAAAGTTTGTGTTGACAGCTTGTTTGGCGGTAGGTAATGCTCCTTTGTCATGCTGGAAGGCAGCTGAGAATCATGACCTTGAGGATTGTATCCTTAAGGAAGAGAACAGCTTTGTGTGGTGGAGATACACTGCCAATTGTTAGAAGTACTTAATGCAAAAGCTTTTTATCCAGGCTTTAGACAAGATCTGATAAAGTCCATCGAAGGTGAAAAGATTATTGACCTGCTAAAGACATCTTTAAGGTGCTAATATTCCAAAGTGATTGATGTCCTGCTCGTTCATCCTTTTTGTAACTGAGAACTGTCTAAACCTGAATAAAGAGATTGGAGGTTAGTTCAGAAAATGTCACATGCATAATTTGATATAATTTAAGCAATGTATTAAAGAACATGCAATGCCCTTAATTGCTAGCTGAGTGATTTAATCTCAGTTGGAACTGGAGGTGTTCAGTGAATTGTTTACTAAAGAAGTTTGCTGGTTTTTAAAAAGTTTTTGTGCTACATGTTCAGTTATATAGAATATAGCTTATATATAAAGAACTGCAGAATGTGTTAGAATATTTTTATTTTTGAAAGATATTTTGATGTTAATGTACATGTTTTGTAGACACGTGTTTCCTTCAGTGAACAATTACTTTAGTCTTTGGTTCATTGAATTTGTAATCAAAGCATGCAGCTCTACAGAAATAGATGGGACCTTTATGATGGCATTGCTGGAGTCTGGATGAAAGCTGTTTTGGTTGTGTTTTCAATAAGAGTGAAATTAATGTGACTGGCTAAAAGCCCTGATAATTACATCTTATATGATCTGTCACTTATAATTGACATTTCCGATGGATACAATACTTTCTGGTAACCACAGCAGTAATGTGGGCATGTGCAGAGTGTTCACTCTAGCAGGCGTTTGTTTTTCTTCTGAAGCTTGTGTGTGTCTTTTTACCATCTTGTGTTCTTATTTCAGGATGAAGATTACATGCAGTCATATAATGAGCAAGGAATGGAAGAGCCAGAAGATTATCCAGCTGATGAGGAACTAGAAGACTCCCAGGCAATGACAAATGAATCAGAAGAGGTATGTTGTGAGCTTAATAGAAACTTAAAATATCAATTGTTTCAGAGTTTGAAGTTAGGGAATTTCTCTGTATTGCTAGATAAGGACTGGTACAACTCTATAAAACTTCACCAATGTTGAATTATTTGTGGTGTTACTTTTTCTGTGAGACAGATGGGTTGATATCCATATTTGTCAGTTAAATTTATATCTCTGTCTCTCTGTGTGTCTCTCTTTTTCATTTCTCCCTTTCCCCACATTGGCAGAACTCTCTCATAAGGGTGAGTTCAAAATGTCCATATTTTAACTTAATTTTAACCTTAGAAGCTTCAGAGCTCATAAGGGTGAGTTCAAAATGTCCATATTTTAACTTAATTTTAACCTTAGAAGCTTCAGAGTCTCCTCTAGGCAGAAGAATGATAGCAATCCTGCATGATGTCTGAATTGTCTTGTTAAATCCTTCATAGCTGTAGTGTGACACTTTCCAGATAGATAATATGTTAGTGTTAGTACTGTAGATGTAGTTCTCAAGTGGGCTAGAATCCCATTATGTGAAGGAGTGTGAGCACTGAAGCTTTGATATGTCAGAAAGATGAAGATATGTCAGAAGGATGAAGATCAGCTATGTTTGGAAAAATAATGTATGGAAATTTTCGTAAAGTTTATTTGTGCCCTTTGATTAGAGAAGAGGATGGGCTCCATCATTCCCAAGCAGAAGGCTCATGTCAAAAACTAACAAGAATATGTTTCCTAGTTGTAGCGTGGAACAATGCTACTATACCTGCTCCTAATTTACAACAAATCCTTCATGTGGAAGGTAGTTTTTTTTTTTTTTTTTTTTTCTCTCCTCCAGGAATCCACTTTAATATTACTTTTATTCCAGTTCTTAATTAAATAGGACTGAGTAGAATACCCACTGAGAAGCGTAGGCAGATTCTGTTCTTCAGAGCCTTAACTCATGAGGAAATTAATTCGTCAAAGACACAGCAGTGCTTTTCTATGAAGTTCCAACAAATGGATGTGCTGTGGTACTCTTTAGTTGCAGCAAGTATTGTAGTAAAACAATATTCTTTGCTAGCAGGGACACCTTGAAAGGGACTGCCTTTGTTGTCCAGTCGTTTGCTGTGCAATATGTAATTCTATTCCAAATATATCTAAAAGTTTCCTAGTTCCTAATCATTAAATCTAGCTTTCAAAACAAACAGAAGATCTTAAAAGAAATGCTTATTGGTCATTCACTGAATTGTAAGCACTTTTCTTCTAGTCTGAAGCAACTGGGCAATCTAAAACCGCAGACTCTAGGAGATGGTGAAAGCAAAGACAGCATTTAAACTGTACATAGCTTGGCAGTATTTCCAGTTAGGGAAAAGCTACCTTAACTTTTAGAATATAAACTAGTCCAAATTCTGTAAACTACATATTTTCTAAAATTGTCTTATAATTCAGAATTAAATTCTTTTCAAAAGACAGCATAAAGGCAATTCCCTTTTTTAGTTTCAATTTCCTAGGAAAGCTATTAGAGGAGTTACTAATTGCATAATGTGAACGTTTGGCCACATCTGTATTCAGTTATTCTGTATTCTAGCTTTGTTCTGATATCTGGGAGATTGCCACAGGTTTCTCGCTTCTAAAATAGTAGGATCCTTTGACTCCTAATGTAAACCTCATTTGTGCTGGATATGTCCCATTTAAATTTATTCGTATGCTCTCAATTCCTCTCAACCAAAGAGGCCACCAGCAGGAGAGATATTCTTTGTAACTTATGCGTTTCTCTATATTGTGTAGTTAGGCACGTGCTTCCAATTCCAAATATTGTTGGGTTTTAATCAAATAGTATGTAAGAGGCTAAATGTGATTACCCTTGTTCATTCCCATTAACATTATTGTTGGTGTTGTGGTGTTCCAGATGCAGCCCAAGAATGGAGTAACAGCCAGTATAAATAAATAGTAGTATTGTCTATTGGTTGAAGTTTGCTGTGTTATCCATTGGTTGAAATTAAGCAGTTTCTGCATTAAACAAAACAACCTCTTACAGCACTGCATGAATAAATTCTCTAAACCCAGGGAAAAAGGTAGTCAGGCTAGGAGAGTGGAACATAATGGGAGAAATTGCAAAAATATGGAAAGTGGGAGACCTGCTACTTGGATTTTGACCAAACACACTCAGGAGCTTGAGGAAAAGCTGTAATAGTGCTTCAGAATATATTTTTGTCTTCATAAGGTATAAATTAAAATCCAGTAGGCAGAAATTTCAGCATCAGATAGCTGTGGTAGAACTGCCAGTGACATGAGTATGTGATGTCCTAAACGCTAATTATTTCTACTGATTCTGAGAGTGAGATCTCCTGAAATCAGAATTTGTGCTTTCTTGCTTGGTTTGCTCTCAGAACTAATCTTCTGTGAAGTCTCCAGTTTCTTTCTTGAAAGATAGAAGGTTTCTCCTTGCATTAATTTGAACTTAATTTGAACTGTCTTGGTGTAAGCTGATAAGAAACAAAGAAAACCTTAATCTAGAAAATGCTTCAATGTGCTGCGTATATATTGGCTTTTTTTTCTCTAAGTTCTTATTCTCTCAAAGAAAACAAGTGTTGCTGTGATATTGTTCCAGCTGGGCTTACCTAAAACACAAATTTAAGTTTTTGTTCAATTCTGAAGACATTTTTTTTGAAAACCTGAAGAAAATGACAAAGAGTATGAATTTGAGTAGTTAGATTTTAAATATATTTTTAAAAGAATACTTGGAAACTTTCACTTTCCAGTTTGTATCCCTACTTTTTATCCATTAATTGCAGGTACTTTGGGAATAGATAGAATATCTTTTATCAGCTCCCTGTTTATTTCTTGATCCCCAAGGCTGCTACCTTGATGTTAGCTTGTGGTAGAAGCCTCCATTGCTTCTTCACTTGGATAAAATGTCTTTGTGTCTCCTTCCTAATACCTCTGGTGAAAGGGATATGTTTCAGTGTTTGCAACTTACTTGCCTTGCACATCTTTGCTCTCTCTTTCTAAAAGCCCTTGAATGAGAACACTTGAAAATGCTTAGGATACGAGATCACAGTTTTTCAGGCTGACTAGTGTTTTCTTGTGCTTTCCTTGGACTTTGTGTCTCTGTATTCCTCACAACTGCATGGGAAGGAGTGTTCTTGGGACAGGAGCACAGATTAACCCTGGGAGGGGACTTCTGGTCAGTGACAGGGATTTATGGCATAACTACTTAATGAGCATGGCAGGGAACCCTGACCCTGTGGTGGGAGTAAGGTCAATGTTGTTCTTCACAATGAAAAATCAGCCCAAGCTCTGTAGTAGCTTTGTGCGAGGTGTCATAAYGGGAAATGTTAAGCTGCCTTTGAGGAGAGTTGGGAAGAAGCAGTGTTGGACGAGCCAAGTGACCTCAAGTGGCAGTGCACGAGCTGTTTATGTGTATGCATTTATTCATGATTAGCAAGTATTAAGCACAGTCCTCTAACTACCTTATCTATTAATTCTTTTTATTCATTTGTGTCGTTTTGTGTGTCATTTTCTTGTTTTCTGAAGAATGGGACCATTCGTGTGCTGTCATCTCTGCAAAGCAGCTCACCCTGTTAGGCTGCAGTTTGCAAGGGTGATCTTAAAGAGCCTTGCAACAAATATTCAACAATTTGGGGGAAGAGTGTGTGATCCTTTCCAGCTTGGATAACTTTTCCTGCAGCTATACATAGCGAACATATAGTTGACTCAAACATGTTTGCATCTCCACCAACAGCTAATAGAAATGCCTCAATCATATATATAATCAGGCCTGGCTATAGTTCAGTTAGTTTGGTGCTTGAGCATTGACTTGGCTTGATATTTGCTTTTTCATTTGCTCCTCTGTTTTTTTTTCCTTCATCTTTGATATTTAGTGCTTGTTAATAGATGACCTGAGCATTATGTTGATGAATAATGTGAGTTAGATTCAAAAGACTATGGAACGAGTACAGTTTGCTAAGAAGGATTAGGTAGATTTCGTGTAGAAGAGTATTTTTATTGTTGTACAGGCTGGTAGTCATTTTGTAGTCTATTCTGATTCCATTCCAACTTGTGAATCCTCAGTCTGAGAACTGGAGTAGCAGAATTTTGGGTTTTATTGTGAGTTTTAAAAATCATGGATTTGACAGAAATATTGCTACTCCCTTGGAAGTCCCTCATCTGGAAGTGGTGTGTGTTTATTTGTTTTTAGCCCTGGTTAACACTTCTTTTGCAAACAACCCTCACTTGTTCTACAAGGTCCAGCTGCCTTTGAAATGAATTTGCATGGATGTGTTACCCAGAGCAGTTGTCCTCAGCTTGGATTTGATTTTAGAAGTTGCATTTCTTTCAGATTTGAGGGATTTTTTTTTTGTCTGTGATCTTGTGGGGTTTCTTTTGCTGTTGTTTTGGGGTTTTTTTTGGGTTTTTTTTGTGTGGGGATTTCTTTGTTAGCTCTCTCATTTGACATGGTAAATTCTGTGTGAAGAAATAAAGATTTTTTTTATAAAAGAAAAGCTTTAAGCCTTATATTTTAAAACTTTAGCTATGTTGTTACCTATACATTTAAACTGTTTTAACAGGTCTGATTATGCAATGCTTAAGCTTAAATGTATGCTTGCATTGAATAAAATATATCTGAGATAAAGAGGGGATGTTAAATGGAAACTGCCCTGAGATAACTAAGTACAGAGATCACTTTTTCTCTAGACCAAAACTGTCTGCTCTTAACCCTTTACTTTTAAAGGACTGTCTTGAGCTGCACTTGTTACGCTGCTCCTAAAGTAGAAATTATCGTGCAAGATCTGTTGCTAATCTTGGTTCCATTATTTCTTTTTGTTTTTGGATGAAGTTGCCATCTGAGATGAAGAAATTTGCAGTCTCTAGCACTGTCCTGCCATTAAATCATTGTCTTTGTGTTTGACTTAGTATCTGTCCATCTGATTGACACACTCAGCAATGCCTTTTTCGTATAAATTGATGCACCAGTCTCGTTAATTAGGAGATGAAACCATTTCCTGCATGTTATATTTCACTCATGTTTTTTCTTTCTGTCCTCAAGCACCATAGAAGTTGTGATATATTTAATGGCTTTGCCAGGAATTAAAATGCATGTGCAGTCCCTAAGAAATCAGTAGGCTTCTAGTGCATCTTTGTGAGGCGAGGAAAA
>PTEX01000057.1:498213-561119 GCA_003342815.1 Eudromia elegans | reverse complement strand
AAAAAAAAAAAAAAAGAGAGAAGAAAGAAAGAGAAGAAAAAAAAAAAAAAAAAACCAAAACCAAACTAAATCTACAGTAACCAAATATTTTATGGAAAATCATACTATATTAGAAATTTTCTAATTTTCAACTCCAGCAATCAAATATAACTTGTGTAACATTCTGAACATTAATTTTATCATGCCAGCGGAGGAAAATGAAATTAATTTTTTTTGTTTAATTTGAAGGAGAGGAATCCATTTTCATTTGGGACATTGTTTCATCTAAATAAGTGTTCTCTGCTATAGAGAGAACTGGAATGTAAATGAGGCAAAGTAGCAGCATTCCAATATACACATTTAGTTTATTCAAATTTTATGTAATCTGGTTCCACATTCTCTTCATCAGCTACTGAATTAAAACAGAAATATTTAAGGAGGAAAAGCACGGATTGTGCATACCTAGAGGAATATAATTGAGAAGTATGAGATTGTCTCTATTTTTTTTTATAACTGTGACAAGTGTTATAAAACACAGTCCTTATATCCTTTGTTAAAAAAATAAGTCCTAGAAAAATACCAGTTCTTAATTTATTTTTAAGGATCAAGATTACTGGAGTTTGCTAATACTCGATATCTTAGTCCTGAAATGTTGGTCCATTCTCAAAAGTAGTTGCTATTTAGATGATGGTTTTAGTAAAAGATTCCATATCCCCTTAAGTATTGCAGCAAAGTATGTTGTGCTGGTTTAGTGTTCAAAATTTTTACTTAATGTCTGTGTATTTAAAGTATCCTTAAATCTTTAATACTCACTGATCTTTACTTTCCAATGTCTGTAGGAGAATTAACGTGTAGCGCTAGAAAGACTCATATACAGGGACCTTAAACCTTTGTCTTTTAAGCCTCATTGCTAATGAGAAAGTAGACTTCTCAGTATTCATGTTTGCTGTATTTCATGTTTCAGGCAGCTATTGAATCTCTGGAGCTTCAGGAAGAAACTAAAGAAGAATCCGATGAAGAAGAAGATGACGACGAAGAGTCTGGACGACTACGTTTCAAAACTGAGCGGAAAGAAGGAACGATAATCAGGCTGTCAGATGTGACAAGAGAAAGGAGAAACATTCCAGAAACTTTGGGTGAGGTTCTGTGGCAATGGACTATTTTGAAGAGCCATAATAAAAGGAATAGAAAGGCTTGCTCGCCAAAACTTTCAGCTCTTAAACATTTTTTTAAAAATGGAATAGAAATCTTTTGACTTAGACTTGTCTGTACCAAAATTGCCCAATGTCATCTGTAATCTGAACTAGTATCTGGTGTTTCATCTCCTTGGATAATGTCTGAATATATAGTGTTTTGTAAACCAGGCAATATTTGTTCGTTGAAACCTTTCTTCTCTTTTGCAAGTGCATTTGGTGGATGTTAGAAAAGTATGGAAAACCCTCTCTTCTGGGTTCAGCTTTTTGAACATGGAGTGATCTAGGTATCTTATCCCAGACTTACTCCTTTGGCTAGTGCTTAAAAGGGTAAGTTTTGGTCTTGTCTTAGTGGCAGAGCATGGATGTGATTGTTTTCTAGGGAGACTGCTCTGTGTCACTAATGCATTATAGAGGCTGTTAGTTCCAGCAGATGTGCATCTTGCTCATATTTGCCTTGTTTTAGTTTGTAAATAAAATTCATCTTCCCTGATGCTTTTGATGGTTAATTTCAAGACTCCTCCTGCATCCTGGATACTCAGGTATCTAATACAGGATTACTTTTATTTCTTGGGAGATGACCAACTGCACATAACTATATTGCCCATGTCACGTATTTATTTCTCATGTTGAGTTTACAGGGTTGGTCATGTTTGCGGTGCTACAAGCAATAGCAGCCTGTGACAAGGTCTGTTAGGAGAGTGATACAGACCGATACAGAGCGTACATGCATTAGGGAAGAAATTAAGATATTGGTGAGGATTTTAAAGTTTGTTTTCAGAAAAACATACCAGTATCCTAGTTTTGCTACTGAAATGAAATATCAAGTCAAACCATGTACAAAAAGGTCAGTTTTTTTGAAGAGGTGTGCAAGGTATGAGTTGGTAACAAAGGCAGATTTTCAAATGCTCTCTGCTAATTGCCAGATACCACTTGGAGAAGGAATTATTTTTGGTATTTGTAGGTTTGCCAGGCGATAGGAAAATGAGGTCTTCATTCATTGTTGCTGTGAGTGTGATGTCCTTCTTTGAGCAGGAGATGCTGTCAGATTGGAAATTTAAGTGTCTGCGTAGTCTGAACTTGGAGACTGGGTGCTTTCAGTCGTAACACCTTGTTGTTACTCATTTTCAGACCATAGCTTGCTTATGGAAAAAATACCTGTGGCTTTACAGGATAGTATCCTTCAAAAATAAGAGTGCACTGGAAGAAATAAATCCATGAACATAATTTTAAGGTACATGGCATTTGCATATGTTTTTGTGTATCTAGGTTTGAGATACTATTTTATGTAAAATAAGATGATCCAGTGAAGAGAATCTGTGTGGAGCTTGGCTGTTAATACAGTAGTGATTAGAATTAGACTTAGCTTTATGGATGACTTATGATGTAGCTCTAAGATATTAAGTAAAAAAGATGCAAATGTGGGTGAATTTATAGACTAACTTTTTAAACTCATGACAAAATTGCAAATGTGCTTTTGTGAAATTATTTCTGTTCCTGTTGTTTCTCTGTGTTAATTTGTTATAAAGAGACCAAATAGCTGATCTCCTGGTGGAAAGCAAAACAGCAGGAAAAACAAAAATTATCAAACAAGAGCCACCCACCTGTAAGTTTCTGCTCATTTCTGAGATTAGAGAGAATTTTTAAACCAAATAGAGCTGGTTTAAAGAAATGAAAGTTCATTGCAGAGCTACATCTCCTTACTTTAAAACCTGAACATAGTTGCAAAAACACTTAAGGAGAAATTAACATTTCAGTCGAAGTTACAAACGTAATTTCTATCCTGTCACATTTTGGTGACCTTTTGTGACAGCTTGTCTCTATTGGAGGAGTGCAGTCTTTCTTGCTGATTAAAGATGTCATTTGAAACCATTTTATTACCAGGAATAGTGAAATTAATCTTGACACTTAGAGACACTAGAAAAATAATTGCTGATTCACTGCATTAACTGTGTGTGGGAGAGCAGCAGTGCGGGTTGGGATAAGTGGATGCAGCTGAAAATGCGGAGGATTCTCATGGTTCTAGCAGAGACCTTTCCTAAACGTTTACTTCTCCAAGATGATTTAACTAGTATATTTGAAATTTAAAGGAGGGAGGTATCGTAGGAGAACTGGGCAGTTGATTTCTGGAGACGGGAAGTTTATCATCTTTGTGAAATATTTGACTCTTCACCAAGTTGCATTTGCACATCCATTTACTCGTTAAGGAGCCATAAGAAGAAAAATGGCTGTGCTTGACATAGTTATAAAGAAAGTATTTTCTTTTAGATAAAGAAAAATCCAGAAAGCCCCTTGCAAATAGTGGGAATGATTATTATATGCAGGAATACTTTGTTATATTCTGCTTAGATAATTTATGTTCGCTGTGGTAACCAGCAGCTGAGACTTCAGGCAAAACTAGGAAATTAAAATGCATGTTCCCCTGTTGCACTGCGTGCAGAAGTGCAGAGTATAATTGGGTTACAAGTCTGGATGATGGGGGGGAAAAAAAGAAAAAGAAAACACTTGCTGTCACACTCAATTTAGGTGGCATACTTATACATGCGTATATGTAATTCTATGTGTACGTGTATTTTTCATAAATATATATATATGACAATTCTGGAATGTGGTTTCAGTTGCAAATCTGCATTTTCCAGAATATCCAGACTTTTAGGAACTGAGGTACCTGTGTCCTGGGGCAGCCTCCTGACACAGAGGCAGCCATGCAGAGCTGGGCTCGAGGCTGGGTTGGCACCAAACCCCAGCCCATCCTGTCCAGCCTGGCCCAGACAGCTCTTGGCATTGAGGCACCCAAATTCACAAGAAGTGGTAAATGTCACCCATTTCATGAGTTACTCTTAATTTTTATATATATATATTGAGGAAGCAGCGGTAAGGGTTTGGGCTGTTTATGGCGAATGAGTTTGTTCTACTGCGTGAGTGTTCATTTTTGCACTCTGTCTTTAAGGGTCTGAACCTGCAGTTCTCTGCTTAAGCATCATTCTTAATAATAATTAATTCTTAAGAGTAAGTAGGCCTTATTGCCTTCAGTAGCAAGTAATTGGGAAGTGGGCTTGATATGTTAATGTAGCATTGCATTCTTTTTTTCCTTAAGAAGAAAGAATTTTAATGTACCTCTTTGGTCATAGCCCTGTATGTGTCTGTCTGCAGTGATACTTGCTATAATGAATACATGGGGAATTTACTTGAGATATATTTTCAAAGTTGGTTTGCATAGAGGTGATTTTGCTTGTTTATTTTTTGGCAGAAAATCTGTATGTGTGTGTTGTGCCTGTAAGAACTCAGCCTTGGAAGGCTTGAGAACTGATGTGAGGAGAAGGAAAATAATTTATTACCTTTCTTTTAAAGGAAGTGAAATGTGCCTGATGTGTGAAAAGTCTTTAGAACAGACTTTGACCTGGACGTTATCATCCTTTCCCCCGGCTCTCTCAGCTTGGCTCTCTGAAACTGTTGTGTTTGGTGCGACCCCTTCCATGTTCTGCAGTTACTCCTAATTGATGTCCTTCAAATGCAGTAGAGACACTGAGACTCGAATGTCATCGTGTCTTGTAGGAAGCCGAGCTCTAGTCTTGGGTTCATTGAGAATGACTTCATTGAGAATTGCTTTCTCCTACGCAGCTTCTGGTCTCTTCAGTAGGAGGAAGCATCTTGTCTGACTGAATGACCTCGGTGGTAGCTCCTTGTTGCCATGAGGGAACTTTGCTTTCCACCTTATCTTGTGCCGTGTTCAGGATTATAGCGTGGAAGATGGAAGAAAAATAGCCTGTCTGTCCTAGTCTGGAGGAAAAGAAAACTTTGTGGCACGTGCACATGTGTTGTCCTTGCAGCTCATGGCGCAGGTAGCGCCTACAGACAAGTAGGAACAACTGCTGATGTGGGAAGGCGCTGATGTGCTGCTCTTGTCATCCTTGCAGGTGCTTCAGGCAACTCTCAAAGCCTGATTGAGCTCCTTTGCAAAGATGTTTAAAATGGTGGTTTAAGTAGCTTCAAATGTTACATTTTTAGTAAATTTTTGTAGTTTCCTTATTGCTTTAGGTGGGTGTTTTTGGTGGAGGGTGGGACACTGCATTAATGTCTTCAGCTGCCTGGAGAAGGTGGTGAGATGCAAGGTCTTTCTATTCTGCTCTTCAGATGCAGCCATTGCTTGTTGTACGAGCAGCAAAACCAGTCTGTCCTAAACAGTGGTCTGTGCATGCAGGATCCTTTAACACCAAGAACAGTATTTTTCTTATGAACACATGGAGTTCTTGTGCCAAATACCACTTATATACATTCAAAGTATGTGTATGTGTGTCTTCAGGACAAATTTTGCACTGCTAAAGGCAAATACTCTCCAGAACCTTTCCTGGCAACCTTGCTGACGCTTTCCATGTGCTGTGCAGCCTTTCGGTGCCTAAGTGAGATGTTATTCAAGATGTTACAGATGTGAAAGGAGCCACAGTCTCACTCGCAGCAAACGGAAGGCGACTTTGAGCAGCAGCAATAACCTTTTTCTTCAGTATTTGTTTCCCTCGGCTGCCGCGTTCTGCCCATTTCTGCGCTGTGCACGGCAGCTGTTTTTGCCTCTTGGAGGTGTTGAATGAAATGTTAACATGCCACCTAAAGGAGATCAAAGCGCCTGCACGTGTTTGTGCTATTCACTGTGATGCTTCTGTAGTTCTAGCGATGTGTTTCACGGCCTTTTTTCGTGTCTCTTGAACACGAAGCTTAAGTATTTCCTCTTTTCTCTCTCAACAGAGCTCTCCGCAGAGGCCAAAGCGGCACTACTCGAGTTTGAGGAGCGGGAGAGGCAGCTCAAGCAGGGCCGATACGGCTCGAGGAGAGGAGGGCGCCGTGGAGGCTCCATCATGTGCCACGGCATGGGCGACCAGCGGCGGGACAACAGTGACAGGGGACGAATGAAGGACCACAGGCCTGGGCTGCTGCCCACTCAGTCGGCCCCAATGGTAACTCGTCAGCCTGAGTATTCCTCCTACTAGGAAAATTGTACTAGGGGCAAAATGTGTTCCGAGTGGTGAATCTTGATAAATTCCCTTTGCCCTTGAAAATAGAAATCAGTCTCAATTGGTCAAAAATTGTCAGTTGGGAAGATGAGAAGAAATTTCAACATAAATTTATACTTTCTGGCCTCAACTTGAGGAATCTCGAAGTCTGCAAATGAAAAGTGGGGTTCGATTCATACATGTATAATCAGGCGTCTTTGCAGCAGCAAAAAATGCTGCAATAGATTGATTCCTCTATTGAAGTTCCCTGTGTGTGATATGTAGGCATGTTTATCCTCACTACTAACAGTAATTTAATTGAAAGAAATGTGATTCTCTAGATTTTTTTTTTTGTTATCATACTGAAATTTTTACTCATACTTCAAAAAAATTATTTATAGTTCTACCGTACTAATCTGAAGGCAAATACAGACAGAGGAAAGGAACCACAACTAGGTAAAATTGGTTTCTGTCCTTTTAGGATGTATGAAATGCATCTCTGCCAAGTGCCTGGTCTGTGTCACAAACAAAAAGCTACCTTTTTTTTTCCCCCGTTTGTGAAATAAACCCAGTAGGTGTTTGATCAAGAGGTAGCCCACTTGTAGCCCACTTTATTATTATTTTAATCTTTCTTGAAGTGTACTGGAAGCTGGGATTTGTGTACATCTTTGCAGGACAAGGTCACTCATGTTAAACAAAGGGGATTTGTTTCAGCAATGGTAACTCTAGGTCACTAGCAGGAATCTATGGGCTGCTCCCCTGTTGGCAGCTATGCAGTAGAATATTTCTTGCTTTTAAACCAGTGAAGGTAGAATCACATTTTTTTCCTTGCATCCCTGCAATCATTGCTGCTTGATTTGAAATGTTGTTTTAACAATTTCTGTCCTCTCACAGTATCTTCATGTTCACACTTCGTAAGTGCTTAGCCTTTATATGCATGGCTGCTGGAAACAACCAGATATGTCCTAAGCTGCTTGGGACTTGGGTTGGTTGCACTACTGTTTGAAAGGAGTGTGATGAGGGCTCAAGACTGATTTTTAGCATCCATGAGCTCTTGAGAGAACAATTTTAATATCAAGTCATTTCTTATTTCTACCAAGTTTTGGCTAGTTCTGTTTGCCAAAATTAATAAGAGACTTTTTTCTGTTTTTGCTAAGAAAAATAGCTTAAAAGTATCTTTAAAGTAGCTTTTTTTTTTCTTTCTTTTTTTTTTCTTTTTTTTTTTTTTTTTTTTTTTTTCAAGCAGTCTGGCTAGGTAGGCCACAGTCATCTCTTATGAGTCTGGATTAATCTGTTCTGACTGATTGTGCTACCGTTAGGGCTGTCATCTTGGAGAGGGTCTTGCGTGCCTGAGGGAAGAGCTAGTGGATTCGTGCTGGGGTTGACAGCTGAGGTTCCTAACATTGAGGACAGGGGCCTTAGTGCAGTCGATGACAGCCTGCAGTGACACATTCAGAGCCCTAATATTGGGGCTAAGGGGACACAGTGCAAAAGCTGGGGGGCCAAACGGTGCCTTTGGTGACGTTCAGCCTGAGAGTCCTGGTTGCTGCTGCTGGCTGGTGGCAGGTTCTGTCTCTTCCTTGCTCTTTGCCCTCACATTAATGTCTTTAGTTGTTCTTTTGCTTCTTGCACTGATCGCTCTAAACAATATCAGTAGATTTGTTGATGGGAGAAAGGCATTTTTCTGTTAAAACCTGATCCTAACGGTTTTTCAAAGGTGGCTTGGTTTTGTGCCGCTTTATTTATCAGTATGTTTGAACTGTAAAGCCTATTGACTTTATTTTTTTGTCTGACTTTAGACTCATTCACAGAGGTTAATTCCACCACACCAGCAACCTGTTAGGAGTCTGTTCCAGCAGCAGCAGCAGCAGCAACCGCAGCAGCAGCAACAGCAGCAACAACAGCAACAACAACAGCCGCAGCAGCAGCAACAACAGCAACAGTTACAATCTCTGCTTCCTTTACAGCATCAGCATCATTCTTCCCCTCCTCCAGGGCTACACATGCCCCCTCAGATAGAAACCCCTAGAATAATGATGACTCCACCACCAGTGACACCTCAGCAACCGAAGAACATACACATAAACCCACATTTCAAGGGGACAGTAGTGACGCCTGTACAAGGTGAGCTTTCTGAATGCCTGCCCAGCCATTGGAATGTGACTCATCTCTCTCTGTGCCAAGAATGCAGCAGTTTTGTTTATAATGGGCTTGTGATTCAGGCTGCTGTTCTTTCCCCTTAAAAAAAATATTTTACCCCAAATAAGACATAATGGAGTTGGATTGTGCCCAGCTGAAATAGCCCTTTTTCATGTTAATATCTTGGTTACTCTAATGTAAAACCTGCAAACGAGCAGTAGAAGAGGAAATTGAAAAGAGTATGTGTTAAAAATAGCAGATGTCCCTTTTCAGAATTAGGTAAGCACTGCAGTTTGTGATTTCCCACATCATTTTAGGTTCATGCAAGCATTCACACGATGACCACCCACCTGTATTTGTGTGAATACCCTGAGCACTCCCTGAACTGCCATTGCTGTGTGCGAGATACGAGCTGCCATCCTTATTTGACAAGACACATACCTTCAATTCTCCTTTCAGCACCACAGCTATGATTTATTTGATACAGAATCTGAGAAGTGCACACTTCTGTAACTTATTTAATGCAAACACCCTTTGGGCTACGTTTTTTAGAACAGCTGTCAGCAGAGCTGTTAACATTACTACTTATTTGGGAAGTGTATAATCCCTAAGAGGATAAAAAAAGAAGGATAGATGCCTGCATAAGTCTGATCTGTGATTCTGGGTAGGACTAGACAAAAGTGTTTGTGTGTCTATATGTGTTTGTGTGTAGAAATATATATGTATTTACATGTGAGTGTTAGGTATTTTTCCCCACAAATCGGCAGAACTCCAAGCCACTTGCTTGATTTATTTGCCCAGCGAAAGGTGGGAATTTGGCAGTCATCTGTTGCCAGTTGAGGCAAATCTGTTAGGCTTCTCACAGATGGCTTCACAGTAGCTGTTTCCTAGCGATTATTTCACTTTTTCCTGTCTAATAAAATCAGTGCTTCCCACCAAATTGTGCATCAGGACAGATTATCTGGAAGCAGTCCAGAAGTGCCTTTGGTCTTGGATATAAGCCTTCTGTGCATTTTTCTAAGCAGTATTTCTCAATATTTGTTTTGTGAAGAAAAAAAAATGATTTTAGACTTCTTTAGAGGCCTCTCCTCCTGTTGCAGGAGGTTTGGTAACTGCATCATCTAGGGGACCAAGTTTCCTCCTAATGCCAGTAATGGCTCCTGGGGGCTCATGCATTTGCCTGATTTCAGTAGTGTACTGGTGTATCTTGACCATGATATTTTATAAATCATGGTGAATCTGGGAATCTGCTGGGAATCTGTTTGAAATGTGATGCCTGGAAGCTAAAATGCTATATCTGGAAGAACATAGTGTGCCCATTTAGCTTCTGATAATTTTAATGACATGCTGTTAATGTTTTCATGTAGGCTGTTTGATGCTGCCTTTTTTTCTATTTATTTATTTTTCTCCCATATAATTTTATGGCAAAATTGAGCCCACACGTATTGTCGTATTGTCAGATATTTGTCCTGACTTCAAATCCTGTAATCATAATATATTTTGGTCTGAGTTCGCTTTTTATTGCATATACTATATCAGTACCACCTAGAATAATCTTGGACCTCCTGTAAATTGTCATGAAATTACCATTTGAATAAAGTAGCATGTTTAAGACTGCTGGGGGCTAGTACTTCTGGCCTGAAAATAAGTTTGAGGCTCTCCTAAGCAGTCCTGTTACTGACTTATTCTTTTGTCTTAAAGGCAAATCTCCTCTCATGGCCACGTTCTCTGTCCAGCCTTGAATCTTGGTTCAACAATTTTTTTCTTCTAATTTCCACAAGTTTTTTTCCATTTTTTGAGATATCATGTGTAAGAGGGACTCAATCCATCAGAGGCTGTGAAGTGGCTGTGTGAGCCTCTCTTCATAATTTCTTCAGATATTCATTGTCAGCTATTAGCATTTTGCAGGATTTGAACCCCAAGTCTTTTAAATCCTGGTCCGTCATATAGTTTTCTTTGGTGTTCCTTTCTGTAAATTAGTTTTGTGTTATAAATGGTACCTTGGGACATAACACATCCAAACTGGAGTTTGATGAATTGACATGCAGTAGGACTGCAGTAGTAAATAGTAGATACCTACTAGATTAGTAGATATGCTAATTCAACCATTGATTTTAGACATTGATTTTTTTCCCCTTGATTTCTCCACCCTATATAACACAGATAACTATTTGAAGAATATTTTAGATGCTGCCAGAATCACTAATGAGCAGTTTCTGGCAGCTCAGTAGATCAGGGTGCCATTTACCTTTTTAAAAAAAAAATATTGAGCATCTAGGGGAAAAAAATTACATTATACTTTTTCTCCATGATCTGCATGAGAATTGCTACTTCCTTTCTTCAAGTGTAGCCATAGTATTTGCAAGGTAATCCTCCTAAATAGTGTCTAACAAACAGGGCCTGTGTGTTCATTTTGCAACACACCTTTCAAAGCTGGGCACAGTTTGACCTCAGGAAAGCAAATGGTTATTTGCTGCTTCAGCAAGAGAGCCCCAGGACTGAAGGGAGGTTGAGCTTGAACTATCATTTTTCATGAGTATTAAATTCATTTGTCTAAATATATATAATTATATATAAAAGATACATGTACAAATATAGGTCACTGCCAGAGGCAGGGTTCCAAAATAGACACACATGGGTTCTGTGCAGCTGATGTTTCTCTGCTTTCTCCCATTCAATTTTTTCCTGTATAATACTTGTAATACCTGAACTATTTTAGTCCTAGCTCTTTCAGGAGCACACTGTCTATTTTTCCAACTTGTCATGGCTATACAATATAGATAGATGTTTCTTAGAGACTAAGATGAGGCCGTTCAAGTAGTTTTTCCCTGTAGGCCGATGGAGAGTTTGTGTGCAGTCCTTGCAGGGCACGAGGCTGCTGAGCTTGGTGTCAGTTTGGGCAGCATCACACGCACGTAACAAAAGTGCACAGAAGCCAGGGACATGAACTTTAAAAATAACCATGATGACATTAGTTCTTGGACCTGATTTGTGAAGGAAAAAGGAATGATTGAGAAATCTTAATCTGTTGGGAAGCGTGGCTAATGCCAGGGCTGTGTTAGGCGTGCTGCTTAGCACCTTGGCTGCTGTGGAAGGTAATGTAGTAGCTCTTGTCTAAGAAGTTAGTATTGGACCCTGTGCAGGAAACAGTTTTCCTGTTGCTTTCAAAAATACTTGAGATAAATTGGAGAAAAATGTCCTAACTTTTTTTTTTCTTCAGAAAATGATGAAACATGTTTGGTTGCGTTTAATTGAAATGCTTCACTTCTTTTGCAGGCTTTTTATTTGTGTTTTAACATGAAAACATTTTTTAATAGTTTAGACAAAGAGAGGCAGAGGGAAGGGCAAATGTCTTGAAAATGGGGAGCTCTGTCTTTGCACTTTGTCAGACTGAGGCTTCAGAAAAAGCTTCTGTCCTCAAGGAGATCCACCACTTGAGAGGGCAAGGGGAGCTCTTTTTTGTAATGAGCCTCTTGGTGTACAGTTATCCATAAATCAGCCATTCTAATTCCCTCAGAATGTCCATTTTGGACAAGCTGTCTTCTTGAAGAAGACTTGCTCTTTTCGATCTCTGTGAAATGTCAGTCTTTCAGCTGAGACCAGCAGCTTGGTGATTGTGCCTGAAGTGGACAGTTAGTGGAGAGCCTGAGGGGTACTTAGGGGAACTTCAGGGGTGAAGGTGAGGGGACTCTTTAATCCTGCACCTTTTTGGTGAACATGAGATCATCAGTTAGATCTCTACCAGCTTTCTGCACCTTTTTGGTGAACATGAGATCATCAGTTAGATCTCTACCAGCTTTGCCAGAGAGAAATTTTTGGCTGAGGCGTATTCTAATTAGTCTTCATGGTCCAGGAGGCCATCAGATTCTGGAAGATGCGGAATTAAGTAGGGGAGATGGGTGAGGAGAATCCAGAGTGCCCTGTTGCTCGCTGGAGGTGGTGGGGAGAGGCCTGCTTAACATGCAGACTGTGCCATGAAGGGACTAAATGTAGCTGCTTTTAATCACGGCTTCATAACCGCTTCTTTTGGAAATAACAGCAATGACCATTAGATGAAACAAATGGTGTTAAAAGGTGCTTCTTGTTTCAGTGCCCTTGCTGCCAGTTCCAGCTCAGCCAAGACCTGCTGTAGGACCCCAGAGATTCCCCGTGAGTAGCAGCTGTTTCTTCTTCTCTGAGATGGATAAGCATACATTTGCAAAGAAATATTAATATAGCAAATAAAAGCTCTTCTAGTGAAATATAATTTTAGGGATTTGTAAATATTGACAATACACTCTGCAGTTTGAAAATGTTTGTTAAAAGCTTAAGGTCAATGGATTTCTGAGGGGGGAATTAATTCTGTTTAACTGTAAAATTGTTGAACCAATCTCTCCAGTGGGAGAAGCAGGAATGCATCTTGTCTTAAAGACCATGGGCTTTATTTTATTACTGGAATCTTTCTGTATAAATAGAATCCTTATTTTATTTGATATAATAAAAGGCTATTGGAAAAAATCCCTCAGCTTAGAAAGCAATATGTATCTTTTCTTGTGGAAATCAGCAGAATTTCATATTGTCGTTACTTTAGATGTGTAAATGCCTTCATACTTTTAATATCAGGAATGGGAATGTATGACCTTGCTGTCTTGTGTGTCTCTAACCTCTCAAACRCACAGCACAGAGCTGTTTTACAAGACTACTTTCCCGTGATTTATTAGTTCCCTCAGTGGGTAGAGTACACACTTGGAGACTTTCTCAATGTTTCACAAGTGTATTGTCTTAAACTTTTAGTTTATGTGGTTTTCAGAGTGTGAAAACAAGTAAAAGAAAAAAAAATATATTTTGTGCACTGTTGCCTTAAGTCTTTTTCAAATAAAACYCCATACATTATTTTCCCCAAAGATATAAAAGGCACAGAAGTTCCCCTCTGTTAATGTTTGCAGTGTGGAAGGAGGAAAGTAGATGTTTGTGAACATCTGTTTGGAATCACACAATAAATTACTTGTACAGAGATCAGATGTGTTGGAAAGAAGCAGATTTGGGGAACCTGCTGTGACTTTTGATTGCCATGTGCATATCTGATGCTTTTTAGATGCAGCGTTCTGCTCACAAGACGTCTAACTAAGGAGTTGTCATGTTCGTAATCTGTACAGTAGCAGAGTGTTTAAATTACCACCATATTTCTTCTATGAGGTGTGAAAGTTAAAGAATAAAACTACTGTTTCCTTAAATAGCTTATGTTATCCTGTTTAGTCTGCATCTTAAACAGCCGTATTTTTCTACTCAAATCTACTGTAGTTTTTAGAGGAAATAATTTTCTTCAACAGTCTTTAATATTAAGTAGAGAAATAGGGGTTTTTTTATTATTTTTTAATGGCAACATACATCTTTGTCTATTTAACATTGAATCTCTTTTGCCAGTAAGCATGGTTTGGGATTGAAAGGAAATTGGAAGACAAGGAATTATCTGTAAATCCGTTGTAATTGACATCTTTGAAGTGTGTTTACATCAGTGTAGAAAAATTAGAAATTAATTTATTTAAATAGACTGTGAAATTAGATTTTAATTCTGTTCACTTTTGTTTTTGCAACTGTTGAGAAGTACCTCAAACATAGTCAAGAATTAAATCTTGCAGCAGTTTAAATGGAATAAAACATGCAACACTTTTGGTAGGAATCTTGCTCCTTTTGCCTAAGGAAAATGTTGAGTATTTGCTGCCTATGTGTGTGACCATGGAGATGGCACAGAGTCATTTTTTTTAGTATAGAGGAGGAAGGATATCTTAAAGAAAGTGTCTCCAGCTGGGATTTGGTTCTCCAGAGGGTTTTTTCTCCCCTCTTCAGCTAGTAACCTGCTGTATGACCCTGAGAATGCTACTTAGTGTTTCTGTGACTCAATGATTTGTAAAATGAGTGCAATATGGACTTCCTTTACAAAGTACTGGATCAGTTTTCTGTGGGTTATCAGTCATATTGGGATTAGGAATTAAGTGTCACCATGTACATATCTCATGTTTGTTTTATTAGATGTAGTATATTTAGCTCTTGAGCTGAAGTCAAATTTGCTTTCTGACTTGAAGGTTTGATCTTGCAGAACTCCGTTTTGCTCCATTCCATGTCACATACTTCTGTGCAGTTAAAATTCACTTGTTTATGTGTAAATATTGACTTATAGGAGTAGAGATAACTTTGCTGACAGACTGTTTGAAAAAGATCAAAGAATTGCTGCAGATTTTGTTCATTCATCCCCTTTCTCATTACAAAGGGATCTCTGGATAAATAATATCAACTTGGATTTGCTCTTGCTTTTAGGATCACCCTGTCAGAGAATAGTAATCCAATAATTTTCTGGTGGTTTTGTTTCTCGACTGTGGAGTTAAAATAAGTACTTTTAATCTGCTTTTGCATCTAATATTGAACATGTTGGTTTATTCTGTCTATCACAGAGGTAGYGGTGTTAAAGATGATGAAATTACTGCAAGTGTCCAAGGAAAAAATTGCTTCTGAGCTCATATTTTATCTGGCAGGGGAACTTCTTGGCATGGAGAGTCCTTGTGTACTCCAGTCTCAGGAAGAGCTTCAATCAGAGCTAATCAATTGCAATGATAAATCCACTGGAAACCAAATGTTATTAATTGTGGCTTGGTGAAGTGACTTGTAACCAGGTAGTGGTTAATTTTTCCAACCTTTTGCAGGAGGATATAATTGAAGAGTTGAGCAAAGTTGTAATGAGCATGTGAGCATGGTGRTTTGAGCTGTAAATTATGAGAAATGTGTAGGATTAAATCAACGTGGTGTTGATCAGGACTGAGTCTGCTTGGAGTTGGGTTTGATTAAATGCCTCTAACAGCCTTGAATCTCAATTTGGGTGTTTCAGGGAGGGGCTTGTTCTTGAAATGTTTCTTGCTGTAACTGATAGTAATCCMCATCATTAACCAGATCTAATGCTAATACTGCATTGGAATTTATCTGGCTCCACACAAGCGCCACCTGAGCGTTTCCTTTAAGCTGTTSCAGGGACGGAGCAGGCAGAGGTTTTTGACCAAGTCTTTTGGGAGGTCTTGTTTTATGTCTCCTCTCCCTTTGATTTAGAGAGATGACTATTCCTCTGTCCGAGTTGTTGTCTGGGTGGCATGACTGGCATTTTGCAGATAAACATCTGCTTTGGGGGCAGATCCGTTGGAAGGAACAGCAAGGAACCTTTATTCCCGGAGCCGCTGGCAACCCTTCTGAATTGTCGCATCTTTTCTGACCAAGAAATTGACTTTTGCTTATGGTCGAGGCCAGGTCCATAAACTGCAGCCTCAGGACTGTGGTCCCTATCCAGTGAGAGCTGCTGTCTAGGGTCATTTCTTGTTCAATTGCTACACTTTAGTGAAGGAAGGGTGCAAAATAGGGGGAGGAAAAAAAGGTGAAATGCAAAAGATGTTTTAAAACACTTCYTTATGTCTAAGCTAATATTAACTGACTGTTATAGAGCACAAGTCCTTTCTTAATATGAAACTGGCAAAATTACTGTTTTTTTCTACCAATAATTTTCTTGTGCTAAGTTGATGATCTTGTTGTTTTTATTTTTTTAAAATTCTATACATATTTCCTCCAGCACATTCTACCTCTTAAATATCTAGCATTTGCCTAAGGAAAAGCTATTTTAAAAATTTTTTTGGATTTAAAAAATATTTGATTTTATTTCACTTCTTAATGAACATGGCAGTCRTTTTCAGATTGCTTTACTTTTATGCATCCTTAAGAAAGAACATACGAATGTGCCACAAGTGCTACGTGCGTTTGGGGATAGAGTGTGACAGTATTTTGATGTCAGAATTCCTTGGACAGAAACGGGGGGGGATCCCTAGCATCCAAACTGGGACCTGGAATGGGATGTTTGGAGGGAGGAGGAAATTGTGGAGAACCCCACGTTGCTAAAGGCAGCTGGGCAGATGTCCATCCCTCAGCTGTGATCAGCTGGAGAGGGTCCAGTGTGGAGCAGTGAAGATGATGGACTGGAGCATCTATTGTATGAGGAAAGACTAAGCAAGCTGGGCCTGTTTAGTCTGGAGAAGAGAAGGATGAGAGGGGATCTGATCAACATGTACAAATATCTGAGGGTAGAACACAGGGAGGAGGGGACCAAACTCTTCTTGGTGGTGGCCAGTGACAGGACAAGTTGACAATGGGTACAGTGACAATGGGTACAAGTTGAAACCCAGGAAGCTTCCATGTCCATGTGAGGAAGAACTTCTTTCCTGTGAGGGTGACGGAGCCCTGGAACAGGCTGCCCAGAGAGGTTGTGGAGTCTCCTTCTCTGGAGATCTTCCAAACCCTCCTGGATGCCRCCCTGTGCCCCGTGCTCTGGGTRTCCCTGCTGGAGCAGGAGGGTTGGACTAGGTGATCCCTAGAGGTTCCTTCCAACCTCAACCATTCTTTGATGGTCTGAAGTGGCATGAAATAAAATGGCTTTAGTGTCTGCCTGACCAATTCATGTTAAGAAAGCTTTTTTCTCTTAATGCACGGAACTTTTCTTTCACACAACACCTTAGTGCACAGGGTATCTTTGAAGTAACTCTTAAATTCAAATCTAAAAAATTAAATTGCCCTGCAAATTATTTGTTTAGTATCCAAAAAATAAGATTTTAATAGAGCAAATTGYCTTCAAGACCTTGCAACTCTTCGATGCCTTGCATCTTGTCTGTTCTTAACATTKTTTTGTGATTTCTGTCTGGAAGTTACCTCTCCCATTCCCTTTCAAAATGATCTTTCTTTGTAAGAATACTTCACTTGTTAAGTTGTTACCTGTGCCCCTTARTACATATTTTGTATTCTCTTTCAATGTAATTTCCATTTGATCTCTGGGACATTGGCTATTGTGTTAAACTGTTAGGCAAGGGCTTTGGTGCATTTTGGTTCTAGTTTTAAACCATTTCTGAAGCTTCAACTTTGACAAATTCTGAGCTTACAAGTATTAGCTGAAGTGTTTTAAACAACTTGTATATGTTTTCATCCCTGAGAGGTTTCTAAATAGCTGCCCAGTGGTTGCTATGAGCTTTGCAGGGAGCAGCAACTGTGAGCCATTAACCCCCCTTCCTAAAACCTGTCCTTGATTTGTCACTTTCTTGAAAAAGATCCTAGGCAAACACTGTATTTGTACTATATAAATTATCAAACACGTGCTAGAAAGCTGTTTGCTTTCTTTTTTCCACCCTTTTTCTCTCCACTGAGGGCCTTGGGCTAACTTGGCTCAGCCTAAGACCAGGTTTTAGCAGATTGATCAGCTTGGATTTTGCAGTTTGCCCGTGGCTGTGTCTCTGCATAAACACCCCTCGCAGGATGTGGAAACATAAAATTGCAGTGTTTTGGAGAAAAAAAATCCTTGGAAAAGGTTTTTGTGGTTTGGTTTTTTGTTTTTTTTTTTTTATTATGGGAGAAAAAAGAGTTGGGAAGATTATTCATCATTTTGAATTCAGCCATGAATTGCTAGAGGTAAAGAGGGGTTTTAGCAACTGCTGTTTGGATCTTGGCTCGTTCTGCACTGCTCACAGTAAGGACAATTTTAAACAGTCCTGTATCTGCAAAAGCTCATTTTAAACTGCTCTTCAGTAAGTAACCATCACTATTAGGCGTTTGCAGCAGTGTGTATATAGGAGACAAACTGTTAGGTTAAATGAAAAGGCGCTCGTGAGAATGATTCTCCTGCTTCCGCACAATTATTCTGCTTTAGCTATGGCTTTACTATAATGAGTAACAGTAAATGAAATTTTCACTCTATTACTGTGTAGCAGTAGCAGATCACAGGTAGTGTAGAAAGCATTTTGTTTTCATTTAACAGACTACGTGGTATCAGGTGCTGTTGATTGGCATTTCTTGGATTGTGCCTTATACAGCATTTCATGCAAATCATGTTTGAATGAGGCTGCTGCATCAAATTACATTTCTTTCAGATTATAGTGCTTGCAGATGTGGGCACGAGCTTGCTCTGCAGCCAGCAGAAAGCTCTCCTTCCAACCCCTGTTTTCACAACTCGTCTGCAAAGCTCTGTAATTACAGCACTTAAGGTAGTGAAGGAATGACGGGCCCTTTTCTCTTATCAGATCTATAAGTCGTAGCAAGCAGATGCAGCATGAGATCCCTCCAGCTGTCAAATATTGTCAGGCTGGCATAGAGGGAATGCAGTTTAAAATGCGGGTGACATAATACCCAACATCCTCCGTTTGCTAGTGGGCTTCTGATTAATCACGATTACCATACATTATCATACCATCAAATTTAATCATATCAATGAATTCCCATCTGCAAGAGGAGCAGCAGCAGCTAAACATGATGGTAACAGCTATTAAAGAAGAGAGAAATAGATGGTTTCTGAATGCAGTAACCCTTTAACTTGTCATACTAGCTCCACTTTGCATGGGCTCCATAGATCAAACAGAAAAACATGTGTTTATATTTTGTAATTTTTTGTCACTTTATGTTGAGTAATTTCTGCTTAGGACTGCCAAGTAAACCGGGCTTGTAGATTTCTGTGGGGTGTTTTTTTGTCTTTCCTGTGTTAATGACATCAGACTTTCTCAGTTCAGTCTCACCTTTATTACCTGCTAATTGATTTTTATATATTTGGATGAATGTAGTTAAAACGTTTTTTCTAAAGCGTTATGAGCAAAGCATAAAATTTAATTGAGGCTCAAAGGAAAAGGAATTAAACATGTAGCTATATAGCCATTAATTAGACACCATTAAGAGAGACTTTTAGTAGAAGTCAAGACTCCTTTCCTAAAGAAATCCATTAAAACATTATACAATTGGCTTTTTTACTCCAATGCAGTAAGGCTGAATTAGTGCCTAAATACAGAACAGAAATATGTGTTTTAACATTATAGAGTTCTAGGTGAAAGTATAATTATCTTAAGTGATTTTAATTGAGCTGAAAAACATCCTTTAAAAGACAATTCAGTCTATTTGTACCATGATAGTGAAAAACAAATGATCTGTCCCCTTATATTTATTAATCTTCTACACCCTCAGTTGTTGTTTTCTAGCTTTGAACATAGAGGAGAAAAATGAGCTAATTTAGAGAAATTTTGTAGCTTGATTGTAGAATATCCCCCTCACAATGCAAGTTTTGCCCTTTCTGCCCAGCACATGAGCAGGACCTACCAGCTCTTTGGGAGCCCTGGGGAGTGTAACATGTTCCCAAGGTCATGTAGAGCAAACAAGGTCAGGGATACGTAAAGCATCTGCAAAGTGAAATTTCCTTTCAGAATTGTAAATTAAGAATTACGTAATTTAGCTACAGAATAGATCTGAAATAGCATTTTCTAATACAGATCAAAGACCAGATTAGCAGCAATTTTAATCTTCGGTCTTCTGTAAAGTTGTTTTCTGACTGATGCTTTTATGGCAATACAGGYTTTTTTAATTGAAGAGGAGAAGCATCAGTCTCGACTTGTATGTGTTTGTTTTGGAGGTTCACGGATTGTTTTTAAATCATTATAACTGTGCTATGAAACTTGGAGTAGTGTAATGTAGAAATCCTGAATTTGATATTCATGCCCCAGGTTAGTTTTGGCCTCTCCGAGTTCTGTTTCTAATGGTCTGTGACTTGCAGGTCACCAGGATGCACTAGGGCAGTAGACATAGTAAAAGGCTGCCATATAATAGTCTCAAGTGTAAGGATAAGATACAGCTTTTACAGGAGTTTTATCCCGGTAGTTCTGCAGGCAGATGATGTCTCAAGTCTTCCATACTTTTGTTTGGGACCTTAATTATTTATGCATTCCTAATTAAACCATCATTTTTSAGCACAAATGTATCCAGAAAGATTTTATTGTCTTTCAGATGATGAGGAAAATCTCTTGAGAGACAGCTCGTGTTTCTGGCACTTCGTCTGTTATGCCAGTCCCCCAGTTTCTGTTCCATGGTATTTCTGTATTGTATTTAAGCTTAGAAAGTGAGAGAATAGTCATTGTCATCTACSCCAGGTCCCAGAGGGCCAGGGAGGTGGTTTGGAGCACCTCCTCATACAGCTGTTTCATAAAACTCTTTCAAYCTGCTCTCCCAACCTCAATCTGCCTGTGATGCTGGGATCTGTACTGTCCACTTACCTGAACCATCAGGTACTCTCTTGGCATTTTTATCCTCAGAAACTGCATCCCAGGAGCTTTGAAAAGACACAGCTGGGTGGCTGTATTCAGTGTCTTGAGTTTTGTGACAGTGCGGATTTCTTGCTTCAAACTCTTAATTTTTGTTTTTCTTGAAGAAATGTATTTGAAAAGTGAAGTTTTATGTAGGGTCTRCTTAAAATCTTAATTCTGTCAGGAGAATCGCATGTTTTCTTTCACGATGATGAAATGTGTACATCATAGGGAGATTACTGGGTCACTGAGACCTCATGCTTAAGGAAATATCCAACTATGTTAAATTATAAAATGTCAGTAAATCGGTCTTTTGCTATATGCTATATGCTGCATGCAGTAAATGAGAGCCTTATGAAACCTATGTGGGATGAACTTTGGCATGTACAATGGGTTATATACATTTCTGCATAAATTTTTTTGAACCATATTCCCCCAAGCTCCTCACACAAGAGGATGACAAGTCAGGTCTTTGCTCTGGAAGGTGGAAGAGCTTTTCAAAAAGTCTAGTAGCTGCTGAAATAAGAGGATTAACATCTTGTGACAGATGGCTATAGTTTTAATTGTCATAGGTTACAGTGGTCATTATTCTTTGCATTTAAACCATATAGGAAGAATTAACTGAGTGGGCCTGCTTAACTGTCAATGGTGTTCTCCTAGCTCTTTGCATTTTAAGTGAGATTAATAAATGAAAACATGTTGTAGAGGCAGGGTGTAATTTATTGAAAGATTCATGAAGTTTCAATGACATTGTTAAGGTATTTAATTAGTCTCATGAAAAAAAAAAAGTAGAGTGACCCTTTCAGAGACGCTGATAAGTCACATAATAGCTGTTAGATCCTCTTTATTCCTTGCTTTATAAGATTAACTTTGTGCTAAGCAATTTATGCTAAGTTTTCCCTTTTATTGGTAACCAAAGTTATCTGTGCTTCATGAATAGATTATTGGAGATAACATCATGTAATTAACAAGAGATGCAGAAAAGTAAAAGTACAATTTGTGTAAGAATTGTATGAGAGAATGTTAATTTCTTAACTAGGAAGGATATTTAAAGGGATAAAAGGAAGGCAAAATAGTGCAGTTCTTTGAAAGGATTGAAGTAACCTTATCTCGTGTTCTTTCAGAAGGTGGGATTGCCTTGAGTGTGTGAAAGTCATGTTCAATGAGCTGTTCACAGCTGTGAATTGGAGACACAAGTTTGCATTGCGTGGGTTTTTTTATTTTCCAGAGTGATTGATAACATGTAGGTTAGGACTTACTGAATAATGAAAGTTAGTAAAACGGGAAATTGTATAACCTGCTGRTATGTGGAGCTGTATAACTACGTCAGTCTGAGGTGCTGTATGTGATAGTATGTGGAAGAGGAGGGGAGGATGGATTATTTTTTCATTTTGTCAGAGTACACTTTGCAAAGTTGAGGATTTGAGATAATAAAATACCTGTCAGCAGCACTTCAATGTGCAGACACCTTGGACTTTTAAGTACTTCTAAGATGTCCACGACTGCAGTCTCTTTGGAAATCTACTTGCAGCCCTGTTTCTGATGCAGTTTCTTTCTTGACCTACGTCCTTACATTTAAAAAGATGAAACAGATTTTGAATGCTTCAAAATAAAATTATGCTGGGATAATATATTTAAATAATTTAAATATAACTGAAAGTGCCATTTGGGGATTTTCCTTCCTTGCTATTTGGTGCACTCATATTAAATAATCAATGGGATAACAGAGGACATTTCCAAAACGTTGCTGTCTGCTCTTTACCACAGCAGTCCCATATGGAAGTCTGGCACTGAATCCCTGGAAACACCTGCATTAATCAGATCCACATTTGTAACATCTCGCTGTAAAGTTGCAGTGCTTTTTTTGTCCTTTTCTCCAATGTTACAACTGGCCCGAGTCTTGGGTGAAACTTTAGAACTTGACTAATTACGTAATTTGCAAGAATGCCCCATTAATTTAGCTGAAAGCTGTTAATTTAAATATATTTTGAAGTTTGTGCATTTTAGTAAGTATTACCAMGTTTCCTACATGGAGCTGTAATGGTCAAGTGATAGTTAAAATTATATTTTGTTGGGAGCCTTAGTTGATGTTTTTACTGAATAGTTGGTTGTAATTTGAAGCTGTCCGGATAGCAAAACCATGAAAAATGGAAGTAACTACTGTGCATATAGAGATTTTTATGGAGCTGTGTTACAGTATGCTATTCTATCAAATATAGACCATTACAAAAACTGGCTTTTGCACCTGCTCTTCATTAATTTTTGAAGGTAAATAGCTCTGYGTGTCTTGTTCTACCAAATACCAAAATGCAGTTAGGGGGTTACTAGCAGCGAGGACTTGCTGAAGGAAGAGTGTGATGTTAATAATAAAAACAATCCAAAAARTCAAGAACTTTAAGCTTATGTTTTTGACACAATTACAGTCTGTTTTTAATGAGAAGTTGAAGTTATATTGCTGTTTCTCCAGAAATTATATAGATATAATGGTGCTTCGGGTAATTAACAAGTGCCTTGTAACTTAAATTCACCCAATGTTGCGTGTTTCCAAGAAAGCTAAGTTCATTTAAACCAGAGGCATTAAGTAATTGCTCTGGTTGACATACATAGACATAAGTTTTATATATAGTATGTGGAATCAGCCCATCACACAGATTCCTGTCAGAATCTGGCTGGAAATTAAACTTAAAGCCATTGGCAGTGTAAAATTTGAAAGTACAAGCTGGTTCCTACCCATATTACTGTAATATAGAGATGGAATTTTATTTCATATTTTGTTCAGAAGCAAAATCTGTTTAAAAGAAAAAAAAAAAAAGGAGGTCAGCCTTGCACTGGTGTCAGAAGGAAAAGAATCAAACTCATGATTTCTTTTTTAGAAGCAAATATTTGTAATTCATTTTTCTGCAAATGACAGCTGTCTCTGCAATTGACTTTGCATGATTGTCCTTTAGTTATCAGCCAAGAAATGTGATTATTCATAATATTTTATTAGTTCTTCAGAGTGCCATATACATAAAGTTAAAGTCTGTAAGTGACAAAACATAAGTGGACATTCCTTAATGGCATCTAATTGCATGTGCAGTGKGCTGTTTTACTGAGGTGTGATTTATATCAACCCCAGTATGTGTTTTCTGTAGTTTCTTCACTTTTGAAACTTTTGGATTAAAAGAGAATTAAAAGTTTCATTGTGCACAGAATAATTGCCCTGGTAGGGAAGGGATTTCCCTTTAGTTACCAGAGCTGTCACTGCCGTGTTAGTGAGTCCTGATAGTGACTAACAGCTCGTGATCGTGTAGGATCTTCATGTCCTTTTAGCTGTATAATGGAAAAGTTTGGAAAATGTTTGCAAGCTCTAAAAACGTGGCTTCAAAGGTGGACTAGAATCTCAGAAGAAGTTAACCAAAAACCAAAACTCGTAATTGTGAAAGGGGTGGATAAAAAGAGAGGTGGATAGGAGGAACTACAGACTTGAAATGCTTTTTCTTGTTTTGTTGGACCATTGTGGAGTCATTGTCACTCAGTCTTGTGCTGTAGGACATCCTTACATGTGTGACATAAGATATCAACAAAAAGAGAGTAGAAAGCTATTCTCTTAATAAATTTTGTGGAGAAATTTTTTTTTCAATTTTAATGCTTTTTAAAGCATTTTGAATGCAGCTTTGGGATGAAAGAAGAAGAAAAAAGAAAATAAAATTAAGTATCAAAAAAGAAAATCACCTTTATACCCACACGAATACAAAATTAAGTATCTGAGGTTACAGTTTACAAACTCGGTCTGGTTTAAGGTGTGCTGCCTGAAATGGTATACTTTATTGCAGGAATAATAACTACATTGAATTTTTAAAAATGCTTTCCAAGCTCTTTAGCTAAAATGCTAATGGTTTTGAGTTAAAAATATTGGTGGATCATAATATGTGATACGTGGATATATAAAGTCTCCTTTACACGGAAATACAGTATAAGCTTCAGTGCTGGTGGTGTTAATGATTTCATTTTAAGAGGATTTTGGTTTTTCATTTTAGGATATTTGCTGTTCTTGACTTCAGTTTTTATTTTTTACTTTTTTTGAATCTCCCTTGCACAAGTTAAGCTCATTTAATCTTATTAACCCTGTATTGCAACATGGGACAGACTCCTGTCAAGAAAGACCATGCTTGTGAACATCTATCACCCTGACTCGTTCCCCTTCTGTCAATGCTGCTTCAGGATTTCATTAAACGTCTAAAAYGCGGCTGAAGGGTTGGATATTGTCAGTAAGTGGCCTTAACTTACTGCCAAAATTTATTTTTGAGGGACACCTCTACTGAGGTTGTAAACCAGGACACGCTCTCTTGCTCCTGCATGGGGCAGTTCCATAAATAAATGGTAAGGGACCAKTAACCCAGTTGTTTGATCCTTTGCCAATGACCGCGTCTCAGTAGAGCAAGGAATGTTGGTTCCCAAATCTGTTGCGAAAAGCTTGTGTTTAGCAAGGGCACGATCTGCGTAGCTGGTGAGCATCAGGTGTAGGCAGAGCGGGTGCCACGGCCGCCTTCAGACTTCACGGAAGGTAGAAAATACCATGTTCTCAGGGTGTGTTGATCGCTTGTTTGATTTACTTGCACTTGTAGGGCAATGCTGTGAACAAGATGATTTGCGAGACAGGTTCTTTCAGTTAGCAGAGGGTACTAAAATATTTTGTCAGCTTTTGATGTGAAAGAGAAACAGTAATTGCATAAATTACTGAATAAAGCATGCCTTCTGTGTACTTCTGCATTTGAATTAAGATACTGCTTGCCTGCAGTATGTAAAGGGACGCTTTTTTTTTAACTGCGGGGAGGAAGATGGTTTTGTAACCGTTTTGTGATTCTTCAGATGCTTAAGCTGTGAGTTGACAGCAGTGCTCTCCTGTTACTATCATGAAAGATTTTTTTATTTTAATTTTCTGAATGCCTTTTTTCCTTTTTAGGTAAAGCTGCTTCATTTCTGTAGCTTAGGTTATACTAAGTAGATGGTAAAGAATAGCCTGGTTTAAGAAGATAAATGTCAGGAACGCTTTCTAAAGTAGACATTTAGATTTTTTGGGGGAGGATTAATGGAAAAAAAGGTCAATAATTGCATGGATTTCAGTAAGCCTGAGAAGAAATGGCATTCCTGTGGTGCCAGTGATTATTAAAACATTGAGAATTCATTTCAGGATACTAAGCTCAGTACTTAATATCTCTTCCAGCGTGAAGAACTCGGTAAGGACTGCCAATTTGTTGAGATTTTTAGGAGGCACCTCCTAAATCAGCTGTGCCTTTCAGGGAGAGGAAAAAAAAAAGCAAAGCAGATTGCTGGTGTTCTCAGTGTGGTTCTGTCCTGCCAGCAGGGCCCTCCGGACTTCCAGCAGCACCCGCCGGGACCCGTGCCCAGCAGCTTCTCGCCGGCGCCGCGGCTCCCCATGCAGGAGCAGTGGCGGGGCCCCCCACCGCCGCCCCCGCCGCTGCCGCCGCCACCCCCRCAGGACCGGGACCCCTTCTTCCTGGGAGGTAGGGGCTTGCAGGGCCCTGCATGCTGCACACCAGCCTCCTGGCAGCCACCTGGGCGCTTGGAGTGCGGCCTGCGATATAGTGTCCCCAAGAACCTGAGGACAGGGTGCTGGAGGGAACGTTAGAGGGTACGGTGTGGAGTCAAAGTTAGGAAAAACAATACAGTGTAAGAAGCCAACTAGGGTGTGCCTAATCTGTATGCATATTTTATATATGTGTATATTAAAATATATATGTGTTTAAAAGCTACTGAACGTAAAACTTAACACATGATAGCAAAGTTTTATGAGTCTTAATCTCTAATCCCCATAGMCTTTCCTTGCTGTCATCAGAGCAGAATTCCTAAGGTCTTCCCAGTTCCCGGTTAAGGGCMGTGCTGTGAAAGCAGCAGGGATGTGACCTTGAGGGTGACCCTTAGCACTCCTTGGGTGACTAGTTTTCCCCCCTTGAAGTGCCACTTTGCCTGTGTGGAGGGAGGGAACACCATGTGTTTTGCAAGGCACTGACCCCATCTCCGCTTCCTCCACAGATCCCCGCTTCCCCGGACACCCCCTGTTCGAGCAGCGGAGCCCCCCGCCGCCGCCACCCCCGCCGCTCCTCAACAGCGCCCACCCCGTGCCCACGCAGAGCCCCATGCCCTTCGCTCAGCCTGGCCCGGCCTTCAACCAGCAGGGGCAGCAGCCCGTGTTCCMGCGGGAGCGGCCGGTGCGGCCCAACCTGCAGCCGCAGGGCCCCGTGGGGATCCTGCACTTCAACCAGCCGGGCTCGACCGCCCCGCGCCCCTTCATGCCGCCGCGGCAGCARTTCCTGCAGGCGCCCGCGCAGCCCTTCCTGGCCGCACACACGCAGCCCAACATGCAGGTACGGCCRGGACCGGGAAAGGGAAGCAGCTGYGGCGGGGCTGGAACGCCCTCTGCCGGGATCGTGGGGCAGGGAGCCCTGCTCTGCAGCGCTGCCTGGGGCCAGGGAAAGAGTGGAAAAGGGGAGCGAGGGAGCCCCTCACCTGCCTAGTATCTTGTGTGGCAACCACTTTGCACAGCCAGGCTGCTTACTGCAGCCTATTCTGTAGCTGTTGCAAGACACCTTGAGGCTGGGGAAGGCTGGGTGCTGCTTTTTCAAGTTTATTACTCCATCTCTAACCCAGAGCAACGTTTCTCCCCTGACGCAGGGCCCCTTGCACCCTCCTCTGCAGCCGCAGCCCCAACCGCAGCCCCAGCAGCACCATCACCARCAGCAGCAGCAGCACCATCACCAGCAGCAACAGCAGCATCACCACCACATGCAGGGCCCCCCGCAGCCCTTGATGCCCATGAACCAGCCCCAGTTCCGACCCCACATGCCGACTGCCCAGCAGCAGCCCAATAACAACCGCATGCAGTGCCAGCAGCGACAAGGGCCCATGAAGCCCAGGCATGTAAGTACCACCGGGCTGCGTGTCCCCTCTCATGCGACTCTTAACGAGCACATCAGCACAAGGTCTGCAAACCACGAGCCAGTTTGCTCTGCTGCAGCATGTTCTGCTGCTCGGCACATTGGTGTGACGCAGCAGTCCCTGTGGAGTAGCGTGTGTGGCTGTTCTGTTGCAAATCAGAACAACCAGCTTGATTAGGAAGATAAATCACTCGATGAAAGGCAAGGCTGAGAAAAATGTAAACAAGGGAGATAAGGTTTTGCTAAAAATAAAACTTTTGTTAGAATGTCCTCATTTTGGTAACTTTTTCTTCTTACCTGAAAGATACAGTTACTCTTTTAAAAGCTTTTTATCTGGGCCAAGCTAAGAAGCCTAACTTAATTGTGAAAGCTCTAAAAGGGGCAACATATTAATCTTGCTCCAGGTGGAAGTGTTTGCACTTTTCCTTTCTGCTTTTCAGAACACACCCTCCCAGAATATTGTCAAGCGTTCAAATCAGCAGCTACAAACAACTGCTGCAAGGAACAGCAACTTGCGCGAGTTGCCCATAGCACCGTCGCACGCCATGGAAGTGAGCAACAACAGGCGAACTTCTACTCCAGCTGCTCAGGTCAAGCCTATTGCCAGCACTATGTCCTCCACCAAGACTGTCACTGGTGCTGGAAACTCGCAGGGAAGGCCAGAGATGAAGGCTAAAGCAATCACACCAGTGGGCCAAGCAAAGTCAGAAGTAAAATCTGAACCAGAGGTAAAGTGGGGTTTTTYTGTTTGTTTTTGATGCCACTRGAGGTACCTCTGAGTTGCATATTCYTGTTTAATGTGATGACAACAACAGTCAACACTGATGATGACAGCAACAAGTGTGGAAGGTTGGGAGAGCTGGTGAAAGTCTGTTTTGCAACAGAAGTGATCAGTTCTTCTGTGACAAGGCAAAGGGTTGAGGAACAGTCATCAACCAGCCTCTGAAATAGCCTCCATTTTTGCCTTACAGCCTTTCTTACCAATTGTTTTTTTCAACTCAGCATTTCCTCTCAAATCAAAATGCCTGTTCTCTTCCATTTCCTCCTAAAAAAAGCGTGTTCAGAGAGGTGTTTTCGTAGTGCTGCTTCTTTCACACAGTCCAGTCATCTCTAGGGTCTTGAGCACTTCTCTAAGAGTTGTTTCTGCACTTTGTAGGTAGCTTCTTGCTCATATAGAAGGGAACACCTCTTTTACACAACATCTTGRACTGATCCCTAATCTAGGGAAAATAGGAAATCTTCTTAATGGAAGGTAAATTGTCATTTTGTTTGCCAGAGATCTGCATCATAAAAAAAAAAGAGGTGCCTGGGTTGACAGGTGACTATTTCCCAGGTGGATGTTCTTGGACACTGGAGAAGACTCCATGGGCGCTTTTAATGAGTGCAGGGGGTCAGGTTTGTGCTGGTGATGCTGTTAACCATCATGCTGCTTGGTCGCTATTATCAAACAAATCCCATGCAGTTTCTACATGTCAGGTTATTCTGAGCAGAGCTCTAAGACGTTATAGGTCAACTGACCATGAACGTTGCCTCAAGGACCAGGTTTCTTTTGACAACTGCTGGAAGCTTTAGTTGTGATAATACTGACTTCCCTTTAAGCTACTGGTTATTAGCTCCACATCCTATTCTTGAATTCGTTATGACCATCGCTAATTTCCACAAATGAGACACAAAAGAAATCCATAGCTAGCAGTGTTTGACCTCCTGTACATGCACTTCCACTGTGCACAGGGGAAAAAAAACTCCCTTATTTCAGCTTTAATTTTTTTTCCTTCCAAAAATKACTTAATCCCTTTTTCCTCAGTTCAGTCTCACAGAGTAGTCTAAAGTCATAGAAAATGCCATACCTCATGGGGAAATCTCTGGTTTCAGGCCATTAGCATGGGTAAGTTTTGTAACACTGCAAAGCAGACAAAGGCTTCACTGTCTAAAAAAATGTTATAGTTCTTTCATATTTTAGTCATATGAAATGTAAGGCATTAGTCCTGAAATATCTCTGCCAGTGTTTAGAAAAGTGAACTAGTATATTTTTTATTCTTAATTGAAAATTTAAAAATGCATAATCAAAATGTAAAAATACATAATTGATTTGGTTATATAAAAATACATAATCAAAATCAAAAAAATACATAAGCAGGCATTTTGTGCTGTCCATTTTCAGTTTTAAAGATATCTTAAACTAATCATATTGTAACCAACCTTAAATGAACTAATGACATAAGTTTTACAAAATTAAGCCTCTTTTTTAATTTCTGTGGCAAGACTGTCTTTGGAAACAAGTTGTGATATCTAATTCACATAGGTTTTTTTTTTTTTTAATTAACTAAGTTCTTCTTGCTCTTTTCTCTCTAGGAAGATGAGAAGCAATTTAAATTTAGTCATCTTTTTCTAACTGTATTGCTCATAACTCACTTAGGTCATTTTGGAAATGTCTTCAAGTGGAAAACTATTAAGACTAAATTTTGTCTCTTTTCCTCCTCCTTTATGAAGAGCTTTGGCCTTGTTTTTGAAAACTGTGGCATTCAGGAACCCCAAAGAATAGCAAAGTGACATATTAYAGGTTTTCTCTCACTTTCAAAATTCTGGTATCTTAGAAGATTGCAGCCTCAGTGAGTAGAAGATAAAAGCTATAAATGAGCTTCCTTAATAGTGTACCAGAGTTTCAAATCCTTGGAGGCTGCAGAATGCTGCCTCTTAACACCTACTCTATAAACATAGCCAATTATTTTCCAAGATTATATTTCATTTTGACAGTCACATTGGGAAAGATGGGGGGTGGCTGKTAGCCTAATTCTGTGCATATTGAGGCTAGTTTAGGATGAGAAGAACTAAGCCGATATTAGGCACTTTTGTGTTGTTAAAAAATGGGGGCATAGAAAGGTGAYGTGAAGTTTTTTGGAAGAAATGAGATACTGGAACCTGGAAAAGGAGGCAAATCAGTGGAGAATTGGTTCATGTCCCAGGTGTACTAGTGTTGCCACGTATTACAGTGCAAGCCAGCAATGTATATACTCTTATGTTTCGTTCTCCCAAGTGCAATGATGAAGTTGCGTTGCTGTCTTCGGTGTKGATGGGGTTTATTTTACGGTGCTTGCAGTACATACAATAGGTGCTAAGTTAGGTTATTAAGCAAATGTTATCTGAATGTTTTTATCTTTCTAGAAATTAACTGCCTCGAGAAAAGTCTATATTTGGGGATTCTGTGGTTGAAATAGGTTTAATTTTCAAATTTTAATAATGATGTCTACTGTCTTGTGTTTAGAGAATCCATCTTACCCCAGTATTTTTCCAGTTAGAAGATGGCAAGAGGGCAGTGTGCTTGTCAAAGTAACCATTTCTTAACTCTTTTCCTGTTTGTTCAAGATGTTTAGGACCTATGTTTAGTAGGGTAACCCATACCCTCTTAAGGCTGCAGGAGCTGTTGTTATGTGAAATATGTAGCACATATTTTGACATTTTTATTTAGGATAATTTGTGGTTTTGAATGCAAGCARTGAAATACTGTAATTTAGATTCAGATTTTTTAGAAAGACTTGTTGAGTATTTGGGGACAAGATTCTAGCCCCTCTTTCTAAAATGACAGCTGAAAAACAAGCTGCTAATCTGCTGAACATGTGGGTTCAGATGTATGTGCCCTAGATCACACCGTTTCAACCAACAGTTTCCATGGGAGGTCTCCTCTCTGTCCTCGTGTCCGTTGTGCTTAGGGACACTGGTCCGTCTGGCTGCACAGTTCCTTTTTTGTTCCTTGATAGGAARCCCAAATACTTGCACTATTTAAATTGTGTTGCTCTGCATTTGATTTTGGCAACTAGTGACAAAACCTGCAAACCTAAGGAAAGCTTTGTGAGCTTTTGAGCTCAACAGTGCCATTCTAAGCCCTCCTACATTGAGGATGTTCTAGAGCTATTGCTGCTTTTGCTGATACACTTTAGCTAGACTCAGAAAAGCAGCCTCTAACACTTTTTTTTTACACTTTCCATAAATTATGTTAAGGTAGAAGCAAAACCTGTAGCTGAAGTTTGGTCTTCCCTCCAAACCATAATGAAACATCTTTTGTTTGAGCTGTTCGAAGAGAGATGAGGATTTGAACATTACATCTGCAGTTGTGTGCTGTAGTCTTCCCTAGAAAGAGGAGACAAGTATAACATGGAGAAATCTGTCCTGGACTTACAAAAGTAATGGGGTAAAAATCATTAGCAGTAGGTATTGCAGACCACTCCATTCCTGATCCATTCTACTGTGTGTTTCCCTTGTCCTTTATCTGGTGAAGCACCTAGTGACATAGGAGAAGTGTTCCTGAAGCTGATGACCTTTAATTACCACTGAGTTCATCTCTGAGGGGTTTACCATCCATTCTGTGTCTTTACTGTTGGGTTTTTGCACAGTAACTCCTATCAAATCTGACTCCAAATGCAAATATTTTGTTAATGAGCAAAGGGCTCTTTATCCTCTTCAGTCCTCCTTTGGTGGCAAGGATATTTACTGAGGACTTAGCAGGAGTAGCAACTTCCTTGGAGAGGAAGGATTTACTTCTAGTTATCCCATTAATGGGCTGATCTGTGGCAGCGTCACTGGTTTGGCAGCTTAGCTCGTTGGACCTCAGAGCTCTTTGCTCTTGATTTCAAAGCTGACCCTTTAAGAAAGGATTGAGTTCATAGTATCCAGATTAATCATCAAAAACGTTGAGTTACTGAAAGAAAAAAATTCAAAATGATCTTTGAGATCTATTTCCATGTCTCCATATGTGTTGATAATACAGCTTTTCAGTCTTCCATGTTTAGTGCTAAGGCTGTTGGTCAGTGCAGATCAGCTAGATGCAAGAGGTGCTGCATGAACGTGTTGGCCTCAGGATGTTCCTTTCTGGTSTGCTCGAAAGACCCATTTCATGTGTACCACAGAGTACTGCTGTTTACATGACCTTCAAGTGACCATTTTGTACCTCGCAGCTCGTTCAGAACTAGTTAGATAATGACGTAAGCAGGTGATGATAAAGGGCAGCTGGCCAAGCTGGTCTTGTGCAGATTCTTGCAAATATTGACACCTTTCAATTGACAGTCAGGGAAAAAAAAAATGCATTGTTGTCTCTAGGTAAATTTGGTGCTGACTCACTGACATCTGTCAAACCCACTTAGATAAAACAAATGACTACATTGATTTATTAAGTTAAATGGAACAGGTTTTCTGTTTGGACTGTTTCAGTAATTGTGAGATATTTACTGTCTGTGAAAGTGTCTGAAACATTTATTCATGGCAGCAGGGTATAACAACACCTCTTCCTCCAATSTGGAAGTTGCTTGTGTTTTCTTAACCCATGCCAGCTGTATTTGAGCCCTATACTTTTTAAACATGTGTCTCAGTGGTCTTATTCCTATACTCCAAAATCTCCAGTTTTCACTCTCAGATTAAATACTTCAATGTTCTCTTTCCTTCACTGTCCTTTTGTTTATCTGTGAACCAATACTATGGTTGGATCTGGACTACTACTCTTACCTTATCTTGGGGAGAATTCTGGGAATTTTTAGGGGTAAACAATATTTGAATAAAAATGTGGTGTTGTGCATTTGACGCATGCCAAAAATGACACAAATCTGAGCCTTGGTTACGGCCAAATAAATAACTGCTCACTGCTATGTCAGTTTTTCAGAAATGTTTTAGCATTATTTATGCCGTAATTTACCAAAATGCAAAGTTGGCTTAAGAGCCTATACCTATTATAGGCAATCAACATATCTACTTAAAATACAATGTTTGTCTGTTGAAATTTTAACTAGAGAGTTGTAGAGACAGATGAGAAATCTTTTATTGTGGAAAATAAACACAAAATTTATGAAAAAGTATGCTTTGTAATTGCACAAACACACACACACACACACGTATGTGTGTATATATAAGCATCTGATTGAAACACCAGAACGATTTGGTTGCTTTTCCAGGATAGGGAGAATTTGCATTTCCTTGACCCTATCCATTTCACACAGCTTTTCAGAAGAGCCTGTTTGGCCAAAGTTGAATGAGCTAGAGAAAGGTTATTTGATAATACATAATACTTTCAGAAGGGTCCAGGGCTGGAATATTAAAGGCATTCTTTGTATACCATTAATATTCCACCACTGYATTTGGCAACATTTTGATTCTGGAGAGAGTGCATGAGTTCAAGGTCAGAGAGATTGACTTGTGCTGTTCATTATAACCAATTATTGTGTGACAAATGAGTTTGAGATCAGGCTGAAAATTCTGTGAGAAAAATCAATAGTTCTAATCAGGGCCTTTCAGGTCATTTACCACCCTACCTTTTGTTACTTTGTCAGAAAAGAGCAAGATAAAACCTATGTGACAGTGGGTTGCCTCCGTATTGTTACTTTCCATTTGAAACATATTTTGATATCTTGAATTATATTAATAGTTTAATTGCTTTTAGTAGCTTCTCAATGAGTGCCAATTTGTAAGATTTTTTTTTAGTGTTCTGATAAGATTTCTTGACTGGTATTATGACTTCTTTTTTTTTTTTTCCTGTTGAGGAAAGCAGTGTGTCTAAGTCCCATATTTGAGCTGTTTGTCTCCACTGAATAGCAACTAAACCTCGCTAGCAGATACGTGCCACCAGTGGCCATGGCTCAGCTCGGGGATGGTTTCAGAAGCTCGTTAGGTTGTGCCGAGGTGACGGCTTGGGCAACACCGAGTTAAGGCTATTCTGAGTAGGCCCTGCCTTGGCCGAGAGTTTGACAACTGCGTTTGTGTTYTGCTTTTGTAGTACCCGGATGAAGACGAGGAGACGCGGTTGTATCGCCTGAAGATAGAGGAGCAGAAGCGGCTGAGGGAAGAGATCCTGAAGCAGAAGGAGCTGCGGCGGCAGCAGCAGGCGGGCGCCAGGAAGCGGGAGCTGCTCGAGCGCCTGGCGCAGCAGCAGCAGCAGCAGCAGCAGCCACCCTCGCAGCCGGCCTACGGGCAGCAGGAGGAGGAGGCCTACGACTACCCTGCCAACGGCAGCCCCTACGTTCCCCACTCGGGCCTACAGGCCAGGCCCAACGTCAAAAACAGACTGCTGGTCAAGAAGCAGGATATGGTTGTTCCACACAGCTTCCAGCAACCCAAGCCCCCTGATTTCTCCCAAGTTGGCACTAATATGCAGTACCAAGGACACCAAATGAAGCCGGTGAAGCAGCTGAGGCAGACGAGGACGATACCTCCAAGTCAGCCTCAGACGTCACCCAAGGTCCTGCAGCCCAAGCCCGTGGCCGCCACACTGCCCGCGACGCAGACCCCGAGAGTGGCCTCGGTGCCGGCCCGGCCCCAGGAGCTGAAACCCGGCGTGAAAAGGACTGTCATGCAGCGCGCCAACAGCGCTGCCGGAGACGGGCCCCACGTCGGCAGCAAGGTCAGGGTGATTAAGTTGTCAGGAGGGGTAAGTTTGCAAGGCTCCTCTCGTGTGTGCGTGCTGGCGTGGTGTGCTCTGCTGTGGGTCAGCGCGTKTCACCCCAAAATAGAAAAGGGACCTAAGCTGAGAAGGGACCTAGCAGGTTTAACAGGCCTAATAATCTGTAGTTTTGGAACTGCAAGGTCTTAGCAGTTATTCAGAATGGAAGGTTTGCTGTAATGCTTTACTGTCGGGCTGGTATCAATGAAATCACAGGGCMTTCTCTGAAGCCATGCTCTCTTCACTTAAGTCCTTTGAGTCTAAAAGACTCCTCAACTGAGATCCTTTTGCATAGGGTTGATATATATGATAAYGTGTGAGGGAGAGGCTTGTCTGGCTGTTCCTAAGGTTCAGTTAAAAAGCTGCGCTCTRCTTACCTAATGGTAGAAGTTACAGCATCTCTCTGTGTGCAGGTGCTGGCGTTGTGTGTGCTCTGAGGCTGTGCTTGAGGRGAAGATGGTTTGTATTTTCTTGGGATGCGTGTTGCAAAATGAATTTAAGTAGTATATTGTTGGGGGATGTTTTCTATTAGTCTGTGTTGAAAATGCTACTGTTTCACTTCTGCATCTAAAAGAGATTGCSTTATCTGTTGATGAGGGGTCTGTTATCAGCAGAGAGTCCCCTAAGCACTGGTGTTGTACAGGCCTCATGATGCTGGTCCTGATGGCAGCACGTAAGACTTGGGGTGTTTTTAGTTAGAAAATACTGGATTTCTTCTGTCGTTGTGAAAAGACAAGTTAATTTGGTGGGGCTCTGAAGAAGCTGAGGTGCGAGGGCCTGGTAAAACCASGTTGCTAGAGTGAAATCTGTCCTAGGGTTTGTGCAGGGCAGAAAGAAGGACGTGGTGTGACTAAGTGCTGGGGTGTACATGGGGTCTGGGGTCTTGGAAGACACTTCTCCCCTTTTTACATGAATTTGGGAAATTGGAGAACTGCTGCCAAGTTGTGAGAAAGTGAATGTAGGAGTTGGTTAGTAGGAGCCGAGCAAGGCCCTGGAGTTGAGCAAGCAGGAAGCTAATTGAAATGCCAAAATCAGCTACTATTTATAAGCATTTTTTTTCTACAGCTTTTCAAACTTAAACTTACTTAAATATAGGATAAAGGATAAATTATATAAATAATATATAAAATATATTAAATAAAAAAGATATATATATAAAATAAAATTAATAAAGGATCTTATTGACTAAACAGAGCTGACAGTCTGTGTTGGAAGATGTCTGATTCCCCAGGCACAGTGACTTAAGTGCAGAAAAGGAGAAAAGTATAAGAAGTTGAAAGAGATTGTTTCTGCTTGATTGAAAAAAAGGTACAAATGTGATTGCAGGAACCACAGTGGCCAGCACGAAGTGGCTGGTTTGTTTTTCATGAGGAATTGAATAAAGTACTTGGGAACAACTTGTTTTCTAAGCCAGTAAAGCAAAACAGAGCCAGTCACCACTGGAGCTCATCATTGCAATAATTACCAATGTCCAAACTAGCATTAAAGATATATAGATAATAGATAATATCACATATCATAATGTATACAAGCCATAAACTCTGAGAATTCATATTTATATTATTATGGAAAAATCTGCTGCCTGGGTTACTAAGATCTGGATAAGAAAAGACATGATGAAAATGGTGTTTGTTGGAAGTAAACACCCTAATAAATTGTCAGTAAACTTGATCATAAAAATGATAGAAAATTTGGATGATTAGTCCATAGAAATAATTAGTTCTGACTTGAAGGGACAATTAATTGTCTGTCGTTCCTGACAGATACCCAGCCTTTTTCTTTAGATCTCATTAATGAACTTTCCTTTGGTCATCTACTTCAGTGTCTGAACATCTGTATATTTAAGAGGTTTTCCTCACTGACCAAACTGTAGTTTCTGGCAGCAATTAGATGCTGTGACTATATATTGTGCCTCATGAGATGCGGGAAAGGACTTTGTTCCCTCTTGTGGCTCTGTCATTTTAGAGGTTTGTTAACTGTTTGTGTGCAGTYGTATCCCTCAGCCTCATTTGATGGGTAATGGTTCTAACCCCTTCAGTGTTCATGGTCTTGGGCTCCCTGCTATCGCTCTGTTGGCAAATAGTTATGGTACCAAGAGCAGTTAAATTCTGAAGTCAGTTTATTAGGAGTGGTATTAGTACTTGAAAAACAGGCTTGTACTCAATGCAACTCTAAATATCTTTAAGTATCTTAAGATGAAATGTCCTTTTTTTTTCCTCCATCTGATTGGAGATTATGTGCTAAACGATAATATCCTAAAAATCTGTATCATTCAGCTATCTTATAGTGTTACTGGGTGATTTCTCCCTAGCCAGAAACTGCTCTGCCATGCTCAAAGTGGTAGATGTCTGTCCCAGAGGCCTGGAAATGCTGGTTCTAGTGCTGCACCAAGAACACACTGCTCGGCRTCTGTGGAAAGCTGCACCATGAGCTTTCTTGTATATATGTAAAGTTAAGTTCAGTGCACCCCATTGGATTAAAAACAACATCTTTGCAGTGAGTTTTGAAAACTTGAGATGTTTCACCTGAAAAAGCTTGAAGGAAGAACCAACAAGTTGTGTTATCTAGACGGCCTGTCACCAAAACAAAGCCTTTGGATTGTAAAAAGAACAAACTGGAACGGAAGATAGACAGTGTTGTTTGTATTCAGAATAATTGCGAAGTGAGGGGTGGATATGGAGTTCAAAATATGGAAAAATACATTACTTGCCAATGTAACATTCTCCACCAACCTTGTWTGATGTTTGTACTCGGTGTCGCTCGCATATGTATGTTCAAATCTAACTAATTAAAAATATTTGACATGAAAGCTTTATAGCACCTTTCATACAAAAAAGTCAAGAATTACAAGCATTAAGATCTTGAGCGTTTGCATGACAAGTTCTCGAGGAGTTTCTTTGCTTGTCTCCGACCTGCTGCCAGCCCCTAGAAGCAGAGCAAGGGCAACAGTCCCAGCAGCAGCAGGATGGCCTTGCARTTGCTTCATGTGCCACATTTGAAGGAGTGACAGGTACAGAAAATGTCCGTATTTTATGAGAAGCAGATTGAAAGACATCAGCAGCCATTATATCATAAYGCCCTCGTGTCACATTTGTCACTTATAGAGTATCAAAGCAGTATTTATTTGAATGCTACAGGACAAAGGGCTCTGCCTGCCATCATCTGTAAGATTTCACTCTAGAAATATTTTGGAAATGGATGTGGATTTCCTTCCATCCGTCTTCCTCAGAAAAGCATATATAAAATCTTCAGGGAGAYCTGTGATATTCCTGTTATGAAAAAGACATGCCCCAAATACCTTGTGAAAAAGTAACAAATCCTTTTTCTCTTAAACCTCCTATGAGGATGRTTCCTATAGCAAGAGAATATTTTGTGATTTCAAGTAGTTCTTTGGCAGAAGCGGGTAGACCGTCCCAAGCTATCTGGGGCACCTTCAGTGAAGGAGTAGCGTAAGGACACATTAAACAGGTAGAGGTACTTAAGAGGAGAGCAGGACCAGACATTGATAACATTTTTATGGCTTGGAGTTAAATCCTCAAAAGGAGGAAGAGGTAGCTACCTAAATTGAATTTAGCTTTCATGTGGATAACTTAGAAACAAAGTGAAATAAAGTATTTCCCCTTACRGACTGGAGAAGAGGTTTCTCCTTTTCCTCTAGAGGTGCCAAGTTGTGCATTGAAGAAGAGCTGCCKCCTYCTACATACCCTGAAAGCAGGCACTCAGTGTGGCTTRCTTCTTGCTAAATCTCAGAGGAGTTTTTCTTCCTTGCTGTGTATTGATGTGATTTTGGTGTTAAGCACTAGCAGGTAACCCAGTTTCTTGATGGGAAATGGCTAAAGGCAACCGTAACGGCATTAGAAAAGTATGTAGCAAAGTGAGAATTAGCTGAATTTAATTACTCGGTTGGGGGAAAATGCGGATTTCTCTGATCTAAATTAAATATTTCCAAAAGTTACAAATGCCTTTGAATGGCATTTTTAGCTCAACTGTTTACAATAGACCTCCAATGAGGTGGTTGTGAGTTCAGAGCAGTTTGAAACTAAGTAACTGGTGACAAAGGTGGTGCAGGTTGTGTCTCTTGCCAGCAGTGTTAGCAAGAAGCATAGGAAAACAAGGCAGAAATATTCAGCTAGGCCATTAGGTTTAAGAAAATATGAACTATAAAAAGTGATGCAAAAGATGGGGAGGCTCCAGTTGTGTTGATTTCAGTCCATCATGTCCATAACCAACTGTCAACAAATGAATAAACGTTKAGCACAATTGAAAGTGCAGTGTTTTGATTCTGGCTTTCATCCTAATTTAAAGTGGATGAAATCCCCTCATTTTTCAGGCAGGTGTAACTGATACCACTGTTAACTACCATAGCAACAGGGTTGATCTAAAAATGTAGAGAGGAGGGTAATGTCACTTAGTAACTTACTCTCATGTGTCAGGCACTGCGTTGACTCTGAATGTGCCTCAGTTTTCTCCAACATGCCTGGTTCCCAGCTGGCAGGTGCTTCTACAGGAGCTTTGGGCAGTGTGGGATCACTGATGTTTTCAAACAGGAATCTTTTCTCTTGGCATTTTTCTCTGCGTCCATTGTCTGCATGTTCATAATTCACTGGGATTCTCTGTACAAGTAGTGTGCTAGGTGCTGACAGCTGAACTTTGCTCTAAGTCATATTTTTGACATCTACATTAGGGTGTTGTGTTTGGTGGAAAGGATTGGGCAAGAATCAAGGTATTTCTGAGAGCAAAGTGTATGCCCAGTCCAGAACTTCAATTTTGCTGTAGTTTTGAGACTGAATTTTTTTTGCGTAAGGACGAACTTTGTTCCACCTTTCTAATTGTTTAAAGTAGAACAACACATAGTCATGATTCAGTTTAATCAGCTGCATTTCTGTTGCTCCTTCTGAAACTTCAGTGTGCAGCCCAGGTGTGGCTGGAGTTCTTTAGTGGCTTTGTCCAGTCCCTTGCCATGTTTCAGTCCTCTCAAATGTCCGAGGAAATATATRAAGGTAGGAGACCTGCTAGTACATGGAGTCCAGCATAATGAGGGTTTTTTATTGAGATGTTTCATGTTTTCTTCTGCTGTTCTGAATTCTCACACATCATTAGGCACAGCAGAAAAGATAGTCCTCAAATCATGGCTCACTGAATACCCTTCTGCAGCTTAACAGGGTCTTTTTCCGCCATGGAAGGGAAATAACTCTTAGGAAAAATATACACACATGTATTTGTGTGTGTGTGTGTATATACAACACAAAGTTATAGGTCTTATTTTTCCCAGCCTAACTCGATGGTTATCATGGGAAGAACTGTTTGTGTGTGTGAATGGGGACTGCAGTGGTGGCTGTGCCAGGTGCGCACCGTGTTTCTGCCTGTACTCGTGGGACTGTTGGAGGTTTTAAATCAGCTGTAGAGCAGGGGTACAACGCTGGGAGCACTAACTGAAGAGGGATAAATAAGTTTGGATGCTTTGCCTTTCATAAGTGTTTTTGGCAATCATAGTGAGAAAAGACTCCTATCTATTAGAAGGAAGAGTTTCTTGCTCGACGTCGTTTCTGCAGCGATTTCTCTGGTTTTATTTCTTCCCTCCATGAGGAATGTGCTCCATGAGGATCACATCAGGCTGCATCGATGTCTGTCAAGTTACTGCAATAAATTGTAGCACTAGAAAAAATTAGATATGAAAATCCATATAGCCAAGGAGAGGATACAATAATCAGTGTTTGCCCTTGAAGTGAATATGAGTTTAGTAGCCTAATGAGTGTTTGGGTTTTGCTTTTTCTTTGTCTCCTCTTAACTMCTGTGATAGTTTGGAGATACTCAGTTCTGACTCAAATATTGACTATAACTAGTAGAACTAGTAGCAGCTGTGAAGTCCTTCTTGTTCTTTAAAGGAAATCAATTACAAGGCGCTTGGGATTGTGATTTCCCTGCAAGATTTAACCCTTCATCTTTCAACRGGCTGTTTGATTTACTACACATCTAAACACAGATGAAAATAAGATGGACCCACTAAAGCATTCCTTTYCCCTTGTTATTTTTTAGCCAAATCAACCAGAGTTTTTCCCTTTAAGCGCTTTATCCATTACACACATCCTTTTACTATTGAGTGATATTTTTTTTTTGAATTAGCTGTTCAGAGATTGCACGGATAGACACAGCATTGTCGTAGCTGATAGAAACCTGTGCAGTGAGGTCTYCGGGCCGCGAGATCCCTAACAGTGGCCCTGACAGTGAAATGTGGCCTTATCGAAAGGCGAATTCCTGAGAGGCTGCCCCGGGACCCTGCGCCCCTGTCCTTCTGTGTATCCTGACAATGTTATCTGCGCGCTCAGTGCCGAGTATCAAATGTCTGTCACGAGTACAGAAATTAATTTAATGTCACCTGAAGACATGCAATTAATCTTTTAGAGGTTTTCATAATACCTTTACAGAAAGAGTTGCCAGTTTGGCGGATTTGGATTTTGGGGTTTAGCGGAAGATAAGGAAAATTAATTTTTCATCAGGGTTAATACAAGCTAGCAGGGCCACAAAGGCTGAGAAAAATGGTTTGGGAATTTGTCAAGTGTTGTCACTCTAGAATAATGCTGCTTAACGTCTGATMGGTGTAATCAAGAGTTGAGATTTCTATAGAGGGGGATTAATCAATTTGCTGACTACAGAATGCAGGTTGGTGATACCATTCCTTCATGGGGTTTAAGAATGAAAATAAGATTTGATCTGTCAAATTGCAAGAAGCTCTGACAGTATCAATAGGCATTTTTATCAGTACATTTTAAAGCATTTGTTATAAATAAATTTGTCCTGCTAATGTTGGTGGCAAATAAACTTCATCTTCATTGTAAACCTGTCATAATGATTATGATAGAGTACAGGGCTGTAGCTTACTAAAATCAGGCAATCCTCCATAAAATTCTGTGTTAAAAAATTGTAATTTTCTGTTTGTCAGAATGATCTTTATGTTTCTCAAGGCACAACACTGAGGAAGAAAAACATGTAGTCACTATTGGAATACAACCTTGCCCGATATCAGGAAATCTATTCTGAAGTATTTCCTTTAATTGCTTTTTTTGTTGTTGTGGTTAGTGTGCAATTTCAGATCAAACTGTGCATAGCAAAAGTTTGAAAAATGTTCACCGTGTAGCTCAAATCCTTTTGTCAGTCTTTAGAGTTTTGCTCTTTAGTTCTACACAGTATTTGAAATGAACTTGTGGTAGTGATCATTGGCAGTGCTAGTGATCTTGCATTTTTGTGGCATGTGAAAGGCAGGTTTTTCTGCTTTCACCCAAACAGAGCTCCTGCCATTTGCAGAAGGCATTTTTGTTACTCCTGAAGTAACCAAGTAATTGTTAGGCTCATCCAAGGGGACTCTTACTTGCTATATGGTCATTTAGGAAGGCAAAGTCCTTCCTAGGACTTGGAATTTCAAAGCTTGTAGGTCAGAGTGGTTTGTGATATGGAAATGGAGCAGCAGACAATAAGTCTGGTTTGCAGACAAAGTTCACTCTTTTGTAGAGCAAACTAAAGGAATTTGGGTCATAAAATCAAAGTTTAAATCAGTCCAATTCAGGTTTCATTGTAGGGCTAACCTGGACTCCAATGTATTCTACCTGCTTTCAGCAGAATAAATGCACTCCAAAAACTTAGTGTTTCCTAAACACTACATCCTAAAATGCAGCAGAAAAATCATAAAAATATATGTTGACTAGAGAAGACTTAAATGTCTCCCTAGCTATTTAAATTGGGAGATGTGCAGTGTAAGCTAATTAAGATGAGATTTTGCAGAAATTAAATCATTAGGAAAAGGAAAAAATAAAATGGTTGAAAGTGAGCAAGGAYTGAGACAACTAGCAGCCTCCAAGCAGTGTAACCTCCCAGATATTGACCTCATGTGGGGAAGGTTTTTGCAATRCAGCCTTCCTTCCCCTGCCTGCCCCTCTGGCGCTCTACCCAAGTGTTCTGTGTTTTCTTCTGGTCACCCCGTTCTTGTTTATCCCAGGCATACACGCTAGGAGTCAGCAGGTAGATATGTTTTCTTTATAGTCATATGTAACTGATTGTCCCCACTATCAGASCTCAAATAACTTTATTGCCCCTTTGCCTTCCCTTGGGAAAGTGGTGCCACAAAGTCACCCCTGCCCACCCAGCTGCTTGGAATCACCTCTCCAAGCAGGCGGTGTCCAGGGTGCTGATACCCGGCAGGGTTTTGTTGGAGGAACCACCAAGCCCTGCTCCTTCTCTTTATTTTTATGCTGAGGACTTTGCCTGCTACTTTGGATTTTCACGTTTCTGGAGTGAATTAATTTAGAAGGAGCCTGGAGCTCCCCTTTCTTTTTGGATGAGAGAGGCATCCCAGGGTGTTCTGCAGGAATGCTGGGCTGGCAGCTCCCAACCCAAGGGAACGTGCCCTGTGGACTCCTGTAACCTCTGTGCCCATTTGTGCCTTGGACTCCAGAAGCTTCTCCTGTGCTTCCTGGGCAAGTTCAAGGAGCTTATTCTGCAGTAATTGGGCTTGATAGCGAAGCTTGGGCTAATCTGGCCTCTTGTGACCAAAGAGACAGTAATTAGCATGTTCGTTGTGTCTTGTACCCCAGGGCTTTGCTCCACGATGCTCCTCCTATGTGCTGGGACCATCTTCTGTTTTGGGAAAGAGATGATTGCAGATGTTTATTATTATTTTTTTTCACAGCAGGCAGTTAGCACAGATTAGATTTTAACTCCTGATTCTTGCATTTAAACCCTTCTAGGGTGGCGGTGGTTCATTTTGTTTTTTTAATCTTCCAGCTGTGGTGAGGTTGAATAAAAGAAGTTATCTGACAAAGGCATAAGGCCCTATCCCAGTGAGAYGTACGTTGATGCTGATATTGGAACTAATACTGGAAACCGGAGGTTTTAATGCAGAGTTTTCTGCTGCTTGGTTTTGTTTGGGTGCATGTGCTTGYGTTTGGGGAGGCAGGGAGAGAGAAGAGCTCTTGCTTTCCTTCTTTGAGCAACAGCTGAAGAATCTGATGGGAAAGCTTTGCAATTTCTCACTTGCTCCCAGTCTCAAAGATTTATGTGCAAAATTGTCTGTGAAACCACATGCAACATTAAATCAAGATAATGTTACTCCCAGGCCATAAGCCTCTTCCTTGTGCAGCCTGGTAGTTTGTCTCCTTATCCGCAGGAAACCTGCAGGCTAATGTGAACCCCACTGGTTAGGGACATCTGCTACAGCTGCAGGAGTTTTGACTTGCAGATCTTCAAGGAAAGAGGGAGAAACAATGTGAAGGAAGCCCCTTTGCACTTGGAGGCTCTGCTCAGCGCTGGGCTGCTGAGGCCAAGGATGCTCCTCAGTGCAGCTTACAGTGCAGACAGCATCAGTAGCCTGTGAGCATGTGAAATGATGGTAACAATAGCTAATATTAACAGATTTTAGGTTCTRAAGGTGCTTGAAAGATGCTTGGCTTAGAAGCAGACAGCATAAATGTGGATTTTTCCAATAAATACCAGTTTGCAAGTAAGGGGAAWTTTTTTGTGTTTGAAGCCTGGAGGAATCCATGCTGCCTGGAGACCCTGAAAACCTTGGGATGTGTTGGCTGGCATGTGGCTCATGGAAGGACTTCATGGTCAGCACCGCACTTTGTGGGAACTGCCTGCATCTCGGAATAGCTGCCTTAGGAGACGGTGTCCCACCTGTTTTCCAGCTTTAAAAGTCATGAGAACAGTGGTTGCCCTCAAGCTTTTATTCAGACCGTGTCCTGAGTGTAGGGGAGAGTTTCAGGACGGTCTTTGGCGTCACAGAGGGTCACTTCTCTGAGCTGGTGTGGCTCAAAGCAGTATGTGCTGGTGCAAGCAGATTCTCAGGCTGCTCGTTCTCTGGGAGGTGACCCACAGTGGGGGCTCTGACATTTACCTTCTGTTCTGCTTAAACTTGGGTGCTCCACAGAAATCCCTAGGACTTTTCAGGTGTTTCACACTTTCAAACCGTTAGCCCTAGTCTTTCTGCCTCAGATGAGGATAAAGTTGCAAATGRTCTTCAGGTTGCTTCCTACCTGCAACTACTGCATGTGACGTTGAGCAGACTCAGCATGCTGGAGCTGAGCACAGGAACGCTCATGTTACGGTGTCAAAAACAAGGTTGTGTTTGTGTATTTGGGCCTGACATACTCTGTTGCTTTGCTGATGGTTCCTGAAAGCCCAGGCTGACTGCAGTCCCATTTAGAACTTGCTCCATGTCTAAAAGAGGTTTGTGTGAGCAGTCGATGAATACATTAATAGGTGGGGGGGGTTTTGGATCGTCAAGCAGCAAGAAGCTGCTTTAAATCGACACCCGCTTTAATCGAGACTTGCGGTAAATCGCTAACTTTTGTGCTGTCTGTCAAGTGCAGTTAGCAGAAGCGCGAGGTGAGTAAATCAAAATCCTGTTGCTTTCGTTGTTGGCAGGTCATTATGCATGGGAGAGGCAGAGGAGTAGCAGGCCAGATGGGCCGAGGACGCTTGATGCCAAATAAACAGAACCTGCGAGTGGTGGAGTGCAAACCTCAGCCCTGCATCGTGTCAGTTGAAGGGCTTTCTTCATCAACTACTGATGTCCAACTGAAAAACCTGCTGATGTCAGTGGGACCCATTCAGGTAGGTCAACCTTGGCTTCTAATTTTTGTGCCAAAAGTCTTTCATTCTGGAAAGCTCAATTAATTCTCTGACACTAAATACAATGTGTGTTTATTGGTAATTTATGTTTGAAGCCCCCCCCTGCCACGCACACACGCTCTACACCCGACAGCAAAGGCAAACACAGGGTGATATTGCRGTGTAGGAGGTGGAGGAGAATTTTGCAAACCGTCACGTTCTTGCTGCAGAGGATTCWCTTTCACATTGTATATCTTATCTCCATTATGTTCATACAAACCACAAGCAGGGCCGTTCTGTGAGGTTTCTTACTGCAGATTAGTGCATTATTTTTATTGTCAGCTTGCACTTTGTTGAGCTGACTGGTTCCTGTTACTGCGGTCCTGGGGTGAGAGCACCGAGTGAACACTGCCCGTCCAAGGTGTTACATCTGCCCTGCAACACTCTGCCCTTCTGACTGGGAATGGCTTCTTTTCAAAGTAGTTTTTACTTTGTGTTTCAAAGGATCTTTCTGGGAGGGCTGACGCACACGTGCCAGGGTATCTGCACAGTGCTTTGGTTCAGCAGTGCCTCCTGGAGCTGATGCATCAGCTAAACTGATGCTCACCAAAACAGGAGGCTTTCGAAGCCCCAGAAAGCTGAGGAGGCTGTGCCAGAATTACAGTTAGTACATTTGGAAATACTAGTGAACAGATATGAAACCTACAGATAATGGGATTTTTTTCCTCTAATTTTTCAGTTTAGGGAGCTCCTTTTGATGGGATCAGCACTTTGAGACAAATACAGTGCATTAACTGACACTATCCTGTGACTTTGAGACTTCTTTATGAGTAAGATTATTTCTGTGTTGTAGAACACAGTGCTCTCCTGGAGATGTGCTCTCTGCCTCACTTTTCCAATTTAGTGAATGAAATAATTTTGAAATATTTATATCATCATTTCAAAGAGCAAAAATCCTTTCACAAAAAAATTTGTCCCTTCATATTCTGTAGCACTTTGTATGAAATTATTCATACCTTTTTGAAGTGGGGTCAGCTCTGAGGCACATTTGTGCTGTGTTTACTTGCTAAATCTTGCATGAGAATATYAAAAGAGATTAATTAAACCTGCCTAGGAAATTTTCATGGCTAAAGGAGGTTCCTGGGGATGTGCTGAAGGATTTATACAGGACTTGCTGTTTCTCGAACTCCAGTGTCTTCATGTAGTGTCACAGACCAGTCTAGCAAGATAACTTGTCTTTCTTATAGGGAGGAATTTTTAACTGGTTTTCAGTGGAATTTGATATATCCCTGTCTTGTACAGAGCTTTTATCCTTAGAGTAGGGTCAGCTGCACCTTGTTGGAAACAGTGGTTTTTAGTTCATCATTTTCATCATCATCATCTAATTTCTTCTTAGAAGAAATCCAGAGTCTTGAAAGTAATGGTGAATTTAGCTAATGATGCAGAGGGCTTCTGTGCTGATTCTGCATTTGAATTTTAGAAGTGCTTTTTGGAAGGCTAGAGACTTCCTGGCCTATTTAAGACTGAACAATGTTTGAAAAGTACAGATAGGGAAATGCAAAGGGGAAGATTCCATATCCTGGAAATAGAGAAAATTATTTCTCCTCTGTGTGAGAAATGCCCTCTGTTGCCTAATCACTAAAAACTCCTTACTTCTCAACTCTACTTTGTTAAAGTTGTCCTATTGTTAAAATAGGGGAATAAAACTCTGTTAAGGTTCTAGAAATACTGAAGAGAAGGAAATCTTTGGGCATCAGGAAGAGCCCCATAGTTATAGCTGCGTTTTGTAACTCAAATGTGATTAAACTGACAGGCAAAATACTTTTATTCAACATATGGTTTGCTGCCAGACTCTTTGAAGATGAGAAGCTTTCAGATATAAATACAGTACCTGAAGAAATATCTAAGAGATGAATCTAACATAATTATAAACTGTAAATAGAATTATACTTTCCAAAGAATTTAGTAATACAGATTTCTGAGCACAAAATTAGAAAGTAGATTTGCAGTAGATTTTAATAAATTGCAAAGGGCATGAAAGGCTTCACTTTTTTTTTTGTCCTCTTAAACCACTCTTAATGTTTCTGCTGTTTGTGCAGTTGTCTTTTAGGGTGCAGGCAGGTGCTGGGGATTGTGTGCTCGCTCTTCAGGTAATTTGGGCTTGTACCATAGTTATCTTTAATCCTATTTCCTTTTATTGCATGTTCCCAAACATGAGGGCAAATTCTCCCTACTGCTTTGTGAAGATTTGAGATCACAGATTCCATGATGTAAAAGTGGTGTTTTTTCTGTCTAGTCTCGGAGCTGTTTAAAATGCTGCACCTGAAGTGGTTTGACAAATGTCTCCGTTTCACTCTGATAATGTAGTCATTCCTTTCCCAGCCTYGCAGGGAAAAACTGTTGCCTCAGGACGCATTGCTCATTTCAGGACATTCTTTGGAGTGACACTGCTACCTAGTGCTCAGCTTGAGCAAGGACAGGTCCGTGCACTAACCCGCTATTGAAAAATGATTTTATTTTCAGTTTCAAGGCCTCTCAGTGAATGTGACAAGCAAATATAGGTGAATGATCCTAGAATGTGGGAATGGCAGGATCCTCCTGGCGTCATGGGGTGCACAAGGCTCCCAGTTCTGCCTTGGTGACCGCTTGGGTCTTCTTGCCTGCAAAAACGTTTTCAGCTCCAGGGTCTGTGGGAGAAGATGTGGAATGGGGTTACTCAATCCAGCAGTGCTACAGAGTCAGATGTGAGTCTGGAGGGCCCATCTATATCATAGGATCCTTTCTTCTCGTGCAATGTGCAAGGATTGAAGGCTGAGCCCTTGTAAAGGAGGATAGTAGGAAGACAAAGGGGAAGGAGGGACAGAAAGTGGGAGAGATCAGAAGGAAGGAGGGAAGCCAGCCATGGATTATTCCTTCTGGTCCAGATTCCGGGCTTGTATATGACAGGTAGAAGATGCTGTCTGCAGCAAAGATGGTTCTGGTGTCAGGAAGCTGTGCGAATAGCAAAAATACATCTGCATTTACTGATAGGACAGAAGAGCAGATCAAATCTGATCTTTATGCTCAACCAGTGCCCGCTGTGCCACCCTTCAGCCTCTTGCACAGGAGCTTAGATAGCAGCAGTGCTACCGGTTAAGGAAGTTTCACACTTTGTTATTGAGCAGACCCTTTTCTCAGCAGCTTTAGATGGACTGTTACTCCCAAAACCACCAGTGAGCTGGATGTACAGTCTATTAGATAGTCCATTTACTTCAGTGAAAGAAATTAAGTGAAGGGGGAAACTTATTTCCCATGTGTCTGCTATAATTGAAATGTGTGCTTGCTGCGGTCTCGCTGCCTGCCTGCCTGGTTTGCATTTCCCAGTGCTCTCCAGTCTCCCTTTAACTTCTTTCTCCCTGTGTAACCACCACGAGCCTTGGGGTTGCAGGAGATCTTGGGTTGCTGCGGGAGCTCCCTTGCTTGCTGCTCATGGATCTCTTGCTGCTTCTCTCAAGCTTTCTAGACACTGTTATGCTGCTCTTACCAGACATGCTATTTCAGTATTATTTTGTTGGAGTTTGGAAAACTGTAGATTTAAGGAGAGTGAATATGGAAAGGAGTAATGTGAGGACAGCAAACACTCTGCAGACTTGATGAAAGGTGTATAGAGGGAATGGTCCTTTTATGCCATAGTCTGGCACTATTTTAGCTGCAGAGAAAGCTGTAGCTTGTGACTTTCTTTAATTGTCCAGTTAAATAGTAGGCAATTAAAATAGTTGTAGGCGAATTCTCAGTGAACAAGCATGAGCTTAAAGAATGAACCACCACCAAGTGAACAGTCATTTGCAACTCCGTGGCATTTTTCATTCGCTACAAGGCCTGCATCTTCCTATGCTCATTTCCAAAGAAACAGAAAAAGAAGATAGTAAAGATCCCTATCAGTTCAGTGCTACTTAAATCCTTTCTATATAAAGTAATCCTTCTCCGCCTAAAAGAGTTTTTAAATGCTGAGAGTGTTCCAGACCTTAATGCCTCTTCTCTCTCTCTCTCTGAGATTGAATGGGAAATATGTAGAATACTCGTGAAACTACTGACCAGGTTGGTCAGTAGGAAGTGTTGGGTGGTGGGTTTGTACACTTCAGTCTGTAAAACCCTTTGGGATGCCATGGAAGGTAATGGTGTGTCAGTCCTTTGCACCCAAGTGGGTCCAGGCAGTGGTTTTCATCTGCTGCTGTCKGTCCAACATGGCTAAGCTGAAGAGAAAGTGTGAATGGAGTTGTTTTTCTCACATCTGTGATGTTTGGAAGGATTTGGGTATTTCAGGTTAGAAAGTGAGGAGAGAAGCCGTGGGGGTGCCATTAGTCTCTGGCACTGCCACTGAACGCCACTGAAAGAAGTATTTAATGTGGGTCTGAATGTGTCTGTCTCTGGTGACAAAAGCATTTAGGGTATAAACTGAAAGCCATCTAGAGCTTGTAAGAAAAAAAATCCTGCCACTCACAGTGTGCAGTACGTTTGTATTTGTGCACTGCAATATCCAGGTCATAAAACCAGACCTCAAACCTGGGAGAGGCCATTGACTCCTTTCACTAGAGCAAATCTTAGAGTGTTTTTGGAAATGTGGCATTACAAGAGAGCTRGCACTGGATGCAAGAGGCAAATATCTCGATGAGACTTGTGCAAATACTGAAGGAGTTGGCCTGGTTGTATAGATACCTGTTTTTGTTCAGTTAACCTTCTGTTGGACTAATAAAGTCGCTCCAGAAGTAGTAAGGCTTTATCAAAAGAAGTCACAAAGATCTGAATCAGACATTGGCTGGAATTTTGGAAGCTTGCTTAAACATTCCTTCCAAGTAAGCTGACTAGTAGGACAGATGGGCTGATTGGTGAAAGTGGGTGGTTTAAGCTAACAGCTTCCTATGAGGTGATTTCAGGATCACCTTGTAGTGAATATGTGAGGATTTGWGCTTTCCTGACAATGGTACGGATGCTAATAATATGAAATCAAATAAATGGAAATAGTGTCTGCCAAATTCTTCTTAMAAGGGAAAAAATCATAAGGGTATTAAGCTAAAAAGGAAGTGTGATTACAACATGTAGAATTACGTTTTTTTTTGTATGTTCTGCTAGCACATGTATTTGGAATTAGAAAAGCAGATGCTACTAAAGTAAATCTTTTAAGATAATGTTTTGAACAAAGTTTCAAGCTACTGAAGTTCTCTGGGTTATACCCTGGTGTCCTAAGACTTGATACTGAATTTTTTGCATGCATGAAAAGCMTGTTTTCTTCAGAATGTTGCTGCTAACATCACAGAGTGCAGCGTCCATTCTAAACTGCACATCATCCACTATCCAAAGAGACAGCAATAATTCAGAAGAATGAATATGCAGGTATTTTATTTCAGGTTTGCACTGAAGTGGGACACTTTCTGTATTCCCACCCGGTATCCCATCTGTTCAATCTCTGAGTAGCAAGCAGGGCAAGACCTAGGCACACTGGCAAAAACTGTGCTGCTTGTTCTGGACCTGGCAATCAGTGTTGCTAATTACTTAATGGTGTAACCATAAAACTCACAACTCACACTGGAATATAGCTAAGTACATATTTTCCCCAAATCAGAACATAACTTCCGGAAGAGTTTTGTTAGCTAAATGAATGAAGTCGATATGTCTGAATCATGGTAGACTAGAGACGACAAAGATCATGCTTCATGCTGAGATATAAAAAAAATCTCAGTCCACAACAGGATCTGTGGTGGCAGTTCAAGCAAATGGTGCTCGTGTAGTGAAAGTACTTGGTCACTGTGGTCTTTTAGTCTTGGTAGAACAAAATCAAAAGGAATTGTTTGAATGTGGATTTTATTGACCATTTCCAAGTGAAGGGTTGCTTGTTTTGCCTCATCCTTTGTCCTCTCTCTCTCTGCCTGAAGCCTGGGCGTGGGTAACCGCAGAGGTCGGAAGCACCCTGGTGCTCCAAGTCCCTGTCCTCCCGCTGTGCCAGGTGACGAGCTGCGGGGCCCTTGGTCTGGTGGAGGAGCACAGGGGTTGGYTTTGATGGCAGCGAGTTACCCTCAGCATTGCCCTCGAAGAGGTGGCACCCATCGTTGGGTGCCCATAGGCACCCACACATGACTACTTCCTGACCGTGCCCTTCCRTTGCGATTCTTCTGAAAATACTCAGGGTTTCTCCAGCTCTCCCTGCCAGCAAGGGACATTAGATGTTGTGAAGCTGCTTAGCTCASTGGTGGGGAGCAGTCCCTAAGCTTCACTATAGGGAGGATGAGGTTGTATCTAGAAGGGCTGAAGAGCCTTCGTGGCAAGAACTGAAGGAGCACGTGCAGCTGAGGGGATGTGTTCCTGTGGTCTTTATCCAGCTACTGGTATCTGACTCTGCTCTGAAATAGTGTCCCATATGGTAATTTTTTTTCTCATACTGAAAGTTCTCTATGTATTGTAAAATGACTCAGGAACCTAATATGTTCCTCTTGTGCCTTTTTTTGTGGTTCAGGTATTCTTTATAATTCTCTTAAATCTCTTAGTGGGAGTTTGTTTGCAAGGTTTGGTTCATCTGTATAGATCTGTCTGAGGGTTTGCTCGACCAGCCTGTGTTTTCTTATTAGCACCGTTCCTTGATAGACCAGCTCAAACACCTTCAGCTGGGTCCACTGGTCAGAGGCTGCAGGGGGTCACACAAGGGACTCGTCTTCCCTGCTTGATCTCTGCGTCTGGGCTAGGCCCAGTTCCCTGCCCTGGATGCTGATAAGTGTCTCTGACAAAATTTATGTGGTTTTGGTGTAAAATGAGTTTCTAATGGAAATTTTAGATTACTTTAATATATATATATATATAAAAATTTTTTTGTGTCTACAGAGTTTACAGATGCTTCCTCAACAACGGAAAGCCATAGCAAAATTTAAGGAGCCAGCACATGCTTTAGCATTTCAACAGAAATTCCACAGGTAAGTGGTTAAGCATTGCTGCTGCCTTCAGTTTGTTCCCTTCCTTAAAAAGTGAAAATTTGGTCTTGTCTGATCAGTGTATTTCTTAATCCAGTCAAGCATCTGTTAGTGACCTTTGCAGGTCCTTGTTTTCTGCGCTGTCCACTTAAGAGTAAGGTTGAGTAGCAGGCTTAAATGTCCTCRATCTTCCTACAGGCACATGATAGATCTGTCCCACATAAACGTGGCACTCATAGTTGAGTGATGTCTGCTCAGAGAAGTCCTTGCCCGAACAGGAGCGTTCTGGGGCGCGCGTGASACGCAGTGACGAGACCACCACGTTCTGAACCCTTTCAAGTCTGCAGCCTTTGCGTTGCTGTTGAAGTACAGAAAACAGCAGGATGTCCTCAAGGAGAGCTGAACTTGAGAGGATCTCCGGAGGTGGAATTTCTGTTCCATTTGTTCATGTTCTGTTGTAACCACATGGAACTGCAGAGTTTTTTTCCAAATGCTTACAATGCATGTAGACACTGTTCTTCAAGATACTGCTGTGTGACCACAGTGACTTGAGAGAGAACGTTTACACCGAAAGATCTAAAAACTCTCTTCATAGCAAAGAATATTTGATAATGGTTGCTCTTATCTTCACTGTGAGGTATTTAAAYGGAAACTCACCTTTTCTAAACAAATCACCTTAGTTATGTTGTGTATCTGAGCGTATAGAAGGTATCCTTGCATAGACTCAAACACGGTCTACTTCACTGAATAACAGAATGCTGAGAAGCTTTGGAGGTGACACTGGAAAACTATAGTTTCTATCTGTGTAAATATGCCGAGTCTGTCTTTGCATTTTCTATTCCAACACAGACTTCCATCTTCTCCTTCCAACTCCACTTACTCCGTAAGACGTTGTGTAGGAATGACATTGCTGTGGTTTGCCCTGGTTTTTAAAAACAAGGATCTTTGCCCTCGAGTAGCATCGTGGTGTAGTTAACTCCAAGTGGTAACTAAGTTGTTTTAAATGGCATTGCCAGATAGAAGGAAAAAGAAATATTTAGTGGCTCACTTTAAAAATATGTTACCCAGGAAGAGTGGTGTTTTCCTAGTTCTTATGGACTAGTTTTTCACAATTGCCATATGCTTTAATTTGATTAGATGGGGTTTTTTTCTTGAGATTTATTTTGTGCCTGACGCTGAACCATAAGAAACCCATAACTGCAAAGATTTGGTTTGATGTGGTGTTCCCAATGAAAACAGGACTATAAAAACTTTGTGAATCTCCTGTTGAACATAGCAATTCCAAAAAAAAATTATGTGCAAACATTAAGATTCTWTTTTATTTAAAGCAAAATCCATAGTATTTCCTTTTGGTTAGAACCATTTAGATGGTATTGCCAAAAGAATAACTTTTTTCCCATTATTTTTGAATAAACTTGCTAGAATGTCATCTTTATATCGGATTGCAGTTTTTATGAATATTCCTGTAGTTTTTAGGCTGTGAGCTTTTGCTTGATCCTTTATTTTAGGAATACTCTTAAGCACTCTACTATTGGAAAGGAGGAACTTGCAGAAACTCTGTAGGCTTGTTGCATGAGTAACCCCAGCAGAACATACTGGTATGTAATGAAACAGCTGGGACTGAGGTCCACATTAAGTGTGCTAAGCGTAGAAGGATAAACTAAGCAAGTTTATAGTAGCATAGATTTTTTTTTTTTTTTTTTGTGAAGGTCTAATGGTAACCAAGTCCCCAAGACCACCTAATTGGCTTTCCTACAGTTTTGGTACATGCATTCAATTAAGTAGAAGTTATTAAAATTGATGATTGAATAATAAAAATTGTCAAAAGCCTTCTAGATAAAYTGCTTTTTCACTGAATTAATACAGAATAATTTGGTACTTGGAAAATGTTACACTGGCCAAAAAAAAAATTAAGAGTTTTTCTAAGCCCATTTACAACATAACCGAGGACATCATGAGAATTTTCCCACAGAAATGAGCTTTAGATCTGTCTGCCTGCTTCCCCATTTATGCATAATATCCACATTGTGTGTTGTGCATGATTACAGTGTCCCGTTCAGGTTAGTCCTAAGCTCAGAGTAGTGAAGGAGCCGCAGGTAGGGAGTGCCTGGAGGAGGCCACCCCTGAAGACCTAACACAAGGTGATGCCAGTGACTGGTGCTGCCAAATGCGGTTGAATTCCTCATGTCCAGGAGCACCAGACCCCTGTGCTTCCTCTTGAGGTTCTGTAATATTTTTTAATATAATAATAATTGCTTGTATTTAAAACAAGTCATTAAACAGTTATTTATCCCACTGTTCCAGCACAGCTTCTTTGTAGCAAGAAAGATGGACAAACGTCTAGGGATGGACCGGGAATAGCGCGTGCCTGGAAATGGGTGCTCTTGGTGGGGTTCAGCAGTAGGAATGTCTGCAGCTGATCAGCTGTCCCGTCAGCAGCAAACGTTGTTGGGGTTAGGAGGTTTCCGGGAGCCCGAGAACGTGGGTTTGATTCAAAAGTCAAAGAAGTTTGTAGAAACGCTCCTGCTTTGGGTTTTGAATCCATCCCAGAGAGACTGAGGTTCAGCCAACGTAAGCAAGTTCTAAAAATTTTTAAACCAATAGCTTTTTAACCAAAAAAAAAAAAGAAAGATAAAAATGGGTGACTTTGGAAGACATGAAACGGCYACAGATCTATCCAAATATAGGAGACGACGTAAGCAGTGTCTGCTTAATGACTAGAGGGATCCTCTGCAAGCAGTTGCAGTAGAGTTTTGCTTGTGCATAGCTAGAGTACAGGCAGACTTGCTTGCTGCTGATTTTAGCTGCTTTTTGCAGTAGCTGGATGTCATACTATACATAAACATATGTATGTATGTCTATATGCGTTTTATTGTACACATACATACATACACCGTGTATTATCACCATGTCTTTATAATATCTTAAAGCTCGGTAGCGAAATTAGCAATTAGGTGAGTCACTTGTTAGAATGCTTAAGYGTCCTGTTAGTTCTCAAAGCCTAACCTAAAACTGGATCTCTTGGCAGTGACCAATTTGAACGCTCATGTAACTTTTAGTGCTGTTTGTTGTGTCTCCTCCCAAAAAGCGCAGAGGAAGTAGAGGTCAAGGTAGATGGATGTGTTTATTTCCATATTCTCTCCTTTAGCACATAGTTAAATCTGAACATCTTGACTTTCTTGGAAGATCTGTTGCAACCATTATCTTGTTCTTTCTTTATCATGCATTCAAAATACAATGCAAAATACAAAAAAAAAGAAAATTTAATGTAGTATGTAAATATTGAACTTTTAAAATTAAAATGTTATTCAGAGTGCTTACAGTCAACCACATCTTAGCTATCTGTTAGTTCTTTTGTGTTGTCTTACGTAAGTTTAGTGGATACAGTTCCATAAATGTTGATGTGTTTTTGTGTATATCTTCAAATTTTTATAAAGATGCTAGTAAGTCAATACATATATCCTGACCTGTGTATTATTTGTTCACATCCTTATTAGCATAATTTTATAATGATTCTATTGGGTAATTCCAGTAGGTGATAATATGGAGCCAAAAAAATTTTTTTTGGAATTATTTTGTTTCCATCGTGTAGCACTAAAGAATTCATTTTATGGAGAATCTTATGCCTTGACTAAGAGACTGGTTTGGTCGTATGATCTGTGGTATGTTAGTCGAATGTTTTACATTTCTAAAAAAGTTCTGTCCTTTAACTTCTCTGGGGATTATACAGTGCACTTGTCGGACCAAGGTACGGGGTTTTAGGTTTGTTTGYTTTTGTTATACCGGTGCAGATAGGTCTGCCTTGTAATACTGTTCTCAAAAGCTTGGGGTGTTTTTGTTTTACCCGGGAATCCAGTCGGTCGTTGTTAACCCTTCCTCTCATCAAACTGTTAGCGGTTGACGTGGCACATACGGTACGGTGGAACAATTTGCAGTGTTGGAAAAGCTCAGTGAAACTGTCAGTAGGTAAAAGGAGGACCCAGTATCGCCATAACTGAAGGAGCTGCCGTGCAAATGCTGTTCTATAAAGTAGGGTAGGGAATAAACTTAGAGGGAAGTTGTTCTTGTCCCACCAATATCTCAAAATTGATTTTACCAGCAGAGGAGACTGAATCCTGACACCCTGTTTGCAAAAAGTCCTCAGATACGTAGTTCCGTCCCCAGTTTATTTCTGAACATTCACTTTAGAATTCCAAATTCCTGTGAAAAGTCCTTGTAGCCGTTAAAATACCAAATGCCCTGAGCAGTCAAACTCTGTCACATTAGCTCCCCATTGCAGGGGTTTAGCTGGGATGGTCTTTGCAGAACTAGGTTATTTCCATGTGCCTCTGCCTTAAGGGTCCTCTCGGGTTTCTCTTAACATGGTGTAAAGACTTGGAATAAGAAAAATCCTTTGATTTGGTACTGGGTTTTTTTATTTTTTTTGTTATTTTTCCTGGTTTTAAAACAGTGTTTTCCGTTTGTTTTGCTTGGAATTGTTTCATGTCCCGGAGGCTGCTGGTCGCAGCCATGCGTGTGTCTGTGTGTGTGGAGCCGGGGCGAGGGTGGCCGGGAGGGCTTCCCGTCCATGGGGGRATTCTGCCTTATTCCCGGGTTCCTCGCTGAGCTCTGCGCTGCTCTGCCCTTCCCAGAGCGTCGCGTGTGGTTTGTGGGCAGCAATATTCAGAGGTGAAGCCGGGCTCTCGTGTGCACTGTCAAAAAGGCTTTTTTTTGGTCATATCAGCACAAATCTTATTCTTTATTACTATTTTTATTGGTTTTGATATTTTTATTTTTCTAGCAGCACATTGACTGAGAAATAAATGTGAAGGAAACGTACTGACCAGACTGCAGAACGTTAGCTAGATAATACAGATCATTTGGGGTAACATTGGGCTTTTGTTTCAATGTTACTTTAAATCATGCCTTAAATACTAAGTATTTCATAATCGYTAATACTGGAAGTATTTTCTCTTAAATTAGTATGAAATCCTAAGGATTTTCCGTAAGGTTTTTTGTAACCTAATTTCTACGTGTGGAGCTGACTTATTATCCACATGGGCACAGGACCTTGTGTACAAAACCAGATTCATATTGAATCCCTGCGTATACCACCTTCTGGTATAATACGGTTGGGAAGGATCATTTTGTTCCTTTTATCACTGCTTTTTGCAGGGCTTTTTGTTTATTTTTATTATTATTTATTTTTATTTTTTTAAGTCTCCGTTTTCTATTTCTGTGCTTATTTTGGTGCAAAATACAGTCCCCACTGCACTGTGTAAGAGCTCAGAGGGCAAGCTGATCTCACTGGGTCTTTTAGGGGCTTACGTTGCTTTCTCACCTCTTGGTCGGACTCACTTTTCTAAMTGGAAATGGGCCTTGTACCTACTCCATCCTTCAGCAGGTTGCACTATTATTTTTTTTAAATATACCAGCACTCAGGTTAACTGCTTTTTACCAGCTGAATCATTTTAAGCATTATTGCTAACTAAGCCTATTTTAGGGAAGGAATGAGGGTGCAGTTAAGTGTAGCTGTATTGCAAAGCAGTGTTTGCTGCTCCAGAAGGTCACAGYTGAAACTGCTGCTGTATCAATGTTGTGTTCATCCAGAGCTTCAGGATTTCTTTGTATGCATCTAATGGTTTTTATTATCGTGTTTTACTGTTTGTCAGGCTGCCTTTGAAACCTTGCTTTGTTTATATAATAACAAAAATCTCTTTGCAGGACTTTTTGTTTCAGGCGGTGGAACCTCTCCAGTTAATACACGTTTTCCACTTACAGATGCAGCAGAGACCAGGCACTAACTCCAGTTTATCCACAGCTGATCTTCTACCTGCAGGTTTTATCGGTACAAAGCATCTMTAGAACAGGTCCATGTTCTTTCTTTTCTCTCTGTCTCTTTGGTCTTTTTTCTCTGTTTTTCTGTGTTTTGCCACATTTCCATCTCGTTGCCCCCCTTTTTTTTCCATTCACCACAAGGGTATTTTTATCCTTGCTGCTCCCTTGCACTTTTGATTCGTCTCCCCACGCATTCTCCCATGTGAGTCCATAGCACTGAACCTTTTGCTGTATTTTCTGTCCTGTTTGCCCTGATAGCTATTTTGAGGGTACCCAAAGGTTAGTTCTTTAATGCCATTATTCTGTATTTTTCTTTGCAGCCTTTGTAGTGCATAAAGTTGAGGTCACGTTTAAAAGGTTCCACACCGTAGGAGGAGGTGCCCTTCTCCAAGCCCTGGGAATACCCCTTCTTAACCATTTTGCTTTGCAGTTTTACCCCTGCTGGAGAATTGCAGCATTTTCTAGCGTTTGTGGCCAGCCAGGAGAAACAGGATTAACGAGTGTTTTATCCCCTTTGCTTTTCCAGGAGTTCTGTTCTTGAATTCAGTGGTAGCCATAGCACTTTTTTTATTGCCACTTAGAAACACGAGCACTGTCAACACAGTTCTACCTCTATTACTATTACTGAGTGTGATCCTTCCTAACCTGTAAAGCCTTAAACGCTGTGTATATTTGGGTATTTTGAGACTCCCTGGAGGTGTATTGCTCTAATCTGGATTACTGAGTTTGTTTGCTAGCCGTTCAGAGTATAAATTCAAGAGCCGACTGTGTCATACTGACTCCACTGGTGGTTCATCTGCCTCATGTTACCTACAGCATCGCCTGCACAAGCTGTTTTCCTCTATTCCTTGACTGTATTGCAATTCCAGGCCCTTCCACGTGCCTGAGAGATCTTTCTGTAGTACCTGCTTAACAGAATGTAAAACTTGGAACRCAAAAAATAACCTCATGTACAGCCTTTTTTTACCTGTAATTCCRTGTTTAAAATGTCAATATGTAAATACATGTATTTATTGTAACTACAATTTGTCAATAAAGATTTCTGTCTTTCTCAGTGGTTCCTTCCTTGTCCTTTGAGATACAGCTTGAACTTCAGCCTTGTCCAAAGGGTTCCTCGTGTTCCACAGTGGGAGCTTCCCCAGGCCCCTGGTTTTACATCAGCATCTTCTGTAGGGGCCAGGGGGCCAGCAGATCGAGGARGGTCTCTGGATGGTTGGGGGTTGTGTTAAGGTGCCCCCAGGACATGAATAAAGATGGGGGACAGCAAGGTGGCAACCTTGCACTTGGTGGCCTTTTTTTTTTTAATAATTTGCTAAAACCATTAATGAAGTCGAATGCAATAAATCACACTAGAGCCTCGTAGTTTAGCAAATGAAAACCGGCCCGTGAGGCTGAACGGGCCGCGTGGGCTGCAGCGTCCCTGTTGTCCGGGGAGCTTTGGTAGCGCTTTGCAGAGCTCCTGGGCCTGAGACCCACGGGATGGTCCGTGACCGGGGGYAGGTGGGTGAATCCCCCAGCAAATAAACCCAGAGCAACCCCACAAGTAAACCCTCAAAATAAAATGCTGACCCATGTAATGGAGTGCTTCAAAGACTGGCCATGATTGACCTTAATTAACRTGTAGTGATTTGGGCCCAAGAAGTGTTCTCACCAAGGGTGGTGGGAGATGCAAGGAGGAGGGCCTGGGTATTTTACAGAAATTGCATGAGCTGGARAAGGGCAATAATAGAAGCGAGATGAAATTTAATCTTGCGAAGTGCGAGCGCGTGGGGTCGGGTACTAATAAGCAACGTCTTTTGTTCTCGGCTGAGAGCTGCCAGGAGGGAAGAGGAGGGAAGAGCAGGGAGGTAATTGCAGCTGGTGACCTACAGATGTGATGAACCATGAAGGGAAAAAAAGCAAGACRTTTTAGAAAGGAATAGCAAGCACTTCCCAAATTGAAGTGTTGGTGTGCATTTTATCAAGAGTTAGTGCTGGCCTTCACAGAGAGAGCAACCCCATCAGCTACTTCCTCACCCTTAAGGAAGCTGCCATATGAATGTGGATTTTAGGGAGGTTTTTGGGTGATTATTTCTCTGTATATTCTGYCCCAAACTGGCTCCTCTGCAAAGGGATCCCCACCTTGTTCCTCCTGCTTCAACTATTTCWGACTATGTGAAGGGGTGAGCTCATTGGAGGGGCCCGTTTTCCTTCCTGAAGGTCGGGAAAGCTCACGGATCGATTCCAGACACGGAAGATGCAGGTTTTTCCCGGGTCCCTCCTGCACAACCGCTAATCAGCCGTGTGCAGCAGGATGGGGCACTTGGTGAAGAGGAGCGAGCGGTGAGCGATGATCCTCCTCAGCCAAGGTGCAGTCAGGGCCCTGGGAACAGCGGGGACGTGGAGCCTCCCCCTGATTTCAAACACCTCCATTAAACACATGGTTGTGTCTGCTGGTCACTCCGCAGGTCCCCCTAGCACCCCAGGAGGTTCTGAACCCCAACACCCCCCATCCTCCCCCAGGGGAGAGCCCTGGGCCAAACTGTTTCTTGCCATATTCACTAAAACTGCTGCATGTCCCTGAGCCCTCCCTATTGCAGAGCAGGAGCCTCACGTTGGCTGCTGCAGGGAGGGGCGGGAGGATCCAATTCCCCTTTTTCTCYTCTTTTTCCAATTGAAAATGATTTTGCTCCTGCAAAGTGAGCAAATAAAGGATTTTCCCTGTGATTATCCCAGGAAAACCACTGAGGTTCTTCATATAGGCCAGTTAAGGGGTTATGGAGAAAAAAGAAATAAAAGGCAAATTGCCACTCTTTGCAGTGAACCTCGTGGCTCGTGCGCCAGGCCGAACACGTTAGATGTTACTAACGGGACCTAGTCAATACCCGAGTTCTTCATAGGAGGGCGCATCCTTGCGGAGCAGCCACAACACGTCCTCGAGGGCGCCCTCTCCCCACCGCAGTAACGTCGGTTCTGAGCTTGGCGGGTAACGGATCCACTCGTTCTGGGCGAAGGAGACGTGTCCGGAGCTCCTACACCAGACCTGGCCCGTGCCTCTGCACCAGTGGGAGCGGGGAATGGAGGTGGGTGATTTACCCACCACCGAAACACTCGGCATCGGTTCCCCAGGTCTCGCYCTGTGGCCTGCGCCTTCCTCCGCCATCACCTCTTTGACAACAGACTTCCAGTCAAAGGCTCCTGTCCAGGGAGTCAAAACACTGAAGGGGGGAAATGTGAACAATCACAAATCTAGAAACAGGCAAAAAAATCCCCACGGACCGTTTCAAATCCCCTGAGTTTTTGTCAGCTTGGAGCTGGCAGCAGAAGGGCCCCATGGGCTCTCCAAGAAGAGGACATTTCAGCCAGGTCTCCTGAGCAAAGACGTGAAGATACCCATGGTGAAAGCTCAAAAAACACAACAAAACACATGAAAAAAACCCAAACTAACCAAACAAACGGGCCAAGCCTCACAGAAGTTTACAGATYTTTTTAGGTGGTGTCCCTCTGGTGGGTCTATCTTGAGGGGACGCGTGCTCCAGTGAGGGACAGAGCTTAGAGCTGCTGCCAACCCTCCGAGAGGCGTTAGGTGATACCGGCCCCACTGCAGGAGCTCGTACTGGTGCTGCGGGGCTTTCCTTCTTCTCGAGCCTGTGAGATCCCATCATGGATCATGGGGACATCCTGCGAGGGCCAGCGCTCGGGGTCAGGCTCGGGGAGTCCCATGGGTCTCAGCAGCCCCATGCAGCCGCTGCCGACCCCAGCAGGGAAAGTGCCTCCCGGAGGAGCAACCTGGAAAAAGTCCTTTGCCGTCAGCAGGAGGGAAGGAGGCGCAAGGCCTKCCGTATGATCTCCGTACCTCCAAATTAGCTTCATTATACACGTAATTAAAGGGAGAGATTTGAGCACCGTTTAGAAGTATTTTAGGGATATTAATTTCAAGGCTAAGGGCACCTGGAGATTAAGCGAATTAACTCACCGCTGAACCAGGTCAATTGTCACTTGCTTAACCCGGAGTGCAGCGGAGAAGGGGAGGTTTCCATGCAGCAGCTGGGGTGTGTGCACCAAGGTCATCTCCTTGCAACTGGCTAGCACTTGGCTCCTCTCCTGTACTGACGATGGCAAATCCCTCCATGCCACCCACGCTCCTAAATTACCCTGTCAGGGTTGTTAAAATAGACCAGAGCAAAGATCAATGCGGGGGGAAACCCGTTTCCCTGCGGCCTCCCCTTTGGCCACCAGCCCTTTGCAACCTGTTGTGGGCCCTTTTAGCTGCTTCCCTACTGAGTCTGCACTTCTCACACTCACTCCCATCTTCTCTGGCTTAGGTGGCACGTACTTGAGCAATGTCCTTTTAAACACCTCTCCAATCAATTGTTCTGTCTAAAAATAAAATCGCTTACTGTCTCCAAGAGCTATCCTGCATTAACCTGGCCCAATCAATGTGATGCAATATACCCCATTTTCCATTKGACTCCCTATCTTTGATCACCCAAAGTCGCTCTAGCATCTTGTGCAACGCTGGCATCAAGGCATTTGCCCCGCTATCCTTTGGGTCCCTTTCTCCATATCGTAGGTTGGAGTTTGTATATTGGACTTTTCAAGCCCAACCTCAAAGCTCCTTCATCGAGCAGCATGAGCAAACGTATTCTCACGTTGCTTCATCTCTATATAGATAGGTCAAGATTTTTTTGTTTAAATTTCCTATCAAAATCAAGCTACAAAACCTGATTTTTGGCATTTTTCCCTTAGTTAGTCCTTTATAGTCTCAAAGAAAAAGAAGAAAAAGAAAAAGAAAAAGAAAAAGAAAAAGAAAAA
>PTEX01000057.1:486639-498071 GCA_003342815.1 Eudromia elegans | reverse complement strand
GTGACCTGCCTCGTTCTGCTGGTGTCTGGTTCTGGTTTTTGCAAGACGAAGAGAAAGCCCTAGCTGCATTGCTGGTGCTTTGCTGGCACAGCAAACCCGGCTCGGGGGACACGGGGGGTGCAACGGGAGAGGCCCTTGGCCTCGCTGCTTAGCGCGGGTGCCGGGCGCGCTCAGGCGGCGCRTCGAGACGTCGTCATCGCACGGCTTGGTGTGCCGGGAAGGGGAAACTCCAGGGAAGACTCTGGAAGTCTCTGCCATCATCCTCTATTCAACTATCCAAGCTATCCGAATAACTTCCTTCCCTGTATTCCACTATTCCTTTAATTCCCCATAATCCGATGGGACCTTCTTTAAGGAAGGGATRGTCAAACCCACATTCCTTCAGGAAAAAATTCTTCAAAGAGCAGTGGAAGGTCAATGAAATATGTCAAACCACATGTTTGACAGCTTCAACTGTTCAAACCTAACCATGCAATAAAAGCAAGATCAYTTTGAAAGGATTTATTGGTTCATTATTACTATTATTATTAATATCTGGCCATTTGCCTCCAGCTCTCCAAGATGTCCGATTCACCTTCCTACATCTTTTCTGCAAATGAGGAAGGCAAGAAGCTAACGTGACAGCAAACAGCATCATCTGAAATGTTTGTGCCAACACGTGGCTCCAGAGATCAGAAATGTTAAAATACCTCTAGGTTTTAAGATATTTAAAATAAATTTTTAGAGAAATCTGGAAAAAAACCCAAACTCTGACTGTTGGAGCATTGTGCTCCCAAGCAGTCTAAYGAGTTCTGTCATCGAGACCGTATTTCAGTAGCTCTAGACAGATGAGATTTCTAAAGGGGATTTCTAATTTGTATTTGTTTTTAATTTGGGGTTTGGATCGCAGCAACAGCAACAATTTGTTTTGTTGTGCGTTTATGGCTCCACGGGTTTAAAATGGTAAATCTGCACTGACCTATTAGACCGCAAAAGTGAAACCAGCTTCTGTATTCTCCTTCCTCAGCTGGAGAAATAAAGCCACAGCATGCACATACAAAATAAATTATATCTTTACAGCTTTCAGGGTTATGACTCAAAGGCCGTGCAAGTATTTCAGATTATCGCAGTTCTGGCTTTTAAATAAAGAATTGTTTCTTTACCAGAAAGCAGCTCTTTCTAGACAATTTGTTTCCAGCTGTCGCTTTTCGTTAAAAYGATATAATTTTTATAAATAAAAATAAAATTAACAAGTTGCTTCATAAAATGCAAGTTTCTTTCTGGGGAAAAAAAATGCAAAATTCCTAAAGGCAATGTTTGAATTTAACGTTAAGGATAAAAAAAGAGAAAATTTTAAATTTCTAGATCCAAAATTTTARAAAAGAGAATTCAAGCCCAGCTCATTCTGGGCTGGTGGCCGGGGTCAGCACTCTGGCTGCTCTCCCTGCCCTGGACAAGCACACACGTGTTTGACTCCTTCAAGTTGCTTCACGTCCCCAGATGGAAAGGCCGAATTCGGACGTTCCTCAGCGTTTCAGGACGAAACACCAGGTCAGTGGATAATAACAGGCTGGTGGCTGCAGAGGACGGAGCCGTGGGGCTGTCCGGGCTGGAGAAACGTGGGCACCGGCAGCAGGACACGCTCTCCTCCAGGAGCTGGGGCATCCCACCACCCCTCAGCGTCCCAACAGCCCAGCACGTCCAACACCCCGAGTCCCCAAGGCCTTGTCTCCACGAGAAGCAATTGTGAAGCTCATCTTAGACACCTCCCAAGTGCTGCTTGCTGGTAGCAGTGGAAGGTGCTGACAAATCCAGGCGAAAAAGAAAATACAAAACAAAGGGAGCGTTATTGCAAGCGGGTGATGAAAGTGGCGCTGACCACAACAAGGGGATGAGTTTCATCACGACGGCTGCAGCGCTGCCCGCCTGCAAATTACAGGGGAGGCTGGAGGAGCCCTGGGCACCACCCTGAGGGCGGTTTGCTCCTCCATGGGGAGAGCTGCTCCAAGGGGAGCCGGGGAACGGTGTTCTCCCCTTCTTGATTTGGATACCAGCTGCAAAACCCTGTGGTCTCCAATGGAAATGGCCACGAAAAGGGAGAGCAAAAGGATCAGAGAGAAGGTTGGAGAGGCTCTTTCATGAAACGTGAAACAAAACCAGTTGACCATGACCACCTATTTCTTCTCTTGCAGGAGCACAACTAACCTCCAGAAGAAGCATTTAATAAAAATCAAAACAGACAGACAAAAAAGACGTACCCGCCCCATGAGCCTCCGCACAGCTCAGCGTCCTCTCGGCGCTCGCCCCTTCCCGCCGTGCCGCAGGGATCCATAATTCCTGCTGCCCCCTCCAGCGCTGCGATATCCCCAGGGATGCCGGGCCGGCGCGCGGGCTCGTCCCCCTCCTGCCTGAGGTCCCCTCGTCGTCATCATCTCAGTGATTACGTGCCGGGGACTGGCCTGAGTGATATCCCATTTCTAGCCCCCCGATTCTATTGATTTTCATGGTAAACCAACATAATTTGGCTGATATATTCTTAATTTCCCACACAGCTGCATACCAGGTGTATACACTCTATACTTTTTTTTTTTTAAGCTTGATAGTTTTGAAGGAAAATCAAAATAATCACCTTGTAGTAGCAAAAACCTGCTTTGTTTGGTCCAGATTAAATGAAGCTCATGACAGGCAAAGGCTTAACCCTACCGGAGCACTGCAGGTCAGGCTGCCTGACCACTGGTAAGCACTTTGTGATGGGTCTGCGACCGTTCCAAAAAACGGGAAGAAATGAGTTAAATCGCAGAGCCCATGGGCTTCCTACCCTGCCTATTCCCGAGGAATAGCACGGCAGCAGTGCCAGAAGACACATGGAGGAGAAGCTGCTAATAAATTCATTGTGTTGCTTATTTTTAATGGTCTAATAAAAACAATCCGCTGCTTTTAACAATGTCAGACTTGCATGAAAAGAAACGGGAAATCTGAGGGAAGTATTTTATGCTTGAACTGTAGAGATGATCGTTGTAACAGTCAGCAATTGCCATAATTTAGCTTTAATCAGGTATTGATCACATTTAAACCGGAGGAGATACCATCACATCATTGCACCAGCAGTGCTCGGTGCAGCCGCAGAGCTGCATGGTTAGCACTGAATCACTAGAGGTCACTTTGATTCCACCAAAAGGAGAGAATCCTAAAAGATTTGGGATTTTTTCCTGGTTTTTTATTTCTTCTGTTTCTTTTTCAATTGGATATTTGGTAAAAGCAGGCTCTCTTTGTGTCCGTATAGTGCTTGTTTATACAAACTACTTGGGCTGAAGTTCATTTTGGTGCGAAGGGGGAAACCTTGGGGGAGTTTGAAAGTTGTGCCTATATTCATCAAGGGGAAATTTGGCCCTGTGTTTCCTTCTTAATATGAAACAGCTTCCACTGAGTTTGATATTCAGCATAACAGATGTAATTATTTAACTCTCAGTAAATAGTTTTGTCCTGTCAGGGTTCCTGTAAATAGGAAAAGAATTATTCTTATGAATAAATTTACTCTTTTTTTAAAATTTTGCTGCCTGTTCTGTTATACACAAAGATAAAATAACACTTAGATGTGCATTTGATACTGAGTTTCGGTTCAAATCTGATGCACAGATGTCCTGCCCATTGCTAAGAACAGTCAGAATAGCCACGTTTTCTTCACTGCTGCTTGTGTAGGTTCCTCACAGACCCTGTTGCACCTCCAGGATCTTACCCAGGTGAGCAGGAGCCCCTGAGCTTTGCTTGGGTCCTTTTCTGACATATTAGGTTGACTTCTCCTTCTAACAACAGCTCTGCCATGGCCAGGGCCTTTGCTAGCAAGGTCCCATCAAACAAGGACTCTCCTCCTGCACCCTGTAGTCTGCTGGACATCTGCTGGAAGCCACGGGGGGAACTCGTGTCCCAGGGTGGTCCCAAGCACCAGCAGGTCCCCGCTGGTGAGGGGCTCATGGCCAAGCTGAGTTTGAAGAGTTTGTGTCCATTCCCACTTGGAGAATGCCCGTGCTGGCGCTTGGGAATTGAGCCTGGTGCCTCTCCCACAAGGAGGAAAACAGCCCCGTGCACAACCAAGAGCATTGACCGGTGTATTTGCCTTCCCTGGACGAGTCTTTTTGTATCCACRCACCGCAAACTAAAGACCAGAGCAACTTCCTGATGTCTCCGTGAGTAATTGGGTCCTGCTGGCTCAGGAGGAGCGGTGCACAGGAGAGCTCTAGGCTGTTCTTGTTCTGCCTCTGAAGCCTGGGAAGGCTCCCAGGCCGGGGCTGAGTCACGGAGCCATCAGCCAGCGCGCCGGCGTGCAGGCCCGCAGTGTCCTGCAGATGCCCCAGCTTGAGGAGTCTGGGACTTCTCTTTGCCATCTCTCTCATTTGTCCAAGAGCTGGATGTCTGGAGGACAGAGGAACCCCAAGATCCCCAAAGGTGCAAAGCATGAAGGAAGCCTGGGGCAGGTGTCAGGGGCAGGTGTCAGGGGCAGACTTCCATGTCTGCTCGCTTTGGAAAGTGCTCTCTCCATATTTCAGCGCTCACAGGACCTCACCACCACTTCTCTTGGACAACACGAGGTTTGGGAGAAGTTTCTTTCCAGAGCCAGCTCTCCTTGGTGCTCTCTCAGGACTTGGCAGCTTTCTTCTCCACCGCCTTGTGCGCCCCGCTCCAGATCACATTGAGCAACGTGACTAACACTTCTCCCATGTGCTTCTATCTTTTCTCCCTTCCTTCCCCCTAGGGGAAAACGGAGCGGGAATAGTTTTAATTAACTGCACGGTACGTGCACCGTGTTCCCACCGGCGAAGGCAAGGCTGAACAAGCGTGCTCCGCGCTTGGCACGAAAGGTGCTGAGGCTTGTGGCGCTTCTGAAGTCCTGACCAGCTCATCCCGCAGCCGAGCACCGGCCCCTGAGAAAACTCTCCCTCCTGACGACGCCGGCTTCACCCTGGCCCTGCACACAGCTGGGAGGGTGGGTTTGTCCACATCTGGCCTCTTTACGGAGCTACACGGAGTCTCTCATGCAGCCTGTGTTGAGACCCCTGGGTGAGACTGGGGGAAGCTGCCACAGAAAAGAGAGGGCTGAAGTGACGTTTCTGGCTCCACGTCAGGACACGAATGTGTAGACACCAAATGCAGGTGTTTACATGATCTTCGGTATCTCATCTCCCCGTATAGCCCATAGGCTCACGCCATCCTATATCCCTACCCAGCCAGTGCAGCTACAGCTAGCCTGCTTCGTGACAAACCAAATTGCTCTCCAGGCTCCACGAACTTTACTGGGAGACACATGGACACACTTTCAGAAGTCTAAAATAGGCTTATGTTATGTTTTAATATGCCTAGTCCTGAGAACTGTGAGATATTAAAAAAAAAAATAATGATTTGTGAACTATCATATAAATAAGGAAGCTTTCAAGCAAGCTGCTAGTTAAAGGTAGGCCAATGCATGGTAGCTCGGAGTCCTCACTGGGCTTCAAATCTATCAACCAGAGGGATCCCTCTCAGTGACACAGAACTCTGTAGGTTATATCTGAATCACTATGTTTCTAGTCATGTAGACCACTCGGATCTGCCTGAAAAATGACCCTCAGAGTGTCCTRCACATCTCTAGTGACGGCACAAAGAGAGCAAACTGCTTGCTCGAGACTGAAMGATACCCGTGGAAGAGGCAAGAACAGAACCAGGGGTCACTTAGGCATGGCATCCTTCCGGCAACACCAGATTTGTATGTACTGAGCAACTTGTACGGCCTTCTCCTTCACCTGGCATTCCTATCTACTTCACAACCGGTAGTTAATATTTCCAAGGAGTCTAGGACCACCTGCACAAGAAGACATCGCCGAATCTCCTGCCCTGCCCCCAAATATTGTCCACAATATTCAGAATCTTTCTGAGAGGCCGCACGGGGAGCTTTTGGACAGCAGAGAAGGTGCTTGATGGCTGGGGAAGAAGCTCTTGCCGAGGCCATCACGCTCCATGAGGTTGTGAATGAGTTTGCAAAGCTGCTAGGTTCTCCTGGAGATGCCCCATGCATTGATTTCACGGTGTTTATTTTTGTCTAGGGAGTTTAAGTCTCCTTTAGGGGCAGCTTTACAAGTTAATACATGAGTTAAACTTACGTTATTGCACTCTAGATCAAAGACTAATATTTCATACCTTCTCCTACCCTGTGACAAAGTTCCTGGTGATTTAAGTGGGAGGGAAACTGCGTCCTGGGAGACAAACTTAATTGAGTGCAATACCACAGGGCACGTAAAGTAGGACAACACGGCCTGACCTCATTTTGCCCATACATAACCCTACTGACATCAGTGGGAGCTGCACGCATGCAATCAGGAGATGACATTTGCCCACTCTTGGCTGCCGTAGGACATTCTTGCTCACCTGATAAATGCTGTTATTTAATCGTGCGATATGAAAGCAAGGAGTGCACTGAATAAAGCTGAGCAAACACAACTCAGCTCCATGCCCATTTGAAGTCGCGGAAAGACTCCCGGTGGTTGTTGGATTGGGCCCATGGTACACAGTGATTCACAATCATTTTCCTCAATGAAAGCAACCGGGATGGCTTGTTGTTATTTGTGGGCCCACATGACTCAGTATTTGCAAATATTTGAGTGGCAGTTGGACGTTCTGATGCCTGTGAATCCCCATAGGTTCCACCAGCGTGAGCACAAACCCTTATTCACACAAACACGGTGCCAGAACAGACTTGTTCGATACTGCACGATTGTTACGTTCCTGTTTCTAAGAAAGCCTCATAGAGTAGAAGGGGCATCACYGGGCCAAACCAGCCGAGCTTGCACCAAGACTGGGGATTATTATTCCAGGAGGGTTGCTCATGAGCAATCCTGAGACTAACATTTATTCTCCCTCCTCACAGTGTAGTAATTAAAAGCAGTGCTTACTGCTGTAGGAAAGAGGAGCAGGAGGCCAGCYGGGCGAGTAAAGCCACCCTCGGCCAACGCCGCTGCCCCGTCTGCAGGGAGCGAGCTGCAGCAGAGCCGAGCAGGCCTCGGAAACGCCTGAATTTTGATGCTGCGCTCTCATAAATACTGTATTATTTCTGTCTCAGGGGATTTTACAGATATCTGCATAATTTTCCTGGAACCGAGATCGGATCATTAAGCTCAGGTTTCCTGAATTTGCTCACATTTTTAAATCGGTTAGTCCAGAAAACCAAAATTATTTATTTGCATCCCGACTGCAAGTTATTGAAGATGGTATTTAACATTTGCAGCATTAACAATGTCTGTGGGCCTCATCCTGCTCCCACCAGCATCCGGGAAAATCTCGTTGTTTTCAAAGATCTGCTTTTTAAAAGCTTTTTCTCTTTCATTTCAGCCTGCGTAGGCCAAGGAGCGCCTTAACACTGCTCCATTGAAAGCCTGAAAATGTTCTGTATGTGCAAACGGAGCTTTCGAGGGTGAAGTTTACCCTGCTCACGAGGCAGAAACTGCTGAAGAGAGAATTTCAAAAGCTTCACAAGCTTGGGAAATCTAATGGTCCCTTATGGCTTGCAGTAATGAGGAAAATAAAATGCTCGCTCTGATTTCCTGCCCCCTGTAATTGAAATATATGTCATACTGGAGCTGCAAAATTGCTGTCCAATTATCACCAAACTCGGCTGATTTAAATCAGCCTCTTCAACTTTAGTGTGATGTGAAATGTCTGGGAAGCAAATGCAAACACATTTACACCCCAGTAAGTTACACTGAGCTCCTCACATGTAGGTCGCAATATTATGCATATACATATAGGCACATATACATGCTTATAATGCATATGTAYGCATATATACACACATATGTATATATACATATATTAAAATATCTAGCTAAGCAWATTGTTATCTATGACAGCCTGAAGAGTTATTGGCTGGGGCCCAGGAGCTGAGATACTTGGTCTCCTTTAGGGCCTGGCTTGGATTTAAGCTGCACTATGGTGTGACCCTCTCTTATTGGCATAGTCAGCCCTCCTCTCAGCTGGTTCACCTGGCATATAAGTGTTTGGGTTAGCGCACTGTGTGACCAGATTAGCTAAAAATAAGCACAAAAAAGGTGCCAGACTCATTAGAGCCACTTCTCACATTGGCTTTGACGGAACATGCTTCTGACACCCAACATTCAGGATGTCCCTTCCTCTCCAGAAAACACTGACAAATTAGTTTTCTTTGCACATCCACTTAGTATTTCACACATAACTCATACATGGCCTTCACACCTTTGGAAGTGGGAGCAGAAGAGGGCACCCACCAGCACCCAAAGCAGCATGTGCAGAATTCCTGCCCAGCTTGTGCCTCCTGAGGCACATCGCATTGCTGGGCAGCGTGTGAGCTCCCCAAATCCCTCTTTAAATACCACAGGGAAACACTAAAGCGCTGGAAGTATGCGATAGGAATGCTGCCACATAACAGACATTTCAGGAAGTCTCTGTAATTTCTTTAATTATTCAGACAACAGAGCACAAGAATAATAGCTTCAAGTACATTCTTATACATTATTTTAACAGTAATAGATATGTATTTAGTCATAAACTATTCTGTAGCCACCACTATGTGTACATTTTATACAAACTATTGCCATACTTGGACCCTGAAAAAATGGACTGTGACATCGCCTAGGCTCTTTGCACAAAGTTATGACAGTAGATCCTTCATACGAGAGCTGTAGCTATAGGTTGTACCGGTCCGGGTGACAAAGCACTTCTAACGCCTACGATGGAGGGGTGGTCCAGCCGTGACGCGCTGAAGGCATCAGCGAGAGATGTAACAAGTATAAGGTGAGAGRGAGGCGTATAGTCACCAGAAACACGTGCAATGAGGAACAGAGCASAGCATTTCCTCACTTGGCGGAAGAGGTCGATGTCAGTAGTAGACAGCATCTGAGCTCCCCTCTGCTGCAAGGCTCCAAGCTCGTCTTGCCCTTTGGGTTAGGATAAATGCAGCAATGCCTGCAGGGATGGGGTCTCTACTGGCGAGTGTATCCTGCCTTTCAAAAGCATGGGCTCTGCTCTAGCAGCTCTTTCTCATCTCAGCTACGAGTTAGACTGAGGTCCCCTGAAAACAGACTCTTAATTTGAATTGTGGACATCTCTAAAGGTTTCCACCACAAGAACTCTGAAGGAGATAAGCTTTGACATTGTCATTTTCTGACACTAAAGGCCTTAAAAAACACCAGCTACTCTTCAGAGACACAAGTAAGAGAGCTTAGATGCCCAGACATCGCCACATTAAGGACAAACTCTTAAAAATGCGGAGACTCRTTGGCTTGGAGATCACATTTTTACATGCCCGTGAAACATCCGGTACAATCGGCACTGCCTTCACGCCCAACCCTGCACACGCAGCCCCACGGGCCATCCCTTCACAAGGCTGCTCTATCCGTTGGGGTTCCACATGGGCGCCACTTGGCTGCGGTCTCCTCTCACCACTCCAGCATCTCCCAGGCTTTGAGGAGGGCCRGGGGTTGCAGCCCCACGGTGAGACATGGCAGGGGGAGGCCCAGGCATCACGTAGAGACCCTCCCTGCGCAGCAGAGCCGTGGAACCAACGGGACAAGCATCCTACACAGGCGGATGGTGGAGGCCGAGGAGAACGTGAGAAGACATTCAAGGAAAGCTCCCTTTCACCAYGGTCCTGTCTCAGACACGTGCGCAACAATGTTTTGCAAACTCTTCTTTCTTTTTTTAAAAAAAAAGAAGAAGAAGAAGGGGAAGATCCCATTTAGGGCAGAGGAGGGAGGAAAGATAACAGAGCACAGCAGAACCTCACTGATGGGCACCTCAGCAAGTAGAGTCCTCCACAGGGGCCAGGAGGCCACCAGGGCTTCCAAGACACCGAAACACATCTCCAAGACATGCACTGATTGATATCTCAGGAGGGACTCCGGYATGTTACAACTAAGCAACGTTTCTCAGAATAGATGAGCAAACTTGGTTGCCCTTTTTTGGCAATACACTGTGCTTATTTATTTATTTGTTTATTTTTGAGGACATCTTGCTTTTCTCTTCACTGATTCCAAACAGGCCCCAAAAGCTGTATCTCCACTTGAGACAGCCAGAAAAATCCAGCACCAGCGGCACAAACTCAGTCAACCAAATGCCATTTCACCAGACCTGCACAGGCAGAAGCTAATGGAAAATGCCGAGATGCCACCACGCAAATGCAGCCACCAGTGCAGCCACTTCCGAGGGCAAAGGYGATTTGGGGCCTATGGGAGTCAACGAGGAGACTTGGACCTTATGGTGGACACGGAAGGCGCGTGGTCGGGTGCCAGCCCGGGCGCCGCAGGCCACTCGTCCCGGTTGTTAGTGCAAATGAGTGAGGTTCTCCTGTCCGTACAACACGCCGGCCACCAAAAGCGGGTGCGAGGCATTCGTCTGCTCACTAGAGTACCAAACGTGAGAGTCACAAAGCAAACACAGCCAAAAGAAAATCACGGGCACTCCTCTAGGAAATCCTGCTTCGTAAACCAATATGCGAAATAGAAAAAAAAAAAAGAAGAAAAAAGGAAAAAAAAGGAAAAAAAAGAAAAAAATGGGATGCACGAGGAACTCTTAGTTATTATATACTAACCAGACTGTGCATGGCACATTTTATTTCTATAAAACTATTAAAACTATTACAAAATATTCAAAAATACATTTTAGTAAATTTACAGCAGTTATTTCTCAATTTATTAATGCAAAACATCCTTTTCTCTCCTCTGTACAAACTACCATCTCCATCGTCACAGAATTGCCGCCATGTGCGCTTTTTAAAAAATATTATTTTCTAATAAATTTTTTGAAGTTAAAAATAACAAAGTTTCTCACTGTTTTTCGCAAATAAAAAGTTTGTGTAACAGTCTTGACTCCCATGAACGTGGCCAAATGGTGTTTTTACAAYGCAAAATATTTAAAGAGACATGGAAAACAATACAGGAAATGACGTTACATTTGAAACTATTTAAATTAAAATAATATATTCTCATATTTTACACTATTTCAAAAAACGAAATGTGATTCAGTTAAGTATTGATCTCTCAAAAAAATCTAATTTACAATTCTGTGTATAAAAATATAATTTACGGACCCCCATGAAGTTTGTCTTCCGCGTTTGCTCGGGCGGGTTTTTTTAGGCTTGCAGGAATGCAGGAGCAATGCGATGGAGAGATGGGAAAGTAGAGAATTTTGCTTTCTGAAAGTCAGGACACACGTGACATGTAGAAAAATAGACTCTGCGCAGTTTCGCTTGGCCTCACAAAATATTTTTTTTTTTTTCCCCTGTGAGTACAGTTCACATGATAATAAATTACCAAAGAAAAAACTATTTAAGGCTCTTGAAGGTCCGGTTCATATCATTTAAAACATCTATTCAAAATACCAAAAGAAATAAATATCCAGGAGAGCAGAAAAAAAAAAAAAAGAGCAGAAAAAAAAAAAAAGATAAAACAAACAAA